>OY744612.1:51457227-51594727 GCA_963556255.1 Allolobophora icterica
TATACCGGTTTGCATATATATACCGGTTTGCACATATATTTTTATATATATAGATTGCATTTATGTATAGATATATACCGGTTTGTATAGATATATAGACCATATATATATTATATACTGGTTTGAGGCTGTCGTGCGTCGCCTCATCCGCTGCCATTACCTTCCCGAAGATAATACTCGTACACTATTGAGCAGGAGCAGTTATGTCTCAGAGCAGACTCTTCCCTCTCCTCAGAAATCTTGACCGATGGGGGCACGTATTGCATGACCCGCTCTCGCCGATTAAGCCCTTCGCCTGCCATATGAGAACGAGGGCCCACGATCGCGTTATCCCACCAGCCGATAGCCTGATGAGGAAAACATGCATTGATAGGATGTTATATGCATGTCGGACCTAGATTAGGACTGTCCCGGGTAGCGGAAAGATATATACGGTTACCGGAAACAGAAGCGTCTATCCCCCCCCCCGAAGTCATTGGAGCAACTTTCCCTCCCTTCCCTCCTCATCCCCTTCCCCTTCTTCCCCCCCCCCCCATAATGATGGCACATACACTGACAGATCTCCCCACCCCCTATATTTTTTGGATGGAGCATTTGCTCCAAGGTTTCTGTGGAGTAGACGCCCCTACCGGAAAGATGTATACGGTTGTACATCGAAATGCAGATGGCAATTGGTTGAATAAAGAATATTCTTATCTTATGTGTGTATATGCAAACGTATCTATGTATATGTATGCATGCGTATAAATATACAAAGATACATGTGTTTATACATATATGTACATCGATATAAAAGTATATACATTACATATATATATATTTACACTTTGTATATATCTATACATTTGTAACACTATTCAAGTCATGATGCTTCACCAATTTAATTCCCGCCAATCTTCCTTTGTCCGTTTTTGCAGTTTCTCGGCGCATGCGCCAGAAAGGAGCCAAGTGTGATGGGAATATTGGCAATTGATTCCGACATGATAGATATCGTATTACAACGTCTTTGAGAGTGTCTTCGTAACGATGGCTACGCATTAGAGTGTCTCGACGTACACAGAGATATATTGCATGTCGACAAATCAATGTATGTGTATTTGCCTTTGTGGTTAAATGTGTGCCTGTGTGTCTTTTAATGTGTATTTGTTTGTGTATTTGTATGTTTATTTTTATGTGTGTTTGTAGGCCCTATGTGCATTGGTATGTTTGTTTGTGTGTGTTTGTTTATGTATTTGTTTGTGCACGTGGAATAACGCCGAAAATTGCTTTAGTAAGCTTACATCGGTTCCAGCAACAGACTTTGGTGTAGGGCCACGGCGTGAAAATGTAAGAAAACTGACTGAATCAGTGATATTTTACTTCTGAAAATAATTCCTAATTCAGTTCTAATTCAGTTCTGAGCTCTTGAATTTTACTTCTAATTCTAATTTTACTTCTCAAATAATTTTACTTCTCATTCCTATTTTAGTTCTCAATTAATTTTACTTCTTATTTTAGTTTTCCAAAAAATTATTAATTTCCGCACTGTAAAAAGTATGCAATGCATGCATAGAGAAGCACACCGAACTTGTCTCAATAAAGAAAAAACTGTTTGAAGTAAAACAAGGGGTGAACGTTAGTCTAATAATGTATAGTGATTAATGCTCTTATGAAGTTATGCCAGCGTGTTACCATTCATCTATCCCTCTTCCAAGACTTGTATTGCTCGTATTTCTCTAGCAGGTGATGTTCCACAAATTCCATCATTTTCCCCGTTTAGTAGCCCTATTTGGCATATAGATCTGCCTGTAGCTTCGTCAAAATGATAAACCCAAAATCGGGCTATCTCGCTCCCAACATTCTCGATAAAATCATAGGCCTAATTTTACAATTTAATGATCAAACCCGAAATAAAATGGCGTATAAAATTGAGGTCGTTGGTATGCAATTAATTAAGTGGGACAATTATTAGACAACGAAAACCAAAGATAGATTAGGGCTAACTGTAGCTAGCCTACATCGAGACTGGTATGCACAGCGCCTTCATCTCAGCCGAGGTTTTCCAATGGATTATGTGTTTGGATCGCGTGCAATTTAACTGGCCTTTGTCTCAACTTAAGCGCCACAAGAAGTAAAATGATGTTAGCACAAGAAGTAAAATGATTTTACTTCTGGAAATAATTCCTAATTTCGTTCATAATTTTAGTTCGGCAAATAATTCCTAATTCAATTCCTAATTTCGTTTTTCCTGCTGAAATAATTCCTAATTTTACTTCTAGTTTTCGTTAACGAAATCATTTATTTTTACTTCTAATTTTAGTTTTCGTTAACGAAAATATCACTGGACTGAATAATGAAATTATTAGGCCTAATAAATTAAAATGATTGAATTAGGAAATTACTAATTATGAAGATATTTAAGTAAGTGTTCAAATTAATCAGTTAATAATTCTGTAAGATAGTTAAAATACTAAGAACCACGATTGACTAACACCAGCTTAGCTTTAAAAGTTTAACTGAGGTTTACCTGGTAGTTTAACTTACCATGCAGTACGTCTTATTATCTGTAAATATATTATTGATGTTATGTTAGCTTTTCGAGTTTGCACTTACCACTATCTGGGACTAATATGGAAAGTACACTAATTTATTTCAATTAAAAATGAAATAAATTGTATCTGTAATATATATATATATATATATATATATATATATATATATATATATATATATATATATATATATATATATATATATATATATATATATATATATATATATATATATATATATATATATATATATATATATATATATATATATATATATATATATATATATATATATATATATATATATATATATATATATATATATATATATATATATATATATATATATATATATATATATATATATATATATATATATATATATATATATATATATATATATATATATATATATTATATATATATATATATATATATATATATATTGGGCTTTGTGACAAGTGCCGAGAGCTTTAAAATTGTTAGGTTCGTATTAATTCAACGTCCTTTACTTTCTGTATAGAATCTTTAACAATTCCGTTTCTTTTGATTTCAAACGAGACTTTTTGATCCCACCGATCGTCCATCAAACGAAGCAATAAATTGATTGGCGCCAAATCAATCTCAAAATCAGCGAACGCCATCTGTCGTCTGCTGATAAAATCTGTTCCGATCTATTACACCAAACGTCTATGTCGTTCGCTTTTCACAACATGGCGTCCGCCCGTCGGTCACGTTGAGTTCGTTTTTTCTTTTCTCGCGTAATGAGGCGTCCGAAACTCGTTAAAGATCGCACAAGCGAAGCTTCGACGAAATCAAAGGCCTACGACGCTTCTGGCGTGGGCAAGATCACATCAAAAGACGGGTCTTTTTAACACGAGGCGTTTAAGGGGAAGGCACGAGTGCTGTTTACAACGCACAGACGCGAGTTCGCGTCACCGACCCCTAGACTTGTTTACGAGATAGATCGGCAGTTGGAATAGGTATCTATTCGAAAGGAACGCTGAATCAATAGAAGTGTATTAACGCTCAGAATTGTCGCCAATACGAAAATAATAAAATAGGTAATTGGTGAAAGATTTTTAAAAATTCTCTGCAGAACCATGACAAAAACCGTACAGAATCGTATAAGCATAACACTAGGGCTTAAAATGGTTAAGAAGTCGTGTAGTGTGTTTTAGAACCGCTACGACTTAACCTGGAACAATGAATAGTCCCACTTTCTGGTACGCATTGCGCCCCTCCAGTCTGTTTTGAATGAGACTGCCATTGTTCGTCTCCCTTGTCTCTTCCATATTACAACCTATACATGACCAAGTTCTGCACTGGCTTCCTATTGCTTCCCGCATCCAATATAAGGGCCTCCTTGTTTCTATAGGACACAACAGAGAATTGCCCTTATGAGTGCCTCTGTGACTTAATGCGCAAATCTCTCTGCTCTTTCTTCCCGCCCTCTTCGGTCTGTTGATCGGCTTGATCTTCTCGTTCCCCGGGCTACGACTGCCAAGGCTCAACATCGTGCCTTGGCCATCCTTGGCTCTACTCTGGAATGACCTTCCCCTCTCAATCCATAGTAGAATTGTGGCTACGACCTCGTCCTTTTTCTCTCCGCTGCTTGAATACTTCTGTTCCTTCGGGGCTGTCACGCTGAGAGCTCAGCCTTTGAACAGTTTAAGCTGTGAGCCGCGCTTTACAAATTCCCAGATACGATACGATACGATACAATACTTCTTTTAGCTTCCAGCCTTCCTCTTAAAAGCCGCGATAGTGTCCACTGAGACACTACTATCATCCAAACCTTTCCACGGCTCTTAACTCTTGCACTGAAGAATTTCTAACATAATATTGCTTTCAGTATTTAACAAAAATTATACCTATGTCTTTGATTTGCTTGCTTGCTGGTATCAGTCTTGTACCTAACAAAGAACTATTAAAGTCAGTCGCAGGTAACAAAATACATGATGTTGACATTCCGTTTCGCAACTGTTAGACAAATATGTTGACGACACAGATCACAACAGAGCCAAACAACAGTCCCTCGACTGAATCATTGGCATCCAACGAAACTCCAGAACTTTCTCAACAGCACATGGACAAAAAGGTGATGGTGAACTGAGAACTTTTAAGTAAAAATATTTCTGTGACGATTTAATAAATATTTAATATCCGGCGTAAAAATTCATTCGGGCGACACCTTTCGATAAGGTTGCAGCCGGATATACATATTTGCAATTAGTTGACATTCCTCTCTACATAGATTCCTTGGTCTGAAGCCATGTAATGATAAACCGTGAGAGGCTGTCTTAAGACGTCGAGATTGACCAAAGTCGTTATGAAGTAGGATCATGCTGAGTCTTTGCTGACATACTTTTTTAATTACGAAAGTAAAGTTCAAAGGTGAACTGTCGGAAGTCATTTCCGCTTTTAAAATGAGAAATATTAATAAGAGGGGATGCCGTAACTCGATCGCAGCCAGTAAAGGTCAGAGGGAAAGTTTAAAAAAATATTAATTACTATTTGACAAGTTTTTTTTACTGCAGCTGTTGTTGCACGTCGGAATCTGAGGAGAGTGTTGCTCTTGGATACTCAGCGTCAGTTCATCGACATCGTTTGTTTCGCTGGAAACAAATTGCCAATTCCATCGAGAGTTATGCATGCACGACGACGGTGCTGCTGGTGCTGGTGCTGGTGCTTGTGCTTGTGGTGGTGTTGTCGATATGTTTCGTCTGAGGCGCTGAGACGCCGAGTCGGGCGTAGGAACAGAGATTGCCAATTCCATCCGGTGGATTATTATCGACCTCTGATCTACAGGCCGCAGTCACTGCGGGACTTTAAAAATATGCCGACCTTGTCATAACCCTTCCGTCCGTCAGTCCGTCATTCCATCTAACCGCGTCCGTCCGTCACTCCATCCATCCATCAGTCAATTCATCCTTCCATTCATCCATCCGTCAATCCGTCAGTCCGTCTGGCTATTCACCCGTCAATCCGTTCGTCCGACCGACCGTCCGCCTGGCCGTCCGTTCATCCGTCCGTCATTCCATCCATCCGTCCGTCATTCCATCCGCCTGTCCATCATTCCATCCGTCCGTCCGTCATTCCATCCGCCTGTCCGTCATTCCATCCGCCTGTCCGTCATTCCATCCATCCGTATGTCACTCCATCCATCCGTATGTCACTCCATCCATCTGTATGTCATTCCATCCATCCGTATGTCCATCTGTCCGTCCCTCAGTCCGTCACTGCACGCCGATTTCGCAGAACATAAATATTTCCTCTCGATGACTAACACGGGCGAATGCGGTAAGTTGCAAATCTTTCCGAAATGCTGTCAGCAGTTTCTCCTCTGCAGTGAACATCCATCCACATCCATCCACAGAACACCTGCAATTTGCACATACCAGGCCAGAGAGACTGGCGAGTGTTGATGTGGGTGTTGGCAGCTAATTTCGTCTAAATTAAACCAGTCTCCAGGCGGACTTGATCAGCGTTTGCCTTGTAACGTCGACTGTCACGGTTTGACTCTCGCTGGAGAATGTTGCTCCATGGTCGAAACAAAGATTCTCGACAACGAATCCCAGCCACCTAGATCCAGTGGGGATACTCTGCGTTTAGGCCTCAATGTTGGAGTCTACGATTACGATACGATTACGATATGATTACCACACGATATTATGATACGATTACGATATCATTACCACACGATTACGATATGAATATTATGTTATTAGCTTGCGATATGATTGCGATACGCCAGCCTAACCATTGGATATTGATCTTAATTTAATTCACTTTAATTTTGTTTTGTTGATATTAATAGTAATAATAATAATAATAATAATAATAATAATAATAATAATAATAATAATAATAATAATAATAATAATAATAATAATAATAATAATAATGATAATAATAATAATAATAATAACAATAATAATAAATACAACAACAACAATAATAATAGTCTAACAATAGGAGCAGTAACAACAACAATAACGACAAAAAATAGCAATAACAAGAAAAAGAATAACTAATGCATTCTACTAATAAAAAGGAGATAAAATATTACGACTCTAGTAAAACATGCACCGCCTGGACCGCCATGATCCAAAGATTCCCTCTATATTCAAGAAAACCTGCATCGGTGGTCCAGAAATCGGTCAAGTCGGTCCAGAATATTCCGCAATTATGTCTTACCGCAAACAACACGCCATCCATCTTACGGAAGCAATTATCAGCCGACTACACCTATGGTCAATCCGTGAATATCTTGCGGGAAAACGCCCTATATAACCCCGAAATAATTTACAGTGATGTATGGAGACAGTAAACCTATTCAGGCTGTAAACTGCGAACCTGTCGACAGCCAACGCCGGCGACGGTGCTCTATTTCGGTGGAAAGAGCGATAAACTGTTATTGACGCCGGCCATACTGACACTTTGGGTTATTACCCGACGTAGCAACTTGGTCAGCGGTTGACAGGTATACGAGGGTGGCGACCACGTTCACGGAAGGTAAATCTATCAGGTGAATGCAGGGGCCGGTCGTAGGAAATGTTCTAAGTCTTCAGCCGTCGACAAGCATGGCTCTCCGAAGGCGTGCCATATCTGTTGGTGGCTTTAGACTCTGGACATTGGCGTATACCTTTGTATTGTGACAGGGGGTGTCCAGTCACCTTCACTCTTAAAAGAGGTGGTAACAGTCACTGCTATTTTGGGCTTGTGCTGAAATATTGTGCGACATGACGGCGTTTGTTTTGGTTTGAAGAGGAGTTCAAGCAACGACAATTTACGGCGGATTAGGCCTACTCTTTCACACTTATGACTATGGCAATGATGATAGATCTCTTCGCGTTATCTTACTTACTTATTGTTCCATGTTGCATAAATTGGGGCTCGTCCATCTTGTTGTAGTTGATAGTAGAGAAGGGTAGGGAAGGGAAGGGAGAAGGGAAGGGAAGGGAAGGGAAGGGAAGGGAAGGGAAGGGAAGGGAAGGGAAGGGAAGGGAAGGGAAGGGAAGGGAAGGGAAGGGAAGGGAAGGGAAGGGAAGGGAAGGGAAGGGAAGGGAAGGAAGGGAAGGGAAGGGAAGGGAAGGGAAGGGAAGGGAAGGGAAGGGAAGGGAAAGGGAAGGGAAGGGAAGGGGATTGGTCGCCAATACTTTGCGGGGGAAAGTTACACCCTTGAACCTACATGGAACTATCTTCCGACAAAGGTTCGTTCTGCAAAGTATGTTCTGACTGTCAGATCTCAAACATTCATCTTTTCCTCGACTCATTTAAGAAAGTAAGTAAGTATTTTCTTTATTTAACCGGTTGCAAGAAATTAGCACTCCAGTGTACATGCATCAAATAATACAATACAGAATACAACAGTAAAAAAAACAACAGTATCACAAACAATATGAATACAGCATTCTCCCAATGAAATTTTCCCCGTGTTATTGTCCAGTGGAGTATGCACTCTATCGTGAGACCGAGGTCGGAGAACATAATTTTTAGGTTTCTTGGGTGGGAGCAATTTGTGAAGTACATGACCAGGGTTGTTTAAGACCCCGTAAAAAGGCCGACATCCGCCTTCCTACAGAGTCAAACGTTGGCCCACCCTCCGGCAGGTACCTCTGCCTAGTCATCTTGTTTCTAAAGGCTTGGAATTGATTTTTATCGTGCCGCGATGCAAATCCCACCATGTGGGACTTGCATACAGCATGCATGCCACTGTCGTCGCCCATGTAACATCAAGCTGTTTCCGCTTCTTCTCGGCTATTTCCACGTGTCTCGGCTGTTTCCGTGTCTACTCGGCTGTTTCCGCTTCTTCTCGGCTATTTCCACGTGTCTCGGCTGTTTCCGTGTCTTCTCGGCTGTTTCCGCTTCTTCTCGGCTATTTCCACGTGTCTCGGCTGTTTCCACGTGTCTGACTCATCTTGGAATTTGCCGTTCACAACTATAATCTAGTTCCTCTTTGCCTCTTTTCCTTAAACTCCTAAAGACCATTCGCCAGCTTGTCTGATGAGCGGTCTCTTGGAGTGGCGCTATATAAAATTGCAATTACCATTGCCATTGCAACGAGTTTGAAACGCAAAGCAGACAAGTGAATAGATGTCGAAACGCTGCTCTTTCACTGTTGTCTCCTCCACAGACGTTAAAGTGGGCGGCCATGTTGTGCGTGGGCGAGACAGTCTGAATGTTTGTTTAAGGATGATGAAGCGCTGTGAGTCACAACGTTGATTGTTTCTCGCTTTGTAAGCACTCGAATCTGATGTTTCCGCAAAATAATTTTTTTCCTACGCAAGAGTCGATAGATGGATTTTTCAATTATCTTTCAATAAGACCTGGCGCTTTTGAATACACAACAAGGGTCAGCCGATGTATGTATGTATGTATGTATGTATGTATGTATGTATGTATGTATGTATGTATGTATGTATGTATGTATCTATGTATGTATGTATGTATGTATGTATGTATGTATGTATGTATGTATGTATGTATGTATGTATGTATGTATGCATGTATGTATCTATGTATGTAGGCCTATGTATGCATGCATGCATATATTTTGAATGCGTGAATGTATGCAAGTATGTATGTATGCATGTATTTATGTACGTATGCATGTGTGTATGCTTATGTGTATGTATGTATGTATGTATGTATGTATACAGTATGTTTGTGTATGTAATATGAACGTTTGTATGTATGTATCCAGGAGAGAGAGAGAGAGAGAGAGAGAGAGAGAGAGAGAGAGAGAGAGGAGAGAGAGAGAGAGAGAGAGAGAGCGAGAGAGAGAGAGAGAGAGAGAGAGAGAGCGAGAGAGAGAGAGAGAAGAGAGAGAGAGAGAGAGAGAGAGAGAGAGAGAGAGAGAGAGAGAGAGAGAGAGAAGAAAGCAGAGGAGGAATGGAATGTGTATGCATGTAGTATTACGCATGCACGTATTTATGCATCTGTATGTATGAACGCATGTACTCGTCTATGTATGCTTGTATGTGTGTATCCATGTGAGCATACACGTATAGGCTACTTGTATAGATGTAGGTGTGCATTGACATGACAAATGCCTACTGAAAAATTTACGAAGCGATCTGTTTCAAACTCTCGTTTTTTTTTCTCGCTGAGGTCGATATCCAATGTTCGCCATATTTCACAAAAGCTGCTGTCAGATCTCGAGGCAGCCAATTGGGGCGTGACACTTGCTAAATTGAAATGAATCTTGTACATATATATATTTATATATATATATATATATATATATACGTACGAGACTCATTTCAATTCATGTCTATATATATACATGAACGCTTTCTTATGCATGCTTTTGTACGACTAGTAGATTCGGTACATAAATATTGAATCCGGTAAAAATATATTTGGCTCCGGTTTCTCCTATTTGTCGAAACTGTCTGTTTCACGTCCGACCTCAATTCTCTTCCTAAACGAAACCTGAACTGAACGGTTTCTGAAACATTGTGGACTGTCCAACAGCGCGCTTGGTATGTAATCTTTGCGGCAAGGTGGTCGATTTATTAAAGCGCTCGATCTTCCCTGAGACGGTTACTGCATAGGAACCTTGAGTAAGGCCTTCACTGAAAAATGTATCGCGTCATAACCGTTGAGCTATTAATTGTTTGATGGGTAGTTACGTCATAACTGTTGACCTAGTTGTTCGGTGGGTAGTGACGTCATAGCCGTGACCTATTTGTTGGGTGGGTAGTTAGGCCCTACTTCATGACTGTTGAGTTATTTTGTTGGGCCTGTAGTTACGTCATAACCGTGACCTATTTGTTGGGTGGGTTGTTACGTCATAACCGTTGACCAATTTGCTAGCAGTGTAGTTACGTCATAACCGCTGACCTATTTGTTTGGTGTGTAGTTACGTCATAACCGCTGACTTATTTGTTCGGCGGATAGTTACGTCATAACCGTTAAGATTAGATTAGATTGGATTAGTTTTTATAATAGATTAGAATATTCCACGTAGGATTACATTAGAATCAATTAGCATTTGCGATTACTTCTGCGATGTCTTTGTCTGTCGTGTAGTGAGAGAAAAAAAACAATTCTTCACAGAGACAGGGAAGCTTCGGTCCCTCGGGCTCCCCTCGTCAATTTACCGTTACTACGCGTGTCGTCATTGGCCACGACAGCCAATTGCATCATCACCGTCACAAACGAGACGAGACCGTTGTCATAACGACATCATACCGATCCCTAAGTGCGCCTAATGCAGCTGCTTAGGACTACGTGACAGCGGCTAAGCGATAGCCGCTAGCCAAGAGCTGTGGACGCGTAACTTGCTTGATCTGATTTATCTTTCTCTGGTCGTAAAACTAAAACTAGAGCTGTTCGTGGTCAATGAGCTCTTTCGGTTGCTCGACCTACATTTTGGAACTCTATCGCTGGATCTTTCGGTTCTGCTCGGTCGCTTGTAATCATTTCGATGTCAAATTGAAATTTTACAAATTGCTAATCCACCATTGGACTGAATGAATTTCTACTGAAGCGTAACTGAATTAAAGTAGCGATTGATTGAATTACAATAGTAATACGATTAATTACAGTATAGTAGTGATTCGATTAAAATACTATGGTCATTCATTAAACTAAAGTAGAAATTCAATGAATCACAATACTGTAGTGAGTAGTTGAGTTACAGAAGTTATTTCTTGAACTACAGTATTAATTAATTGAATTTACAGTATGAATTTATCGAATTTGCAGAAGTATTTCGTTGAATTGCAGTATGAATTCATTGAATTACAGTATGAATTCATTGAATTTATAGTAGTAATTCGTTGACTTACAGTATAAATTCATTGAATTACAGTACGAATTCATTGAATTACAGTATGAATTTATTAAATTACAGTATGAATTCATTGAATTACAGTATCAATTCATTGAATTACAGTATGAATTTATTAAATTACAGTATAAATTCATTGAATTACAGTATGAATTTATTAAATTACAGTATAAATTCATTGAATTACAGTATGAATTTATTAAATTACAGTATAAATTCATTGAATTACAGTACGAATTTATTAAATTACAGTATGAATTCATTGAATTACAGTATGAATTTTTAAATTACAGTATAAATTCATTGAATTACAGTACGAATTCATTGAATTACAGCATGAATTTATTAAATTACAGTATGAATTCATTGAATCACAGTATGAATTCATTGAATTACAGTATGAATTCATTTAAATACAGTATAAATTTATCGAATTTAGTAATTTTACGGTAATAATTTGTCGGTTTATGGTTGTAGTTCAGCGAATTACAGTTGTACATCTTTAAATTAGGCCTACAGTAGCAATTCGCTGAATTACATCAGTCAGAAAGACCACATGCAAGCGCATGGACCATAGAGGTAAGAACGGCTCTGGAGACCAACTGTCTGACATCTCCTAATTGTCTCAGAAGATGTCAACAGGAACTAATGTTAGCGGAGAGAAATTCTCCTCGAACATTAGATTAATTATTAAGGATCAGTTCCAGATCTTAGACACTTGAGAAGAGGATAATGGAGAGAGAAGAGAGATATCAGATAGCGACGAGTAATCAAGTTTGGCCAGCAGTCGCCTTTCGCCAAATCGCATTAAGACTTTTTTCACCAAGCCATCTTAACTCTGTTTTTTCTCCGTCAAACCAACTCTGGTTTCTCGCTAAATCATGTTAACTCTGGTTTTTTCGTCAAACAAACTCTGATATCTAGCTAAACCATATTAACTCTGTTTTTCCGTCAAATCAACTCTGGTATCTCGCTAAACCGTAATACTAACTCTATTTTTTCATCAAGCCGACTCTGATATCTAGCTAAACCATATTAACTCTGTTTTTATCTGTCAAACCAACTCTGGTTTCTTGCTAAACCATATTAACTCTGTTTCTTCTTCAAAACATAATTATTAACTGTGTTTTGTGGGATGAGGCTGAAAATAGTTACACGACATCTGGCGCTGAATGGCAAGAGGCAGCGCGTCAATGTCTCTGCCTGTCTTTCACTGTCTCAACAAGAGCAATCGTCTCAGTAGAAGAACCACAAAGAAATGGCTGGACAACATAGGTATACAAGTTACCACCAGCCAGTTGTTTACAGGAGACAGAAACAAAGACACAGAGACACACATACAGTGAAAGATAGGCGGAAGCAGAGACAGCCACACAGACAGAAAGACAAACATACAGTGGAAGATAGGAAGAGACAGACAACGAGACAGACAGATAGACACACAGACAGTGAAAGAGCGGCAGAGACAGAAAAAGAGAGAGACGGAGTGGAGAGAGAGAGAGAGACAGAGAGAGAGAGAGACAGAGAGAGAGAGAGAGACAGAGAGAGACAGAGAGAGAGAGAGAGAGAGAGAGAGAGAGAGAGAGAGAGAGAGAGAGAGAGAGAGAGAGAGAGCGAGCGAGCGAGACAGAGAGATACAGAGACAGTGAAAGAGAGACAGACAGACGGAGTTCTTCCCTGCGCACAATGCAGCGTCATCTGTTAGTTTCTGTTTAGGTTCATCTTAATCGTAGACCCTAGTTTCTAAAGCGCTACTCGAAAGCCAATCGCAGAGCACCGCAGGGTAGAGCCCTGCGCCGGCCGCGCCGCTGCGCCGCCGCCGACATTTCGTGGACACCGTTGCCGCCGATTTTTGTTTGTCGGCGCGACGCCGCCGCCGACAATCTGTCGGCGCGCCGCCGAAACCAGTTTGATATGCTTAATGTTCTAAGGTTAGAGGAGTTTATAAGTGCTGTTAATATCAACATATGCCATTTAACTAATCCCTGCAGAACGGAAGTTATAATTGATTAATACTTTTGGCAGGTACACAGTACCAGCTGAGACAGGTTTTGACTTAGTACGTATAGTATTTAGAATTGTCTTTTTCAGTTTAGTCTGATACAACCAATGGTATATATATATATATATATATATATATATATATATATATATATATATATATATATATATATATATATATATATATATATTATGGAGACCTTAAATGGCATGGCAACAATTCAAACGGGCAGAAGACCACCTGGTAAATCCATTGTATTACCTTCGGAAAACATATAATTTCACTTCAAGGCTTGACAGCAGCCTCTCTCATTGGGAGGATGCTGTTATCCGGCATCTGCCATGTGACTTGTTGTGTAGGCCAATACTGCATCAGTGCATATGCAAGTGTATTCATGCAATACGCAAATGCATGTTGCTTCATCTGATTACAATTTGCCAATACCTATGCAGATGTGCAGTGTAATTAAGGATTTTCATATTTGTAAGGTAAATGTCTGAAGGTGTCTTCTCTCTCAGTCACTTTGTGTGAAGTTGAGCTTCACTGTGATGGAGTAGCTTTAGAGAACTTGGCCCTCTTGACTGGTCACAGCACCAACGGCTGTTCAACTCTCATAGTGACTCATGCTTCTGACTAGGGCACGCCCGCCGAGGCCGACATTTCGTGGGCGCCACCGCCGCCAATTTTTGTTCGTCGGCGCGCCGCCGCCGCCGACCCAAAATGATCGGTGCGCCGCCGCCGACACTATGAAGTCGGCGCAGGGCTCTACCGCAGGGTATTCACGAGCGCTGCGTCGGATCAGAGGGGTTGTCCAGATAAACTAAGTTAAGAACCAATTCCGGTTGCCCGAAGACCAGAGAGAGAAAGAGCAAGGAGGCAGATATCGAGGAACTGCTAAGGCGGATTTCGTCTGGGTCGAGAAGGATTAGAGGGCGAAGGATCAGATGAGTCAGGGTAGGAATTCTTTAAGAAGTAAGACTAGCTTAGACTGGAAAGCCTGAGGAGGGTGATAGATGGAGGGACTTGAGACAGGTAACGGTGGGTGAGCGGTGATATTGGTGGAAGCACCGAGGCTAGACATAATTAGTCTATAGACTAGACTATGCTCGATTGGACTATATTGAATTAGATTAGATCAGACTGGATTGGGTTAGATTAGATTAGAATAGATTAGATTAGAATAGATTAGAATAGATTAGATTAGAATAGATTAGATTAGAATAGATTAGAATAGATTAGATTAGAATAGATTAGAATAGATTAGAATAGATTAGAATAGAATAGATTAGATTAGAATAGATTAGAATAGATTAGATTAGAATAGATTAGAATAGATTAGATTAGAATAGATTAGAATAGATTAGATTAGAATAGATTAGATTAGAATAGAATAGATTAGAATAGATTAGATTAGAATAGATTAGATTAGAATAGATTATATTAGATTAGAATAGATTAGAATAGATTAGATTAGAATAGATTAGAATAGATTAGATTAGAATAGATTAGAATAGATTAGATTAGAATAGATTAGATTAGAATAGATTAGATTAGAATAGATTAGATTAGAATAGATTAGATTAGAATAGATTATATTAGAATAGATTAGATTAGAATAGATTAGAATAGATTAGATTAGAATAGATTAGATTAGAATAGATTAGATTAGAATAGATTAGATTAGAATAGATTAGAATAGATTGGATTAGATTAGACTAGGCTACAGTGCATATTTTAAGGAATTTAGACTACTGGGACAAAATTTTGGAACTCGTCTCTGAAAAACTTTTATGACCTTTTTCAGGGAATTCGTGACCTTTTTTTAGGAAGTCACCTCCCAAAAAAGTCATCTCCCGAAAACCGTTGATGACCTCGGAATTCTTCTCCCAAAAAAACTTGATGACTTTTTTTAGGGAGTCGTCTTTAGCAATTCACCTCCAGAAAAAGTTGATGACCTTTTTCTAGAAAGTCATCTCCCGAAAAAGTCGCCTCCCGAAAACAGTTCATGACCTTTTCTTAGGAATTATTCATCTCCCGAAAAAGTTCATGACCTTTTGGGAATTTACTACTGCAATTTTCTACTGGGGCAAATTTTAAAACTCTTGCAACATTTTGTCCCACTACTTATACATTAACCATGCATTGCCTGGGACAAATCAGCCTAACTACTGGGACAAATCCTTACACTACTGAGACATTTGTCCCACTAGTTAAAATATGCCCTGCTAGGCTAGGCTAGACTAAATTAAATCAGTTTCGATTAGAATAGACTCACCGAGTAGGTCTGAAATGGCGAGGTTCAGCAGGAAATAGTTGGTGACGTTCCTCATGCTGCGGTTGGACCTGGCGACGATGATGACGAGGGCGTTCCCCAAGAGAGCGACGAGAAAGACTATGGAATAAGAAGCGATGAGGACGATGTTACCCGGACGATGGTAGGTCAAGAAACCCGCCTGGAAGTCCTTTTCCAATTCCCACATCGCAGACCAATTTCCGTTTGCGTCCTCAGATGATAGCATCGAGATGTTAAAGAGAAACGGTGAGCGGTTCAGTCCCGCCGAAGACATATCAAAGCACATTTTGGAACGCCGGTGGACAGGTGAACAGATAAGTTGATTGGTGAACAGGTAAGTTGATTGGTAAACAGGTAAATTGATTGGTGAACAGGTAAGTTGATTGGTGAACAGGTAAGTTGATTGGTGAACAGGTAAGTTGATTTGTGAACAGGTAAGTTGATTGGTTAACAGGTAAGTTGATTTATGAACAGGTAAGTTGACTGGTGAACAGGTAAGTTGATTGGTGAACAGGTGGGTTGAAAGGTAGGTATAAAGGTAGGTTTACTGGTATACAAGGTTGATGAGTTTACATATTAGTATACAGGTGAGTGATAGATGTCTGACGGAGTATAATTATAATATTTATATACAGGTGAGTTGATTGGTATACAGAAGTTAGCAGATAGGTTGATTTATTAACAGGTAGGTTGATAGGTGTACAGGTACGTGGACTTGTATCTAAAAGACTGGAGTAGGTATGCCGGTAGCTGTTTGTTGTACTGGTAGATTTATGGAAACACAGGTCCAACGGTTGATAAGTACACAAGAAAGTTATGCACAGATATTATTTGGTTATCAATGCAGATACCAGGTGGATTTATACATTGTTTAGGTTACAATGTAGGTTGATAGGTAGAGTGATGAGTTTACAGGTATGCCGCTAAGTGCAGAAGTGTATCGACCAGAATCCAGGCAACTGTTACGGATGACTTATTAGTGAAGCTTTCCTCTTGATCTGCGCTAATTAAGAGCATTAAAGTCCTTTCGCGAGATATCCCCTGTCTTCTATCAGTTCTATGGTTTCAATTTAATCTTACAGGAAGTCGATTTATCAAAGGCTGAACGCAGCTGAACGATGTTGTAAACTTACGTTGTTCAAAACCAGCTATTGCGTTGTCCATGTTGCACTCCTGTTGTCTGTTGTCTATAGACAGTCTATAAAATCAGTTGCTCTGATCATCGTTACAACGCTCTGTTGTCCTTTCGTTGTCTTGGTAGCAACGCGTTGTTGTTCGACGTCAGTTGGTCCGTTGCCTATGTTGCAAACTCCAGTTGCCTGTGTTGCTAACTTCTGTTCAATATGTTGCTGTGTTGTCTTGTGCAACGGAATTACGAATTGTCTAAAGACGCCTCCACGATTCAGCATTAATTATCTAACCGATTGTTATTATTACTTATCGTTAATAATAACATCTATGACTCCGTAATGTCTCGGTCAGCTTGAAGCGCACTCAAGCAACAAGGAAAAAGCACCTAAGACTGACAACGCAGACGTGGAAGCCAGTGTATGATCCTCTTCATCCTCACAGCTTCCTCCATCGTGCTTTCGGAACGCGAGAGGAAGGCATCTAATGCGCGGTCGCTCTGGGCAGATGTCATTCAAACTCTGCGTGGATTCGATGCGCGCGGCTAAAGGCAGGTCGCCTTTCAGAACAGTCTCGGATAACTCGGGTCTACCCAGAGCGCCCCGAGCACGAGTCTCTCGTGTTTCGTTCTCTGCTCCGGGCGCACCCGGTGCATTATTCTGACACTGATGCCGACATCTGTTATGTCTTTGATGTGCTTGCGTTGGATATATATGAATAAGTGAGTGAGTGAGTGAGTGAGTGAGTGAGTCAGTCAGTCAGTCAGTCAGTCAGTCAGTCAGTCAGTCAGTCAGTCAGTCAGTCAGTCAGTCAGTCAGTCAGTCAGTCAGTCAGTCAGTTAGTCAGAAAAGAAGTAAGGGAGTGTATGAGTGATTGCTCGATCGATCGATCAATCGGATTGATTGATTGATTGATTGATTGATTGACTGATTGATTGATTGATTGATTGATTGATTGATTGATTGATTGATTGATTGATTGATTGATTGATTGATTGATTGATTGATTGATTGATTGATTGATTGATTGATTGATTGATTGATTGATTGAGTAGGTGAGCGAGTGAGTGAGTGAGTGAGTAGGTGAGCGAGCGAGTGAGTGAGTGAGTGAGCGAGTGAGTGAGTGAGTGAGTGAGTGAGTGAGTGAGTGAGTGAGTGAGTGAGTGAGTGAGTGAGTGAGTGAGTGAGTGAGTGAGTGAGTGAGTGAGTGAGTGAGTGAGTGAGTGAGTGAGTGAGTGAGTGAGTGAGTGAGTGAGTGAGTGAGTGAGTGAGTGAGTGAGTGAGTGAGTGAGTGAGTGAGTGAGTGAGTGAGTGATTGTTTAATATTTCACTGTTTTGTATTTCATTGTTTTCATTCATTCATTCATTCAAAAATTTAATATAGCGCACCTTCAAGAAACCTACTCAGAAGCGCTCCCAGCCCAGCCACGGCAATAGAGATTAGTCTTGAGCAGCTTGTATAAAGCAGATGTGTTACCCCTAGGGACAAGGCCGTAGCCAGGATTTTGTTTCGGGGGGTGTTTTCCGTTTCGGGGGGTGTTTTCTCGCCCTTGAGCAAGCCGACAAGCAACCGAGTCAACCGACCAAGGGGTTTGGAGTTAGTAAATGCATTATTTTATTTTTACATTATTTAATTTCGGGGGGTGTTTAACCCTCGAGTGCCCAAGCTATTTTTTGGTACACGAATGCCCAACGGGGGGGTCCGACCGGACCCCAGTGTTTTCATAGTGATATCTGGAGAAGGGATTGGAATATTTTAACGGGATTTGGCTTGTTATAATCCAAATTGAATTTGCAATCGACTGATATATGATATTTCACAATAACGCCACCTGGTGAAACTTTATTTGAACTTTAATACTCGTTTGTAATGTTTTGCAATTTCGGGATTTCTCGCAGGTGTTCAATTGTACACATGTAGTTATTGCCTGCATGGTTGTGGGGTACAGGATTGGTATATTTTAACGGGATTTGGCTTGTTATAATCCAAATTCAATTTGCATTCGACTGATATATGGTATTTCACAATAACTTGCGTTAAAAATTTATTTCTGGGCTGGTAAACAATATGCCAGTATGACCATCAGCCGCATATCTTGGGATGTCCTTAGTATATGCCATGGTTGTGGGGTACAGGGATGGAATATTTTAACAGGATTTGGCTTGTTTTAATCCAAATTCAATTTGCAATCGACTAATATATGGCGTTTCACAATAACGTGCGTTAAAATATTTATTTCTGGGCTGGTAAACCATGTGCCAGTATGACCATCAGCCGCATTTCTAGGGGGTGTCCTTGGTATATGCTATGGTTGTGGGCTACAGGGTGGTAGAATAATCACGCAAAATATATCATACGAAGCCCAATTGAAGGCATTAGGAAGTCCTAAAACCATTTTTACAATTTCGCTGCCGTTCTAAAGTTATCGTGGAAAAGCGGGTCTGGGGTCCGGTCGGACCCCAGAAGAAGACCGAAGAGCACGCCGACCAACTGAATCAGAGACCGGGCGGCAGAGCTCACACAGATAGGCCGGGGCACAGCCTAAGAGACAGCGCCAAACCAGTACAGCAACCCTATAGCAGATACGCTGCGGGACAGGGAGCCAATGCAGCACATCACGCATGTATGCAGAAATAGGGGCATATTTAGGGATGCGTCCAATGAGCCGAGCAGCTGACCGAAGAACCCGGTCGAGGCGGCCAATCAATCCAAGCGGCAGACCAACCAAGATCGCACTGCAGTGATCCAGCCTGCTTGCTACAAAAGCATGTATAAGGATGACAGTAGCATCATGAGACAGAGAACGAGAAATAAGCCTCAACTGGCGCAGTTGCTTTGTATGGCAATATATTGTATTTTATTACGCTGTATACTGTGTTGTATTTTCATTGTATTATATATTTATTCTATTCTGGTTTCATTGTATTGTAGTTGCATTGTATTGTGTTATATTGTATTGTCTCTTCTCGTATTGTATTTTATTTTATTTCATTGTATAGTATTTTCATTCTATTGTATTGCATCGCATTCTATTCTATTGTATTGTACTTTCATTATATTGTATTGCGTTGTATTGTATTCTTTCATTGTATTGTATTATATTGTATTACATTGTATTGTATTCTTTAATTGTATTGTATTGTATTTCATTGTATCACGTTGCGTAGTTCTGCATTTGTCCTTTGTTATATGGTATACTATTCTGCAGAAATCGCATGACATCATCAGCGACCAGGAGATCAGTGAAGACTTAGAGGACAAAACGCGGAGGCAGGTGCGACGTGAAAAGGCGGGAAATCAGAAGCAGACGACCACGACATGATTCCGCTTAGAATCTTCTTCGACACCTTTTGTGCGGACACTCTCCTGATGAATTCCCCGTCGACTTCCTCCACAGAATTCGCAGAATCGTTTAGTGCAGCTCTATAATAATAATAAAGGTGGAATTGTGTAGGACTGTTAATTAAAAAACCCTCGCGGCGATATTCCTCTAAAGCCCTTTTGTAGTCTAAAATACCCCGAGGTGCGGTTTATCGAACGTGGGCAAAAGGCGTCGATGCGTTGTCGGTGTCGCTAACTTACTTGTGAAACTGGTGTGGCCAGAATTGCTAGAGGCAAAAGTGTCTGATAATAAAACACCTCGCCATTGTACGTATGTATGCACGTATGTATAGGTTGTATATGTACTTACCTATTTTTCAACATGCTTATCCACCATAGGCTGCCTCTCTGTCTCACGTACTGATCTTCTGGATATTGACCTGATTACGGCTTGGTTTTCGTATGCCATCGGTTGATGCCTTGTGCATTAGACACCGACGACATAGAAGTTGCTAATTACCTTTACAATTAGGTCAGCGAGAAGCGCTTTGGTGCGAGACACAATTGTCGTCATAATTAGATGCTCAGATATAATACAACTGTATTTTTTTTATTGTCTTCCTACCAAAGCTCAGAACAATACATCCAAACATCGATGGCGCAGAGCAACTGTGCTCTAGGACTTGCTCGAGGTCCCTACACAGTGACTGCCTTGGGTGAGGCTCGAACCCGTTCTCTCCGCGTTACAGGCCGAGCGTCCTAACCAATCGGCCACCATGCCACTCGGATCTGAACAGAGTGGTGACTGTCATTAATAGACATGTATATGCAGTAGCGGCCTTCAACAGTTTTGCGACATAGTCAAGGACAAAAATGCCGCCCATTACTCATAAATGCTGATTAATCACTAATTTTAAAATGTGTTATTAATATTTTTATTAATTTATCATAAGTACTTAAACACAAGTTCTTGATTTTCTTGAATTGGCAAGACTGCAAGTTTGTAAAAGCGTTATGAGTTTTTTTATAATTAATAGTCAATTTCAAGAAAAATATGCTTTTCTTTTTCCGGAATTTAGGCTACCGACCCTTCAAAAGTGCCGCTCTAGGCAGCCCGCTATATATGGCCTATACCTAAATTCGGCACTGCATTATATGTGACATTTATAGCCAACGTAGGATATACTGCATGCAGTTCACTTTATCTGCTAATCTCTATCGATTGGTTTCTATTAAGGCCAAATGGTCGTGTAACGGGGGGCCTCAAGGCGCTTCCACGAAACACTCTTTCCAGGAGACCGTTCCACGAACTTTGCGCCCGATATATATCTCTGCGTCCAGCTGATAAGCAGAATGGTTGACGCATATTGCCAAGGCTTATCGAATTGTTGATGGTCAACGCACTTGACTGTTCAGTTGTGGTCAAGCTGACCACTGCAGCCATTACTACGACAAGGAATGGTAATTAATTTCACCCCAAATGACCTGAAGGTTGCTACGACACATCTGGCACTTAAGTAAACGTTTCAAAAGCCGCTATCAGCTGTACCGAGTCAGGGAGAAGATGCGTGGAAAATAAATTAAACCGTATTGGCGTTTAATTTTAAGTGTACAGCGGTGGCGCCAGTCCGAAGCATGTATAAAGAAGGAGGGCGACGCTAATCAACTTCGTTATTAAGCAGCATCGTTAAACAGAACCTATTCGTCATAGATCTATGACCTAATAATTGAGGTCATTTAAGGTCACATTGAGTCTTTAAAAGAGGTACGGTAAGGTCGACGTTAAAGGCTCTGGCAGCCACAAGACGTCGATAAATAGGCCTACTCAAAACTACGGCTAATAATTACGTTAAAGCAATTAAGGCGACTAATTAAAGCGTCGACGCTTTATCTAGGCCTACCTGCCTGATAACAGAATTCCCTCCGACTGATTTTTCTCTACTAACGCCATGAACCCAGAAGCCTCTGAAATAAAAATACGCTTGCAAACCAATGACGACCTGGAAAGAATAATCTGCAATCATCAAAATCATATCCAATTAATTTCTTTAACGTCAAGGACCATGGCAGCCACAAGGTATAAGATTTTGTAATAATAATTTTACGTTCTGCATAGACACCTTTAACTCTTGACTTTTCAACACTAGAGCTAGAATATTGAAGTGTTTAACAATTTCGTTTATTATTTTGTGTTTAACGACATTTTTGTGGCTACTATCTATAGGGCCGTTGACGCCGACCTTATCTTGCAGTTGTCCTATTTAGGCATTCAACTAACGGTCAGCTGCATTTGAATATATCGCATTGTTACTTAGTCAACGTTTTAGAGGTGTTTAACGAGTTAGTTTATTATTTTGTGTTTAATGACATCTTGTGGCTTCCAGGGTCGTTGACATCGACCGTCCTTACCTTGCACGAATGAGGCGAAAATTGCAATTAGACGGAATTGAGTACAAAGAGTATCGAGCTGTTCTCGCTGACTCTCTCAATAAGACGAATAATTATTATCGTCATCATAGATCAAACATGTGACAGTGACGCAGCTCGAGATTACGATTACGATTTCGATCACTCTGCTCGAGTCCTAAGAGAACAGACACAAAACGAGATATAATTAGATAAAAACTGATACTGCAGCAGCGGGTTGTATGGACGTTAAACAGTTTAAAACAAACTACGAAGAAAATTTAATAATGTAGCAGGTTTAAATTGAAGATGAAATAATACTACACATAGCAACAATTTAATTCAAGTATAGGCTTATACATAGGCCTATATATTGTTTAACCCCCAGCATCACGTGGCACCTCGGTTGACCCTCGGGATTCTGATCTGACACCAACGTGGCTTCGAATCCAACGCTGCAGCAGCTCTAACCTCTAAGAGTTTATATAGCGTCCTCGCTAAACTGTGTAGCGCTGAGAAAGTGATCACAGGCTTGCACTTTTTCACTGCGTGAACTGGGTGTGACGATGGGTCAGAAATTGACTTTCTCTTGGCATTTAAAGATAGTTAGGCCTGTCGTCCTGTGATGTCGGGTCGGGCTCCCATTCTAGTAGAAGGACGGAACAACTTTGGCTGTAGCCTACACCCTGCCAGCATTTGTTTCCATGGGCATTGGACCCATATGGGCGCTATGCAGGTCCCACATAAGCATATGGGTCTTATATGGGCTTCATGTGGGCATGATGGAAGGTTATAGACTTATGGCTAATATAATAATAGTAGGGTTATATATGAACGATTCCATGCACCAAAAAAAGACAAGAAAGCTTCGACGTATCACTCAAATTTTATGCGTGCTTTTTTGTTTCATAATTCCATTGCATACAGCATCAAACTAATTTACAAAAAATCGTCCAGCGATAGGCTGGATGTGCGGAGAGAATGCCAGCTAAATGAATTCCACACAGTAGGACACACGTACTACTACTTGCAAGGTTCGAAGGAACAAATTTCCTTCTGAATTCCGTATATTCTCAGTTCCTCCACGAATACCATCACTCACTCACCGTCATCTGCCGATTCTCTTTAGGCCCTACTTATCACCACACAGGCTTTACACTCCAAATTGAAGTATCACCTCTTCAAGAATTCCTACCCCATGAATAGGCTGGTGTCCTGCGCTTGGCCTTCGAGTGGCGCTTTAGAAGTTTGGAGATTACGATTACGATCCAGCTTTTCCAAGCTTTCTCGTCCTCAACGAAACTCAGCACCTCTGCCCCCTTCCTGTGGCAACCGGGCTCGAAACTCCAACGGACTCGATCTCTGGACAACCCACCTGATACAGCGTCAGGATCTGATGATAATGATAATTTAAATAATTCTTGATTAATCTTTCTATTTTGTCCATAGTGCAACTACAGCATGAAATGCGCTAAAGCATACTTTGAACTATCTTGACTATTTAGCATCTTTGTGACAAGAACTGTCAAGAGGACTTTTACATCATGAAAGTGGCGCTTCGGTTAAATTATTTTCGATGAGTTTCGGAAGAAATCTGCAGCGTAAGAAGACTTTTGAGTAAGTTGTATAACATTTTAAAGTGCTGTATTGAACTAGTAAATTTTAAGGATTAGAATCAAGTCATAGAACGCATGCGATTAATCAGTTAAAACATTTCTTAATAATTTAGGCCTTCAGCCGCCTTCTTGAACGATAATGAAAGAACTGCTGGAACGCGAAGTCGTTTCAGCCATTTCGAGTTGGTAATCCTGTAGTTTAGCGTCCCAAATTAATTACACTGCATCAGCGATGAAAACATTTCTTAGTAAAACTCAAACTAGAAGTTGGAAGATTGATGAAAATATTACTGAAACTAGAAGCTGGATCATCGATGAAAATATTACATAATAAAACACAAACTAGTAGTTGGAATTGTGATGAAAATATATCGTTTTAACGCCGATATCATTGCCGTGGATGAGCGATGAAAACATTTCATAGTAACACTTAAACTAAAAGTTGGAAGATTGATGAAAATATAGCTCAAACCAGAAGCTGGATGATCGATGAAAATGTAACTGAAACTAGAAGTTGGATGAACGATGATTATTTATTCTATTAATATTTATTGTATTATAACGTTTCAATGAAAATAATTTGGGACGCTAAACTACAGGATTACCTTCGAGTTACCGTTAAATGCCATTTCTATCAGTTAGTTACAGATTGCCCATTAAAGTTACAGGTTGTTGGTAATCCTGCTTTCAAGATTTTTAAAGTAAAAAGGAAAGGTTCGTCTGAGGTAATCTGTAGCTGCCATGTCGTTAGAAGCAGCTTGTTCAAAGGGGATCCATTTATTGGAAATCAATGCTGAATGTGGGTTATTTTAATGTTATTAGTAATTTAGAAACATTGACTTCATGTTGTGGGCAACACTTTATTGATTACCGTTGCTTTATTGTTGTCTTAGATTTCTACAATGGCCGAGAGCTGTCAGAGTGAAGATATGTGTGCAATTCTATTGACCATTGAGGTAGGCCTTAATTGCATATTTCTGGCAATTTATTAGACACATATTAGAAAATTTAGATGGTGTTTGTAAAGATCCATTAGCTCACCATGTAAACAATATGACTGCCCCAGACTCTGATAGAATAGAGCGCTGCTACCTACCAGCAACCTCCCATAATTCAGTTCTATAAAGTAAGTACTTAGTCACAAACACACTATGTTTGCCATCGGGTTGATGAATGATACCCGACAGAAATGATATTGGTGGGTCTGCGTAGAACGCTTAAGGTGGCATTAGACTTGACTTTTGACCAAATAAAAGTTAACATTTCATCTTCGTAAACATATATAGAGTGTTCGTGACTCATTACTTTAGTGAATTTGAACATGTATAGTGTCATCCATTATAATACAAACAGAATCTATTGATGGCAACTTCTGAACAAAATCACATTCTGAAACTGCAGTACATTGTACAGAACCATACAGTCAAAATCCATAAGGTCCGTGAGTGTGGAAGATGGGCTAGGAGGTATGCTGTTCAAAGCAGGCGAAAATTTGAGTCCTGACCTAAACAACATTGCAGAGCCAGTAGACTGGACGGAAACCAGCAGCGAATTCCAAAACCTAGGACCTGTGACAGAGGAAAGATAAACGTGCCAGTATTATTTTGGATTGGGGCACAGTTTTAGCCAGAGCGCTCACCCAGGGGCGGATCTAGACTTTTACTTTACGGGGGGCGATTTCATGGACGTCCAAGGTCAAAGGAATTAATTAAAATTACTTATCAAGTTAAGAGCATGATTAAAGCAAGGGCGTGTAGAGGTAATATTGAAACTGTAGTCCGGCGCTGTACATGCGTAATAATAATCACATGGCATTTATCCTGTAGTACTGTGTAGCATATCAAATTTTAAAATTTTAAATATAAAAAAATATTCTTTGGACTCTTGGGGGGGGGGGGGGCGATCGCCCCAATCGCCCCCTCTGGATCCGCCACTGCGCTCACCTGGGGCCATATTCATGAGACAAGATTAAGCTAGTCTAAGCGTAGCGCCTACGCCGGGAGTAACTATTCCCCGAATAGCACTTAGTCGTGGTTCGTATTCATGAGACCGGAGTATCCAAGGGATTAGTTATTCCGGGCGTAAATGCTGGGTTTTCCCCGCGCGAAAGTACACTCGTCATGATTTTAGTGGTTATGGATTATTTTAGCATGCTTACAAGGTATTTATATGCCGTCATTCCCGACAGCTGAAGTAAACAAATAAAGATTAACAGACGGCCGTTAATCAAAACGAATCATATTTAATATAAACGTAAAATAAAAACAGGCGTGGGTTAGAGTAAGTCTGGATGATTTTATGGTTAAATAATAACAACTAAATTATAACACGATAAATTAATGAGGGTAAATTGATATTCTCTGCATTATTATGAAAGATTGCATTACAGCTAGGTTACTATAAAATAATGTGTATAATGTTTGTAATGTCTATGCTAATCAATTGTCTAAGAATGAGAAATCAACATTAATAATAATAATATACGTGAAAATAAACCCGCGTTACCCACAGTACTGTAAGGAACCCATGCGCGGCACTTCGAATGCATCATCGTCAGACATCTCATCAAATTTTAGCAGTTTGTGACAGCTAGAACGAAAAGCAGTATAAAGTTCGTTGTCGGTGAGCAATACGAGCTAATTATGGCACCTCTGAAAGACTTTTTGACATCTAAAACCTCATCGAATGCGGCGAATTATGACGCCCGCCATCTTTGTTTATAGCCGCTACGCTGGGAATAGCGGACTTACTCCTAGGGTCGATTCGGAGTAGCGTTACACCCAGAGTAAGGCGGTACGCTTGTCTCATGAATACCAATTTAACCCACTACTCCGGCGTAGGCCAGATTTAAGCTGGGAGTAAGAGTTACGCGTGTCTCATGAATACGGCCCCTAATGAGCAAGTGCAGTATGTGTGAACCTGAGAGTGAACAAAAGCAAAAGATAAATTGGTTAGTCTGTGTGTATTGTTTTTTGTAAGTATGAAACAAGTGTTAAACTGGATACTTTGCATTATAGTAAGTCAATAATAATGTATCAGTATCAAAGGTAGCTAATACAGTGAGAAGGATCAGAACAGTAATCCTTTCCTTTGTACAGTTTACAGAGAATGATTATTATTATTAAGGAGCATTTATATATCGCCGCTTCAAGGCTGTCTACTCCGGAGCGCTCATGCCTTTTATATATTAGTCATTGCATGTTAATAAAACTGCATGCTTGTAGGATTCTGAATAGTAATCTTTTCCTTTGTACAGTGTACAGAGAATGTATTATAGGATAGTGAACAGCAAGCTTTGCAGTTCCAGTGGAACAGTATTTACAGTAGGCTGAAGGAATGGAAGGAACAGGGGCTGAGATAACAAGTGATAACTAAACATTTAAGAACTACTACCCATGCAAGAACCTTAGAAATGAAGTTTAGAGGAGAAATGGGAAAGCTGGCTTCTCAAGAACTGTGACGGCCAAAGAATGAACAGTCGGTCCACAGGAATTAAAACTTGAAGGAGCATTCCTTGAAAAAAACATTCCTTGAAAAGAACATTCCTTGAAAAGAACATATTTCGCACAGTGCTACTGTTTCATAAAAGCTGAAGGCAAATCGATGGGAATTTGGTAATAAATTATTTCTCTTACCAATACCTGTTGCCATTTATAGATTAATCATCGCATATTAATAAAACTGCTTGCTTGTAGGATTCTGTTGCAGTTTTGATGCAAGAAGTGAGGAAGTTGAGTGAAGGTCAAAAGGAAATCATAGAAAGGTCAGTGACAAAAGTAGTTATTGTGGGCAAAGTATTATTTTTGGCATACAGATCATACGCACTGGTCACTTACTAAACTTGTATTTGGCAAAACATGCAGAAGAAAGCTGAAATTGACTTGTCGATTATAACATCATTTTAGGCAGATACCTTCTACCTGCACGAAAAATATGATCCAGTGACAAGGTTACAGATCTATGGAGATTAAAGACTGACCAGTTTTTAAAAAGTTGCCTAATGATATTGTTGCATTATTTCATCTACTTAAAAGTGTATTTTTAAAACTGAGTTAATGCCTTGTTTCAGTGTGGTAAACTAATACACCAGGTTGGCCACTCTGTCACACCGTGTGTCAATGCAAATTATTGTAGAGATTATAGGTGTACTAAAGATTTGTTAATACAGACTTCTTAAATAATTTTTGCAGGTTGAACAGTATGGAGAGTCGTATAAACTCTTTTGAAACGAACGTTGAGAGCAGACTATGCAATGTAGAGAATCGACTGAGCTCAGTGGAAAAGAACGTCGAAAGACTTGAGAGCAGACTGCATGGTTACTGCATGGAGAGGCAATTGAACTCTGTGGATTCAACTGTGAATGAACTTGCAACCAGGCAAGTTATCAAAGGAGTTTCCTATGTTGTGTTATTGTGTCTAAGTCTAAGTCATCTACTTTAAATTAGTTTTTACTCATGTTGCATTAGAAGTAGGCCATCTTGAGCCTTGTGACATAATGATGGGTCCTAGCAGTGAGTGTTTTTGCTATTATAGTGGGGCATGGTGGCTCAGTGGTAAGTTCGGCGCCTTGTGACCGGAGGGTTGCAGGTTCGAATCGCACTCTAGCTGCTGCGTACGGACCTTGGGCAAGTCCTTCACTCGCAATTGCTCGTGTCTTAACTAAGCACATCCCTTAACTTAATGCTTTAATCTCTCTTTCACCTGTATCACTTGCATTGGTTCAACGTCTTAATATAAAACGTCTTAATATAAACCAACTTTTGCAATTAAATTTACAATTGTGTCTTTTATAATAAGAAACACATTTTTATTGATGACAGATTCTGCAAATAGAGCACAACATTTATCGGTAACCACTTCTCGTACAAAACCAAATAATTTTTAAAAAGTGTTTTGTAGGTGTTTTCCAAAAAGGGATAAGTTTACTGAGCAATGGGTTTCATTAACTTATTTTAATTTCCACTCTTGCTGCACTCATTATGCATAGGTGCTAACATTTGTCACCGTTAAGGGCTGTGCTTAGTTGACATTGCAAAAGTTGTTTGTTATGGTTAAGAAGAAAGCATAACCCATTCTATAGCAACTTTGTTTTCTTTAAGGTTCACAGAGTGGTGTTTGTATGAACAGTAGTGATTATCTAGGATAAAGATGTCATATTGGTATAATCATGAGAAACCTTTTGAATTGTTTTTTTAAATTATCATACAGATTTGAAGAGTCGGGCAAAAAAGATGGCTACCTACATGTACGTTAACAGGCATCAGAGCTGAAACGATGCTTGAGCTAGCCTGATGGTCTGCATGGGCCATGCTCCCATCTGTGATACGTTGCTTCGAGTGATTTCATTTGTTGAGTTTGGTAATAAAAAAGCAAATATAAACAGTTTTGTATTTTTGTATTTTGTCTTATCTTTATTTGTGTTCTTGTTAAGTTTCATTTTATTTACATGTAGTTGGTGATGAGTTTGAATATTTTTATGTAACACTTTAACGAAAAGCGTATACGAAAATGAATGGAAAAACTAATACCACTCATCGTTAAGGGTTAAGGCATTTGCAACATTCTTGCTGGACGTTTAACCCAGAGGTCTTGGGTTTAAATCTGTGACAATACGGACGATGTTTTTAGTGTTCTGTTCAGGTCGAATACATAGCAAACATGGCTGTAAAAGTAGTAAATTGACCATTTACAAGATCAGACAGCAAGCCTTGTATGTATGTGCATGTTATGTATGCACTATGCATGTATGTATGTATGTATCGGAGCACTTGGATGGGAGCTGGACTCGGGGTCTGCGTATTATGAACATATCTCTGTACTCGCCTCTGAATGGTCTATACCGTGAGAGGCGCTTTATAAATGCCCATATATACAATATCTCTGTACTTAATTCACTGCATTGGCTCCCTGTTCAGCAGAGGATCTCTTTCAAATTTGAGCTCTTGATTTATAAAACTCTGAACTTTGGCCAACCACATTATTTAACATCCAAAACAAAACAAAAAGAATAGACGACAGTAGAAAAATAAGAAATGTGATGGGAATTATTGTTGAAATTGGCAGCTAGGAAGACTTAACATGGATTGGACGGATGCTGCCAGGGATTGGTGCAAACAAGATCGGCAGAGCTGAGAATAGCAAGATTGGGGACGTTGGAAACAAGTGATGATGTGTGCATTGTACACAGGGATTGTGATGATGATATTTCGAATGCCACTTAGCCACAATTCACAACAATTGAATAATTCAGTCTTTTTGGACCTTGTCCAGTTTACTATTAAGATGCCATAGTGCAACGTGGTTAAGATTAAATAGCCCTAATATGTGCTTGATTTTTTGTGAGGGACACGAACCAGAATCGGCCATATTTACAGTACCATCCATAGTGTAGGGTCATCAGGAGTAAGAGGTGACAGAAGGTCAAACAGAAATTCACAGATTATGTGTTCTTTGCAGAATTTGTTGGGGTCTTCAAGAACCACCACCGGGAATCGTCAACTGGTGCCGAGATGCTTGTTCTCGAACCAAAGGGAAGCACTTCAAACACGCTGTTGGTGTAAATCGTAAAACGACGGACACTCTGCATGCACCATGTTTCAGATATCTTGAACCCCAATGTACAACTCTCAACTGACAAGGAATTTCCGTGGAAGCGGATTTCATCCTATTTCAAATGCAGTTGCCATGTCTGAGCCTTTTAATTCTTCCTGAGACTGTTATAATATTTAGAGAAGGTTGTGATGACTTTTTCTTATGGCAGGCCTTCTTATTAACATTTTATTAACAAAATTCATAAACACAGACAATAATTTGTTTGCATTATACGTATGTATGTCATTTCTATTGTGGGGCGTGGTGGCTCAGTGGTAAGTTCGGCGCCTTGTGACCGGAGGGTTGCAGGTTCGGATCCCACTCTATCCGCTGCGTACGGACCTTCGGCAAGTCCTTCACTCGCAATTGCTCGTGGCGCTTCGGCGTGAAAATTCCGGCACAGTATCAAATGCCGTAGTCGGGAGCGCCTCTGAGTAGTTGTTGACTTCGAGAGGCGCTATAGAAATATCCGGAATAAATAAATAAATAAAATTTCGTTCTCGACTTGTCTCTTTCAAATTTCTTATCTACCATTGGCTGCTTGACTGATCTTCTGGATATTAACCTGATAATGGCTTGGTTTTGGTGTGCCATCGGTTGATGCCTTGTGCATTATACACCGTCAATATAGAAGTTACCAATTATAATATATCTATGTTCTCCATATATTATGTACATTTGTGTTCATGTGTGACTCGACATTCAAATAGCATCTGTGAAGAACTTCTGTCATCTGACAAGTCTTCAAAGGTGCGACATGGCAGTATTTTACCCTTTGCTCGCAGTAGTATTCTGTAGGTATTCAATGGATTTTCTGCACAGCAAGTCTAATTCACTTTGGTTAACCCTTGTGTGAATAGGCAAAATGTGAATTTAGTACATGTATATTTGTAACTCATAAATAGTTCTACATACATGTATATACCTATGCTGGTCAGTTTTTACTAATGGCTTTTTGTGCTAATTCCATCTCATCCCATCACTGTTTCTTATTTCAGGTATTATTATTAGCATTTAGTTTAGCTTTTTGTAAGGTATCCAGAAATGTGCGCCAAGCAAACATGGTTAAGTCTCTGAAGTGCTAAAGATGGTCTTTTTACTTACTTGCCAAATACATTGAGAAATTTTCTGTGTTGGAGGATTTTTGCAGTTACTGAAATTGCCAAAATACTGGTAGTATGTTTCAAAAAGTTCAAGCAGAAGTCCGTCGAGTTGCAACTCCTTTGCAAAACACACGGTGCAGTCTGATGATGCAGCCACACTGATGTCATTTTTCTCCATTCTGTTTTCTAGGTTTAGGCCACATTGCGGTCTGATTATGGGTAAAAGCGAGTTTGATTTAATACCAACTTCTCTCTGGCTGCCTAACATGTCCAGACACTATTTCAAAATGCAAAAATCTTGCACTGAACTGTCAAACTTATAGGTACACAGCTGTTTTCGTGTTAACAATCTCGCATGTTATAGAAGTCTCACATGTTGTGATATAATACAGGCCTACTAAATTGATAATTAACACAATGACGATTGTTTGCCTTGGTATTCAGAGCCATTATCCAATTCTATTAGTTAGCGAACTAAAATGACATACCCTACATATCCCGATGCTCTTCACACAGCATATTATCTACCAAAAGGAATTCCGAAACTGATAGACAGATAAATGGATCAAAGCCATGACAGACTGGAGCAGACAGGATCGGACTGCACTATGCCACCTGTCTTTCAAAACCAAAGCCACGATTGAAACATCTTTTCATCTGGTCTCGAAGAACCCTAGAAATATACGAGAAACACCCTAACAAAGCTAAAGTGCATAAACGAAACTCCTTTTAATATTTGGTCTCATCGATTCAACCCACACCTCGGTTCTTCAAACCCTAACATTTCGAACGTAATCTAAGGTCCTTGCGATTAAATGTGCGCTTCAAAATCGACTGCTCCTTCGATCTGGTATCCGGTCAGCGCTCCTTTGCCGATGCACTCGCCAACGAAGAACCAGCAAGCGATCTCGGTCGCAATCAGGGTGTTCAGTGTCGCCTCCTGTTGACAACAACAGAAACCGATGTCAAGCTGTGCTACAGCAAAGCATTATTAGCACTACATGAACATTGACATAACTAAATACACCTCAAATGCACTAATAGTAGCTCAGTTTAGTCAGATGACGTCAACAGGCAAGTCTTACAATTTCTTCCTGAAGTTTATGATCTAAAGTTCCGGAAGTTCAATGGGTTGCAAGTATGGTGTCGACAAAAACACATTGTTTTTATTACATGTATTACAAACATTTTTAACGTGTGCACAGTCACAGAATGCGATTCCGAGACGTGAAGTTATCCAGGGCCGCATTAAGACTAGTGCGGGCCTGGGTGCTGTGACTGGCAAATTTCATCACAGCAAAATTTGATGAATTTTTGATGACCTTTTTTGGGAATTGTTCTTACATTAAAAATTTTTATTTTTTATTAAAATTAGTAAAAAATTTTTTATTCACTTCCGAAATGCGGGCCCAAAAATCTGCGAGCCCGGGTGCTGCAGCACCCTTAGCACCCCCTTAATGCGGGCCTGAAGTTATCTAGGGACATGACTTACATGAGGCATGTCAACCAGGCCATTTGTAAAAAGGGCTTGTGCTGATAAAATATTTAGTGCTACACTCCAGTTCTTGAACGGTGAATTAACCACCACTAAGTGTCAAGTTTACATCTTTGGGGACACAACACTACTTCGCGTTTGCACAATAATGCATGTAGTGATTGCTTATTTGTATAGTGCCTCTCAAAGAAAACTCGTCACATGTGCTTTCGATCCGATATACAAGACCGCATTCGAATACAGTGTTCTTCAAATGCTGGTATAACGTAGGCAAATAAAGAACCTCCAGTCGCAGATTACATGGAAGTCTGACCACAGCAATGCTTCCACGTTGCATAGTGGCTTCAGCAACGGAGACAGCCATTCTGGGCTCCTGCTTGTCACACAGCATTATTTTGCTTGCATTTTTACAGTTTATTTTAGTCCTTTCCATCAAGGTCTGCACATCTCCTCCACTCCTCTCTGTCCATCGCTCCTCAGCCTCGTCCCATGCCATATCTCCAGGCATCTCAAGTTGTCTGTGATGGTTTCCGGTCAGTTCTTCCATGGTCTTCTTCTCCTCCTTCTCCCTCCAGATTTCCAGGACATCACTAATTGGCTCTTCTACCTTTATCCATACAAATGCATTAACCACATTAAAATATAGCTAACACAACAAGGGTTTTATATCTGCAAACCTTGCAGTGCCACTGCAAGCTAGGAAACTAACTCCTCATAACACAAAATTTTAAGTAAACTTAATAAATTGGAGAATTTGATGCTGACCTTGACCGTAAGATTTCTCCACTTCTGAGTCTTGGCTGCTTGGATCAGGTCCACGAAACCCTTCTGAATCTGCGGCCACTCGCTCGGCGCTGGAGGACGCAACTCTACGCGAGCATAGCGCCAAAACGTCTGCAGCTTTGGGACAAGTTTATCTTGTGTTCCTGAAATAACGAAACACGTAAGCCAAGTTACTAAGACTTCTCTGCCTATACCACAATTCTCTTACCTCTTTACCCCTCTGACTTGATGCAGCACTCATGAATAAGGTGGTGCTCTGTGCTTAGCTCTAGAAAAGCGCTTTAGAAATTGGGGTTTACGGTTACAAATTCTTAACTGCACAGCTTCGATTGACGAGCAATCGAGCATGTACTAAAAGTGACTGGAAAACCAATGCAGCTCATCGTTAAAGTGCTAAGGACTGTCATCAATTATCATGTGAAATCATTCATCATCTTAGCTAACTTTCACGGTTTAACATCCTGTAGCGCTGTTAAAGATTGATCCTCTGCGATCATCATCTGGAAAGTATGTAAAGACGGAATTCATTCACAGCTGCTGGTCCCTCCATCTGGAACTCTACCTCCTCATGTTCTCAACTCTACTAACGATATTGTCTTGTGCTTTTAACTGAAAACTTACCTCTTCCAGTCTACCTCTGTGGCTCTTAATATTTGCTAGGCTTCAATGGTGCAATGCTGAACTCTGTAAGGAGGGCATTATCATATTACAGCTATAGGCCCCTATTGTATCATTACTTGTGTTTGCACTTTGCATCAATAATAACATCGTTAATCTACTGGAGTTATATTAGTTACACTCGCTTCCTTTAGAGTGCTAATAACTGTATTACCTCTACTCTCCTGGCCGATAATTTTGCCTTGAAACCGAACATAACCTTACCTGCTTATCGATTTTGTTTGACTAAGCAATTGTGATTAAACTGGTTTCCGCGACTTAGCTTTTTGGGCACTGAGGAAATCTCGAGATTACCGTTAGGGTTATTCCGAGTTTATGCGAAATAAAATAACGCGTCCACATTTAACCGTCGGGTTATCTATGATGAAAATAATTCTTTAATAAGTCTACTAAATATGTCGGGATTTAAGTAAAAACCCAGAGACTTCGTTCGCACCACACTTCACGGTCAGCAAGCTGAAGGTCATCTCTGTGGTGACTCTGCCGCTTAAACATCGTCTATCATTCAACCGCAAACATAACAAATTAAGGCAATTTAGCGGGACCTATTACTAATAATTTCGTGTCTATTTTATGTTTAGTAATTACCTTTTATAAGCCTTGGAACTCCACCAACCAACTTCTGCACTGCCTGCGCCATCTTGTCCCTGGCTCTTCTGCAAAGTCTCCAAAGCTTACACTCAGGATTACATGTTTTAAATAAGAGGTCTGCGCTTAATGACGTTTCCACACGGCTAACGCACTCACACTAGCGCCACTATGCGATAGACGTAGCCTACTACTATTGCCCCGCATTGCAAACTTATGCTTAATTTGTCATTATTCTCACTGTGAATTAATATAAAATTTACTTTAGTTAATCTAAGTAAATCGATAGGAAATAAGGGATAGCTTAAATGATAATTTTTCTCGCCATTTAAAATCACAGATCTGTTATACGTAACGGGCCTTCCTTTGTTGCCAGCTTTATTTTCTGGGTGGCCACTTAGGCTTTTTTAATTTTCGATAACTTGATTACAATCTTTTGACAGCGAGACAGAGAGAAAAGCAGATACAGGTACATAGAGAGTGAGAGAGAAAGACAGACAGCCAGAAAGGCAGACGTAGGCCCATAGGCGTAGGAGGCGGGGGGTCAGAGGGGGCAAGCGCCCCCCCCAAATTTCGGGCGTTCCTGTTTTTCGGGCAAGTTAGCACCGGGAAAAATGCTGAACAATTTGCCCGAATCGGAATAGTATTAGACTGTTAGTAGCTACTAGCTCGCAAACACCATAGCATTTGTCACGGCTTCGTCTTCCGACTTGGCCTATAACAGAAACTCCCAGCGCATCATGGTGATGGAAGAACAGCAGATGCCTCAAACTAGGCCCATATCACATTTCGCAGGAGGCCACATCAACCGAAGAGTGCCCTCCATCCACCCCCTCGCCGTAATCACCCCAGAGGTGAGGAATCTGACATCGCCCGACTGGTCTGTATACGATGGGCAGTTGCCTGCCCTCTGTTTGCCTGCCTTCCTGCCTGCGTTCCACCCTACCGGCTTTTAGTCGGCTCAGTACAAGGGATCGTGGAGGAGGGGAGAGGAACACATAGGTTGTGGAACAGGGAACAGAGGTCAGACTGACTTGGAAGGCGAACGGCGAAGAGTAACTGGGATAGATAGAAACGATAGTGATTGGTACGTATTTATATATGTAACCTGTATTTATTCCGGATATTTCTATAGCGCCTCTATGAAGTCTACTACTACTCAGAGGCGCTCCCGACTACAGCATTGGTACACTGTGTCGGAATTTTCACGCCGAAGCGCCACGAGCAATTGCGAGTGAAGGACTTGCCCAAGGTCCGTACGCAGCGGCTAGAGTGGGATTCGAACCTGCAACCCTCCGGTCACAAGGCGCCGAACTTACCACTGAGCCACCACGCCCCACAAATTATGTAGGTTGTTACATTATAATTATATTATATTACATTATATTATGTAGGTTGTTACATTATAACTCTAAAAACCTCCTTTGGTCCGAGATTGAATACGTCGCGCTCTCAATTATAGGCCAGGACAGGGTTTAGAGAGACGCGACAGCATTTACAGCTTTATTCAATGATGTACTAAATAATTACTTACTTACTTACTTACCTACTTATAACATCCAACATGTGGGCTGGATACCGACTTCAGAAAAGAAATAAAATAATTCAAGTTCTGTTGCAATCCACTTTTCGGCGTGCAGTTCCAGGTCAGCGTTGTGTGCAGAAATTTCTCTCATGTTTGATATTTACTTATTTGTGAATTTGTGACTCGAAACCAAGTGTTAATGGTTATAACATCAGTTAGCAAGTAAGAATTATAACTCTGTAATGGATGAACCTTCGCGGAAACGAAGGTATCGACAGCGTGTTAGACCTACGTGCAGTGAATGTGGTAAGGATTCAGACTACGCAGATCAGCATGGTAAAAATCACCAGAGTAAAAATGTTAAGTTCATCGCTGTGTGTGAAAAGTCCCAAAGGCACCGAACTTTTTTCGTGCAACCAAAGCAAACGCAGTCTCACAATCTGCCTCTGATAGACCTATTCTCAGCACCGGACACATCTGGTGTAAGCTTACTGACAGACGATAGTTGTGTCAAACCAGCTGTTTGGTGAAAACGACCCTAGGGTAAGTTCAAGTTTTGATGGAGGATGCTGACCAACCTGACTCTGAGATTGAGAACTTCAACACTCCCTCTAGCGATGATGTAATGAAGGATGGCCAACCTTGCCCAAACCAACCAATGCTCAAAGAGTATTGTCCAAAACGAATGGACGTGTAGAACTCGAAGGGATTTTAATCCTGAATGGTTCAAGAGCAGGCCCGCCGAGAGGGGGGCAGAGGAGGCAAATTCCCAGGGGCCCGGCGACATTTTGGGCTGTTCTAGAGAGTGACTGTTCTACTGTCAGTGATGCACGACGTCATGGCAATTACTCGGAAATTTTTTTCGGGCAGAAATAAAATCTTGCCCCCCCGCCGCTGAAATATCCCCTACGCCTATGCGTAGGCCTACAGCGAGAGATAGACAGACAGTGGGACTGAAACAGAGAACGACAGCAAAGAGAAAGACAGGCAGGGACACAGACAAGCAGATAGACAAACGGCGCGAGATGGACATAAAAAGAGACACACAGACAAAGAAAACCGAAGATGAAGAAAGACAATCAACGAATCAAACTTTCTTTTATTGAAGCCTTTTTGCCTTTTGCAAGGCATACAGAGAGTAGCATTATAATTAGGCCTATGGGCCATTGGCTACAATAGGGTTCCCAAAAGGGATCGAATCATCATCGAGATCCCGCTTAGTGTTCTGTAATAATTAGCAATTGGCAGCTTCATTTACGCTTACCTGACACCATCAATAATTTGTAGCCTATTCACGAACTATATAATCTTATCCAGACAAACAAATCCTAACTAAAAGCCATATTAAAATATATATGATCGAGGTAGCCTACAAGTCTCTGTTACGCAGTGAAAATGACAACAGTGCAGATGTTTGTCGCTCTTCTATTGCTAGGGCCCAGATGCTGAACTCTGCTTTTACGCTGTCGGTGTCAACCGCGTAATCATGATCCTGGCAATTAAACTTGACACACTGTTCGATATCACTGTACTGAGCATTAACACAGTGGGCTGGAAGGATCCTGTACAAGCTGCTTATGATGCTTCGTTGATTTTCAAACCGGTCCTCCAGCTGTTGAATGAAACCGTCCATCAGGGGCCTACAGGTAGGCCCTATAATATACTGACCGTCTGAAGTATTCTTCGGCATTGTTGAATTCCAAGTTAGCACGATTTATTGATCTTCTTGCCACGCGAGGGAAAGCAACATAATTATGCTTCTTGCAGATGCAAAAGTGGTCGAGAAATTGGTCGTTACTTCTCCTTTGCTTGACAATATCAAGAATGTGTTGCACGTTAAAGTTGGCAATAAACTAAAGTAAGGTAAGCGTTATATTAATAATAATAATAATAATAATAATAATAATAATAATAATAATAATAATAATAATAATAATAATAATAATAATAATAATAATAATAACAATAATAATAATACCACGAGCCCCAGTAGCACAGTAATTCTTCGGAATTGCTTCTAGGCGCCTGAGGGATTATCCTACCTCGGGCAATTAAAAAAAATATATATATTAAAAAAAATAAATAAATAAAATAATAATAATAATAATATTCTATTATTCTTTATTGAAAACCAAAAGCGAACCGCACATTGGTGAACAAGTATAGAAAAAAACATTGCAGTAATAAGAAGATAATAATATTTATTTTAAAAAGGTATGTAAATTTAACAAAATTTAATATTACTAGGACATCAAAAGCATCATGATAGTAGAGAAATTTAAAGCTATAACTATTATCTAAAATGTTTGGCAGTTTTACTAATTAGGCTAAACAACATCAAAAAGCATCCTAATAATAGGCTAAAGCTTTTTCTAACCAGATATAAAAGAGGTCGTTGATTACAAGCTGCCAGCAAAGCGCTGTAGAGCCGCATCATCAAAAGTTCATACGAGTCTTCTTAGTTCTTACATCGTTTGTTAGTAAATTCATTATTTAATTTTTACACTGTTTAATTTCGGGTAGTGTATAAAAATCCAAAACACCCCTAGCTACGGCGTTGGAGAGATCCTTCGCTACGGGAAGCGCAAATCTATGACGTCACGCAATTCTGCGTTGTCTGACGTCACAGCCAGTTTACAGTTTAACCAAATTAATCTTTTGAACTGCGCACTTGTCACAACTCTTATTGAATTAAACAATTTAACATAGTTAATAGTAAATTTTAGACCCACAATTCTGAATCTGCGTCAAATATATAGAGCAACTGATAAAGACTTAATTGTATTTTACTTATGAACTAGTATAAGCATTTGTCAACTGATCGTCGCTAATACTACAGCGCGCTCGGCATATTCTGCTTAGTCGTTTTCGTAGACGTCCACGCAAGTAAATCTAATCACGTATGATCGAATAACTTATATAGATATTGTATTATAGGCCTATTGTATCTAGAAATTTATAAAGCGCCTCTGGCAGAATAACTATATTCAGTGGCGCTCTCGGCACAGAAGCCCCGGGGAAACGGAAATGCCTTTAGGGAACGCAAGACCGATGAGGAAATGCCAGACATTAGTTCGGCCCTGAGCACGGGTGGGGGGGGGGGTGGGGTGCGGTGCTGGACCGAGGCAGTTTTAGTCCTGGGAACAAAAAGACCAGTGAAACACTACTGGGATTCAAACTACATATGTAGTTTGAATCCCAGTATTATGCTGGAATGAACCCACATGCTACTTATTTGTCTACTGGTTCTTGAAGGTTGTTTAAAGGTATTTAAACTATTTGGTTTCGTATGAAATGTGATAGCTCGACCATGCTTGTCATTGTTGAAGTTTACATTAAATTTACTACTGCTGTGAAGCCCCAAAGTGTGTACAACAAACCAGGTATATTATTTAGAGTGTAAAAGCAGTAGGCTTATTTCTTGTGTTTTTACCACGCAGCTTATCTCTGTTTCTTCTTAGGATGCCGAATATAAAGCTGCTGAGTTCTGATGGAGATATTTTTGAAGTGGATGTTGACATTGCCAAGCAGTCGGTAGTTGTGAAAACTATGCTTGAAGGTGAGTTTAATACTGATGAACTGACTTGTCAAAACTGCCTGGTTATCATATACATATGTAGTATATGTATACCCATATAGTTAAATTATGGTGTAATTGTCAAGAGCAAAATGTCATCAGTAAGCAGAGGTAAGATAACAGGAAAGGTTGCCAATGTTGGGTTATGTGTACACGGTAGAATGAAAGGATTCCAATCCAGAGTCGACAATTAACATGGTGTTCAGGGTTCATGGCCAGCATTTCACCAAGCAGTCTCTTGTTGATGGATGAACATGCAGGATCTGGATGTAGCTCAGTCCAGTAGGTCTGTGCAGGACAGGCATTTATCAACAGCTGGCCGACTGGTCATTGAACCCTATGTCACTGACAGTCAACGCCACTTCAAAGACTCCTGGCCTCTGAATAGGTGAGCCGGTCCAGGTATTGATCATATGCGTTGAAATGCGGTTCAACGTTAGAAATCTATTGTATAAGAAAGAACAAACTGAAAATGCAGACTTGGTCATAGTAGAAATGCAAACGTATGCGAATTGTCGAGTAAATTCTGTCGAGCACATTAGACTAACTCTGAACAAATCGACATGATACGGTGAAGAAAAGTTTCACGACCACAGACGTGTGCTGCACTCCAGTGGCGCAGTGTGCATATCCACAGAGTTGCTCTGTTTAGTGTCTCCGCAGATGTAGTTGCATTGAGTTTGTTAAATATGAATTCACACAAATGTGTTTGTATGGTAAATTGTTCTTATGTAAACATTTAACACAGTAGTTTTCTTGTGATTTAGCTAAAACAGTGTTTCTTTGTTAATTAAAGCAGTGTCATTGTCAGTGTTTTGATGCTGGGATATGATTGACTGAATTTTTTTAGGACAGTGAGAATACCGGTCGTGGGTGTGATGATAAACAGGTAACCCTTGCATCGCACGAAGTACACCTTTAGACAATGCCTTGTGCACTGGACACAACATAATAGCAGATAATAGTTATTTAAAATAATAATGATAAAGGAGTTTTATTTGTAACAGATATTTGTACTTGGCTGCAGTTTGTAGATGCAAGTTACTTTATTTTTAGTCCAAGTCCAAGTAACAATGACTACTGGTGTTGGAAGTGATGTGGGGCAGCTGGCCAACTCGGGTGAGCAAGGTCCTAGAATGTGGTTTCTTCCTGCAGTTCAGTGCTCGAAATGGAAAATTTTACGAAACGGAACGCTAGTCAAAGAGCATTCACATTTCAGAGGACAATAAAAACGTTTATTTCATAGTATTTTCCACTGGATGAAAGGGAACGATAATACGGATGCATTTGACGAACCGGAACGGCGTTCCGGTGCGTTCCGGTCCATTTCGAGCACTGCTGCAGTTGAGCTGGTTGAAACTGAAATATGGTTGTTGTGTGGTGTTCATGGTGACTGTTGTATGTGTGTTTGAAGATTGTTTGTTTTTCTTATGATATTTTTAAGGTCTTGGCCTGGATGAGGGTGAAGATGAGGCGGTGCCACTCCCGAATGTGAATGCTGGAATTCTGAAGAAGGTCATTCAGTGGTGCACGTATCACAAGGATGATCCTCTACCGTCTGAGGATGACGAGAACAAGGAAAAGAGAACGGATGACATCTGCTCCTGGGATACGGAGTTTCTGAAGGTGGATGAGGGAACACTCTTTGAACTGATCATGGTGAGTTGTTTTGAGCATTAGCTACTGAGTTGCAGTCACTGAAGGAGGATCAGGGATCTGTTCAAGATACAGAGCTCTGCCAAATTCAAATCTGCCTCCCATTTATGGAATACAGGTTGTGATGCATAGCCAATGCATGTTGTGTGAAATGCCATCAAAATACTCTGCACATTCTTAGCTAGTTCTTGGTTAAATGTCTAAACTTAACTTTGTAAAGTCAATGACATCAAGTTACTCAATTTGTGTGTGTGTCTGTGAAATTTTGTGTGAGAAGGTTTGGTAATAGTGCAACTCACTATAAAACTGAACCTTTATTTTTCTCCAAATCCAGAAAACCGCTTGTATAAACGCTGGAGAAAATTTTTTGAACACTTATTCCAAACCAAAGCTATCAAAATCAAATGAAAAATTCCTTCTTTCCCTGCTTGCTTTGATTGTTGAAAATGCAAACATAAAAATCTGAAAAATGTTTATCTTTTCGTATCGTATTATCTCTCTAATAAGTTCACTGGAGTATAAGTAAGCAAAGGAAGAAGCATAGATAATCAATTGATTGAATCTGCTTTGAGTTCATTTACATAATGGATGTTGGTTCCATAACTTCCAGCAGCGATAGTCAGGTGCCCAGGTTGTATAAAAAGACTTTGAGGTGCAAACTGTCTCGTATTTAAGGTGTGAAGTGATGTGAAATCTCCAATGTAACAAGTGACATTTCCGCTGGTTGTTGTTTGCACCCAGACTTTTTCAGTTACAGTTACAAAGTACTTGCTGATACCTTACTAATTTTACACTTACCTGTCCTTTGTAAATTATGCTAGAATAATGTAGTAGGCCCTAATTGGTGATTTGGTGTTTCTGTACTAGGCTGCAGACTACCTGGATATTAAAGGCTTGCTTGATGTCACCTGTAAAACTGTGGCCAACATGATTAAGGGAAAGACACCTGAAGAGATTCGGAAGATCTTCAACATAAAGAACGACTTTACGCCGCCTGGGGAGAAACAGGTGATGATGTGAAATAGCTTTGTTATAGATGCATTGTCGTTTAACTGTTTCTCTACGCAAGTAGAACTGAGCTTTTAAACCAATAAATACAATAGTTACTAGGGCTGTGCCGAATAATCGCTACATATTCGCTTCGGGGCCGAATAGTGGGCGAAATATCTTTTCGGTATTCAGCCGAATAGTAGCGGTCAGACCGAATACGAATAGTGGTCACGTGCCATCTGTTTCTGCATATAGGGCTGCTATAGCGAGTGGAGTGAACGTTAAGTAAGTGACAATTTCTAAGTTTTGTTATATCAGTTCCATTCCTAGTTTACACAGACTGGCAGAAGGATACAAAAATTACGTGTAGTTAACTGTTTACTTTTAGTTCATGTATTAAATTTACTGAACTGGAACTTTTGCTTACATTTGAAATTTTGAATGTTGTCGGTAGACCTATTTTGTACACTATTCGTATTCATATTCAGCCGAATAGTTGGTCCAATTATTCGTATTCGGCCGAATAGTGATAATCACCTATTTGGTACAGCCCTAATAGTTACCATAAAGCAAGTCAAGTTAATCAAAGGCCTCATGTTGTATAGTGGAAATAAAGGGAGATGCTCATTTCATTTCCATATGTCCCTTGAGCTGGCAATGGAGAAATTCTGAGATCCTGGATATGGTGCCAACACATCACTGTTTACTAGTTCTTCCTAGTTTCCACTGGTACCAAATTATACTGCTCACTGTATTGCTCTGTATTTTGTATCTAGAAATTTATGAATTTTAATTTGGCTTTGCATAGTTGCCCTCTGTAAACTTCTGAATCGAATCGTGCTTCTGTATTTCAGCTCTTCGCAGCTGCAACAACCATGCCGCAAACACCCGAGGATGATGAGCAAAGGAAGATTGACTTGGCCTGTAAGTTAATACAAACAGTATTCCACTACAATGACAGTATCTTGGTATTTTCTGTAAAGTTTATTGGATCAGATCAAGTAAGCTACTTCTTCTTAATCAAATGACTTCAGTGCTACACTTAAAAGTAAAACTTTTAAAACATATATATATATATATATATGTGTGTATATATATAGGCCTATATATGTATGTATGTATGTATGCATTGCATCATGATACTTAATGTACTGCTTTTGAACAACTTACAACTTACAACTTACAAAAGCTGTATGTTTATGTTTGCATGTGTTTTGTATGTATGTATGTTTATGAGAATGCGAGTGTGCCTTTGTATGTCCACACGCATGCATGAGTGTATGTATTATTCGGAAGTTTTATGGCGACTTCTGTGATCCTTCAAGGATTCTAATTGCAGTGTTCCTGGTTCATGAAGTACTGAATTGAGTATCTTTACATACTGAAAAAGCATTTGGCTATTGCATACAAATGTAATGCATTATTCTCTGCAGACGGTTATTAAGAAGGCATTAACTCACTAGGTCTCTGTCATCGTAATTTCTGTAAGAGGTTTCTAAAAGAAGTATAAATTAGTATATATATATATGTGCATTAATATACCTAAATGTATGCAGTTTATGAAATCGGTGAATTGTTTCACTTCTATTGTAGCTGCATTTCAAAATGAAGACCAGATGAGATGTGCGAAGTTTACATTGCCAACAGCAACAACAGTAAGTTCCTTTGAAATTAAACGTTGACATCCAGATGTTATTTAGACCGTTGGATGTTTCAAAATATGCTATTGCATATTGTTATCGTAAGAGAAAACATTTCTTTCACCTAGCATGGGCAGTGGCTGTAGCAAGGTAAATGAGCATCATTGAGCATCTTAAGTTTTGTCAGCCATTTGAGCAACACCATCTTTTCAAGGTAGCCTACCTTAGCATCATTAATCTGTATTGCATAAATTGTATTGCAATAGATCTCTGATATATTGCAATGCAACCTGGCTTACATCCGTATGTCAATTCTAATTGTTTTATTGCAATTCCACTTGAACCGAACAATTGCTGATATCTTGGGCAGCATGATAATTGCGCTATAGAAGTCTTTAGATTAGATCTGATTACCGGTAGATTGACCATAACAAGTGTTGTGTGACTTGTGTCAGAGTTTTCTAGTTTTAGGTTTGTTACACATGTATGTACTAATGTGATAATACAGTATCTGTCCAGCCTCTCTGGTAAAGGGAAGCAACAGACTTCTCCAGAACTGACAGAACAGGTGATTTAGATTGAATACTTAGCCACAGGATTGAAGACATGACCGAGTTGCAGCTTGGGAGTCTTGGAGTTTTTCCCAGACAAAACTCTTCTTAAATTTAGTGTATTACAAAAAAGAGCTATTTATGTTTAGCAGAATTGTATATGCACAGCATTGTTAAACCTCTATGTTTACTGTTTCACTTCCAGCTACTGGATCTGCCGATGGAGCTACAGGAACATATCCTCTTGGAAGTCATTACATCCGAAGTTAGAGATCGGAAGCTTCTCAGAGGTGCCTGGAAAGGATTGGCTGATCGGATAGCGGAGCGAATGAGGAATGTTTGTCCACAGTGGGACTCCGCACTGACTTCTGAAGCATTTCGAAACAGGCTTCATGGAATTCTGGACAGCTTTCGTTAGTTCCTGAAACTTACTAAGTGGTTGGCTGTGTGGGCAGTAGTTCACACTGTTGTGCAGTTTTGTCATGATAGAAATTTGTTGTGCTATAACGATATTATTGTTAAGATTTGTCATTAAGTCATCACCTAGTACTACCTCGTTATAATTTCATGTTGGCTATCAAAGAGCAAACTGGTTTGCAACTGAATCAAGCTACATGTGTTTCTGTAATTCATTCTTCCTACAGCATGCTGGCTACTGAAAGCCAACATGTTAAACCAGCTAATTTGCTATCTAGCCACTTATGTAGCTCCTTTTCATTTCATCATACAAGTGCTTCCTACCATTGCCTACTGGACTCTAATATTAGTAGAGTCATTAGGAACAGAGGTTCATCAGTAAGCAGACAGTTTCAAGATAACTAGACAAAATCACTACTGAGGGTCTCCTGTGTGCACGGATTCCAAATTTCCCATCCTGTGTTGATTGGCTACACCCTGTTCAGAATACTAGACGGACCTGTTGCGGTGATGGGTGTAACGAAATCCGATGAAGTTTTAAAATTAATTAAAAGCATTGAAGTTTTAGAAGTTATTAGAAATATTGTATTTTTTTCAAATGTAACTATATAACTTTAACTTCCGCTTGTGCGGGGCGCCGTGCCTTGCACTTGGCCTCCCGGGGTGATTTTGCTGTCCCCTATGCGCGTACTGCTATGGCGCAGCGTAGGGCATTCTCCGTGGTTGGTCCTACCGCTTGGAATGACCTCCCTCTCTCCCTTCGCTCTCTCCATAGAGACCTCTCAGGTACTTGCTATGGACTTCTTAAGACCTTTCTTCTTGACCGGGCCTGGGTCGGAAGCGCCACTGAGTAGATTTCTTGAAGGGGCGCTATAGAAGTTCATTATAGATAGATAGATAGATAGATAGATATATGCAGTCAATTTCTGATTAGTTTTCTATATCAGATCACTGTTTCTCGTTTTAGCTCACGTAGAGTTTTGTTTCAACGTTCTGGCAAGACATCGATTCTTCGGCTGTGTGAATGTTGCTGCACTGAACGACGAACTCTTCGTGTTATGCCAACAATGGCATCAGCATGCTCACATCGACGTCTACGCTCACGACGATCTACAGACAGCCAAAAGAACGATAGAGTTGCGTGGTGTTACCATGCCTTGGAAGTTGGTGGCGTGCAGCATGACGAATGCTCTGTACGTTCTTCACCAGGTGTCGAGCAACACGGAAATCTGTCGAGTTTCGATCGACGAACACGAGATTCAGGCTTCACCGTGGATCGCGTGTCCGTCTAAACTCATCTCCAGAATGTCCGTATCCGCTGACGGCAGCTTGATTCTTTTCCAAGGTCCAGCCCCATCAACAGTCAAGGTATTTAACGTTGATGGCTCTTTACAACACGAGATTGAGTTGGTGAACCACGTTTCTTATCTGCATGATGTTCTTTCAAAGTCAAATGGAAACTTTCTATTAGTGAAGAAGAAAACTCTTGCTGAAGTTGACAGAGAAGGAAAGACCGTGTGTGAATACGACAAAGCGTCGGGGCAATTTATTTACTGTGCTCTAGACATCCACGATAGGATTGTGATGATCAACGATGGAGGGGCTGTCCGACTCTTAGATTCTGAATTTAATTCGGTGAATAATGTCAAGTTCAGGCTGGAATCATACAAAGGTTCTACCAAGCACTTTTATCAAGTGCAGTATAACAGGAAAAGAAATGAGTTTATAGCCTTTGAAAGCGCTGCTTTTTCTGGTGCTGGTGCCGGCCAATGTTTAACAGTCTTCAACTTCACGGAGAGAAGTATTCCAGACGGTGCTCAGAATGAGCAGAATGAGCAAAATTCTGATTCAGATGCAGATTCTAATTCAGATGCAGATTCTAGTTCAGATGCAGATACTAATTCAGATTGAAGTGAACATTTCTGGTATTTCAAGTCTTTATCTCATGACAGTACCTCACTCGTCGTACCCAAAACCATTATTTAAATGAACTGCATTGAAATCTTTCATCTGCATGAAGACTCAACTCTAAGCTTAGGTGACTGACAAAACTACAGAATCAGTTCACTAGCGACTTCCTTCACGAAACTTGTTATATTTAAACAATTTCCGTTGCTTGTCACCTGTTTTGCATCTTTCTTCTAAACAAGTTATTGCTTCATATTTTCATGAAGGTTGTTTATATATTGGTTCACACAGATAACAAATTTAAATGTTAAAAGTTAATTTCTTCATGATAATGTTGATTTCTTTCTTGCAAACTTGTTTTTTTTAGCAGGGACGGATTAGGTTGTAAAAGGCTGTCGGGCAGTGTTTAATCTAGACGCCTTTGGGGGCGAAATGTCCCCCCAGGATTGATGTTCCCCCCAGAGGCCAGCAATATTACAATGTAGAGCCCTTTAGGGGAAGAAAATTCCCCCAGGATACATGTGGCTACATGGTCCCCCCATACCCGAGTAGTGACACGGCGTCGAAGAGAATGAAACTTCACAATCACTAACAGTATTCGGTAGGAGTGTGATTCTCGTTAACGTTAACGATAACGAAAATGTTCGTTAACGAACAAAAATGATTTCGTTAACGATAACTATAACTGCAACTAAAAAATATCATTAACTATACCTATAACTATAACGAAAAAAACACTAACGAAAATTCATCAATATTTTCGTTAATGAAATAAAAAGTGCAATATCGATAAACATAAGAACGTGAAAACAGCAGTCTTTAAATTACTCATGGGGTCGTCCATTAACTATATCACCAAATAGGGCGAGGGATTTGAAAAAGTTTAACAATTCTTGACAAGGGGAAGGGGTGTTCAAGACAAATTGACCTCAGCAACAATTTAATCAAGAAGCAGTTTAACCATAGATTCGGAAAGTCTTTATATATTAGTTATCTATTTCATTTTTCTATGTAATTTAATCAAACTCGATATTTTCTTCGTTTTAAATTATCCTGTTTATTGTTCCCAGCTAAAATGTGAAAAAGTGCTGCATATTCTCTTTACGAACATCCTGGGTTCTTTTTGAAAATCTAATACTTAGAGTTTCTTTTTGATGGAAAGGTAATTTTTCCTTTCGATTGTTAATATTAATGAGTGAGAAACTTGTTTTAATTTTAAGTTTCTATGTTAAAAGGAATATTATAAAAAAAAAGTTATCATGTTCATGTTCGAATTAGAAATGTTCATACTAAAAATAAATTGAATGCACATTTAAAAGAAAATGAGATTGTATTTTTGAATGGAAAAAATCCATTAGGCTAAATATCTGTGACAGACAGTCTACATGTAGGCGTAAAATGCCGCGCAATGTATAAAATTCAAATCTGAATTAACATTTTGTTTTGTCGACAATTTCACCTTTTTGCATTTGTTAGTCATTGAAATTTTCTGTGATGGGGTAATTTTCTTTGACATAATTTGTTAGGGGGCCTTGAATGTTTGACAATTGTTGACAAGGGGAGGAGATCAAAAACTGCCTCAAATTTGCAGACATAATTAATCGATGACCCATATACCGGGTGGCCCATTAAAAACGTTCCCAAAATTTGTTAACCTGGCATTTAAACAATTTTAAAGTAAATTGAATCATAGTACATCAAACTAATCATAATTCATATTTGTACATCACAGCCAAAATTTAGCGTAAAATACTCAACAGTTTGAGAGAAATTGTTGTTAGAACTGTATGACCCATGGTCACAATTTTGCACAGTTGTTTTATGATGACGTTTTACGCGAACAAATGTTTAATTGATCCTCCGCCTTCTCTTGTAACGACCTTTAAACACTTTGTTATCACTGTCCTATTGACTTCTGTTTTTGTGTGTCGTCTAATAGAGACCATTTTGCATCGAAACTCCAGCAGATAGGCCCCTACCATTAATTTTTTAGAGAAACGACTAGTCTCATGATAAAGTCTTTCTGGCGCAATTGAAGACTTTCGTTCATTGCTAGAGCCGTAAACGCGGCTATTCTGTCTGTTAAGAGATATTTCCAGTGTGAAATCCTTCTCATCTGTAAAGACTATGTTCCTAATATCAGATTTTGAAAATCGAGTATACAGCGCACGACATCTAACATTGCGTTTCTTTTTAACGTCAGTTGTCAATCTTGTTGTCGCATTCGTTTGTATGCCTTCAACTGCTTCTTAGAAAGAATTCTTTGTACTGAGCTACGTGAAATGTTCAGAGTGCTGGCCATTTTGCATTGAGATTGATGTGTGCCAGGTGCATTTTCCTGCGATTGACACAACTGCTCTACACTCTCAGCATTTTCAACAGTCGTTGCACTTGTTGGACGACCACTTCCAGGCTTGCGAGCAACGCTACCAGTTTCAATAAGCTTATTAATGACTCGGTTTATGCTTTTTCTTGACCAGTTTTTACGCGGATATTCCTGAACGATTCGCTTGCCTCGCCAACCCTTCTCCTCAAATGATATCTTAATAACAGCGAGATCATCATTTGAAAACACCATGTTTTAATGTTTACTACTTCGAGGACTAGTTTAATCAAGATACTCTCGTTACTTCGCGGCGAAAAAAATCACGTAGTTTTGTGCAAAATTTGTAAACAGGTATGACGTCATAACCTTGCCACAAGTTTTAAAATAATAAACGTACTCTCTTGAAATGTGACATTTGTGCACAGAAATAATTGCTTAACATTTTGGTATAAATTAAAATTTGATATCTCTGAAATTAGATCTTTGCCAGGTTAACAAAGTTTGGGAACGTTTTTAATGGGCCACCCGGTATATGGACCAGTCGGAGCGCCATTTGGGCCAGTTGTAACTATGTACTAACTAAAATTAACTAAAATAAAAGTCTAGTAACTATAACTATAACTATAACTAAAAAATAATACTAACTATAACTGTAACTATAACTAAAATGAAAAACCATTAACTATAACTGTAACTATAACTAAAATAAAATCTGTAAGGAGAATCACACTGTTCGGTAGGTACTGTTTAGCAACACTGTGTCCTGACTAAGACCAATAGCGTCACCCTCATCCTTTATCTGCACTTGGAACCTGCACTACCAGAGGACGGACAGTAGCGAAGTTACAGCAGCAATTAGATCAATTTTTGTTTAATGACGTTGTGTCATAACAGAGAGAGGGGCCTAATTAACGTCGCCCTCCTCCTTTATCGACGTGCAAATGGTTGTCTCTTATATTTATATATAATATTTATGTTAGATCACAGTCTTATAATGGACAATAGGCTTTTAAAATTCTATAGTTTTGTGAGTCAACATTTCATTATATCAATTTTTTTCAGCTTTTACTTGCTTATATATAGCGTTGTAATAAATGGATTCAAAGGTGTATAATTTGTGCATTATTTCCGCAATAGGGTCTACTACGATTGAGATCAATAAAACAGTTAGGTAAGGTAACGTCTAATGCCAAATACCCTGGCAATCATAAGATGTACTTACACACTGTTGGTGTGTTGGTGGTGCCAGTTTGTAATTTGAATAAAGAGGGAGGGCGACGCTAATCATCTTAGTTACAATAGGGCCTACAGCTTCGCTGAAAAGTAACGACAAACAATCGCTAATAATATTGGGTAGGTAGGCCTAGCTATTGCTAAAGTTAACGATACGCGCTTTCTACATTAATTAGGCCTAATACTCGATTTTAAACACTCGATCAGAACTACGGCTTATAATGCATTCGACTTAGACACCATAAAATCAGTTTTCAATCAGAAATAAAGATGTCAAGCTTTTCATTAATGTCAACAGATCAAAATATTCGGTGTATCAATAATCATACAAAGCACTTTTACAGGTAATTTTCTGAAGAATTGTGAGGGTCGGAAAAATGTTTACCGGCCGGATCAGGCCCGCGGGCCGTAGATTGCCCACCCCTGTTCCAATCTGATTAAGTTTTCAACTGGCGATTGGATTGATTCACTCAGTTTAAAAACATCTTAAGATATCATACGTGCAAGATGTCATTTGTTTAAGTGCATAACAAATGTCACAATATTATTATTATTAATTATTATTACTTATTATTATTATTATTATTATTATTATCAACGGCTGTTGACATCAATGCAGCACATTTTAAAACCAGACGCAAAAAGCTATAGGCCTACTTATTTTCAACTGGTCTCGATCAGAAGATTGGTCGCACCACAGACAATTTTCTCCCATCGATTCCTTCAGTAACTGATTAGTGTCGACTATTTGTTGTTATAAGCTGTCCTAAAACTCTGGATCCATCCATCCCAGCATTGTAAATGCCATTTTGGTTTCGCAAATGTATGTACGTATGTACCGATACTTGATATTCTGAACGTTCTGGATTAAGGGTTAGCTTTAGAGTAGGCCAAGCGCCTTAGAAATTTGGAGTTTACGATCACGATTCTGATTCTACTAAGTTACTAATTAACACATTTTTCATAATGAAGACTTCGCCTCTATTTAAACAAAAGTTAATTCTATACTTGAATTAATACGAATTCACGTAATGATGAGCCATGTAAGGTAAGGTAAAGTCGGCGCATGCGTTCCTGACAGGCAAAAGATGTTGTTATTTAGAACTGGGGATAACATGTGACCTCGATGGAGAAAAGGGACCACATGTCAATTACCAGGTCAGCCGGAAAATGTTTCATAATGCCGTGAATATTGATTCTTGTGTCTAATTAATGTATCTTCAGCTATACAAGACTCGCTGTACAAATACTGTATTACCCCCACGTGATGTATTAACAGGGTCCGATTTGTCAAAAAAGAAGCAGGGGGGTCGGAAATCTATAAAAAATAATTTAAAAAATTTTAAACCATAATTAATTTTTTACTCGTTATTTTTTAAATGAAGTTAATGAACTTTCATGATATGTCAAGATTCTGCAATGACCAACAGTCAACTACGATGCAAACATGACATGAAAAACAATTTAAAAATTAAAAATTAAAAGGAGTTTTCAGTTGCAGTTTTAGCTGAAGAACCAATAGGCACTGGCGGCGATCTTGTTTGACAGGTGGGGGGGACGCTTTTGAACTGATCAGGTAAAAAAGAGAAGTTAACAAAGTTAACGCTTTTGAACTGATCTGGTCAAAAGAGAAGTTAACAAATGTTTTCGCACGATATTTTTTTTACCTTTTTTCGTGTTTCTTGAAAATTTGGGGGGGGGGGTCAAATGTATGATGTGTCCCCCACCTCTAACAGTGGTGGTCTTGCTAATAGGAACAACAAATTGCACACACAAGCGTCAGATGTGACTAAATTGCACTGAAAGATGAAATACAATCACACAACGAAAGCTAACAAACCATTGCACCAAGTACTGTCACTGGAAATACTAGCAAAACCAACGAACCAGTGGACCAAGTACACTAGTGCATCACTATGAAAAAAGTTGTGCACTTTTCTTTTGTTCTGGCACAATAGTCGCCATGCCAGTTGGCTCATCTATGGCACCATGGTGCCCAGATTTCAGCCAGGATATAACGTATTTCCTGTCATTCCTGAAATTCCAATGCGTTAGCGATGGCCCTTTAATGCTGATGACCCCCATATGTTGGCCTTGTTTGTACATGAGTACTCAATCGCAATCTGGGCTGCAGGGCCGGATTTGAATGCTCATTCAGCACTACAGTTTGTGACTATATGAGCACCAGGTACATTCATAGCATAATTTCCACATTTTGAAATAAACTTTCAACACCTTGTCAAGTATTAATTGGTAGGCCTACATGAACTGCCTCTGACTTACGTGTATGCTGAGGCATGCGCTACCTGTCTCGTATTTAAACATTTTGAAAAAATAAGAACACTGCATATTATGAGCTCATTGCCAAGGCTTTCATCGAGGTCATCGCCATATATTGCTACATGGATTTTCTCTGAGTTGTGTATTTCTTCATCATTATATAATTCAAGCCTATATAGAAAACCAAACCTTGAGCATTGTAGTTCGTATGATGCTATAGTCTTCTTGTCAACTCGGTTGTGAATTGATCAACGATGGGCAGAAAATTGTCAATCGGAAACTTCTCTGAAGCAGAGTGCAGGGCTTCTGCAGGGCGCTCGACCATAATCCAATGGTAGGAGACGCAGCCTACGTTTTAGATGTGTTCTTATTTGAACATTTTCTGCCGCTCCACAACAGAGTCAGGAGCAGAGTTCCGAGCAGGAACGTTGTTGAACTGGGGATTTTTCAACAACAAATGCAGCACCACCAGTGATATTAGGCTCAGACGAGCCTGCATTTTGACCATCATCCACAGCAGATGTAGCCTACTAATAGCTGTTGCTTGAAGGAAAACAGTCTTTGCAAGTACTTTCTCATTTTGAGATGCTTTTTCTTCACTTACCGCGTTTTTGAGAGCCACTAGGCCGATTAATTGCCCTTATGCCGATCTCCAATTCTGTTCTTGTCTGTTGGCTGAAATTACGGTACCGAGACTCTTAAAATTATACTATGTAATACTGATTTGCAAACTTAAACTGTATTGTGTAGCCTGATAGAATGCATATAATTTTAAAGGTCGAATCCTATAAAACTGCGTGTCTCAAAGCCACTGTCAGCACAAAATTGACAGCATAGCCTACAGCTGTGCACTGGTCGCTATAGATGTGCACTTTAGTGTAGGTCACCCGAGGTCAAAAGCGCATCTCAGACAGAATATACCACTGTCTGCACGACCTTTACCCCGAAACTTGATGCTCGTAGCGTTGAAGCTGATAATTATGCTCGAGGCTAGGATCGAGGCGAGGACCCGGGGCATAAAGGCGCCTTTATCCCGGGATCTTCGCCTGAGGGCGCTGGCTTGTGGAGGGACCTCTGTCCGTTTGTTGTCTTAAAGTAAGATATCTCTCAACAGCTGAAGATGCCACGCTTAAAGCGCTACTCGTGAACAATATTAACGCGATATTTCAAAATTGGGGCACCGACTGGATAATAAATAATTACCCAAAGCTGACAAGGCCGTATTGCTTGCGATTGGTCATAATGGAGTCGTTTCGTTAGGACTAAGGGCAATGAAATTGAGGGGGTCAAGCCGACCCCCCCGGGGGTCGGCCAAAGGCTTTAAGCAGGGGGGTCAAAAAAAGAAGCAAGGGGGTCCAACCCCCCCGACCCCCCCGGCAAATCGGACCCTGTGTATTAAGGTCAAACAAGTTCTTAACGCATCTGGTAGAGACAGGTTGAATTATTTATAGGCGATTCCCATCAAAAGATATTTCATATTTTCGTTAAAAAGAGTGCATAAATTTGGGCCGAATGTTCTGAATTTTCGCCTAGTTTCCTTAAGCTATAATATTATGGAAAGTAGTGTAAAGTAGTGGCCCCTTTCCTCAGCAGAGGTCAGATATAGAGTTAAAGTTAGACACCTTTATATCGATGTTTCTCTACGTTATACTAGTCAATGAAAAAATTGGATAGACTTGTGGTGAAACTCCGCTTTCAGATAATTATAGCGATGTCAAGGAACAATTTAGAGGTGTTTAACTTTTGCATAATACCACAATAGGCCCTACTACAACTGAGATAATAGAAGAAATATGCAGTGCCTCACGCCAACTACCCTGGCAGCCAATGAATGTCGTTAAACACTGTTAAATTAATACTAGGCCTATATTAATACTAGGCCTGGATGTCCTCAAACCGCCTGCGGCTAAACCCCGCCAAGACGCAGTTTATATGGCTTGGCACTCCCCAGCAGCTCTGTAAAATAGATCTGTCTTCTCTTGCCTTGCAATTCCCACACCTTGCTTTCTCGACCTCGGTCCGGGACTTGGGAGTCATCCTGGACCAGGAACTTGCATTCACGCGGCACATAAATCTTCTCTCCCGCAGTTGCTATTACCAGCTCCGGCAACTCAAGGTGATCTCCCGTTCTTTGTCTCCCGGTGCAGCTTCCACGCTTGTCCATGCTTTTGTTGTTTCTCGATTGGACTACTGCAGTGCCATATATGATGGACTCCCGGCCTGCCGGATTGAGTCCCTGAACAGAATCCTGCGTACTGCTGCCCGCCTTGTAGGCCGCATCCCCAAGTTTGGCAGAGTGTCTGCGTATATGAGGGATGTCCTCCACTGGCTCCCCTACCCACAGCGCATCACTTACCGAATCTCTGCCTTGGTCCGGCGGTGCTTTGAAGGTTTGGCCCCTCCATACCTGCGGGAGCTCTGCTGTCCCACCTCATGCTCGCAGCGCCGTTCCTCTCTCCGCTCAGCTGCGCAGGCTGAACTTGTTGTTCCCCGCGTGCGGACAACCATACGGCAGCGCCGTGCCTTCTCTGTGGCTGCCCCCATGACCTGGAATGGGCTTCCTACCAAGCTCCGTCAATTACCGATTGGTCATTTCACCCTGTTTCTTACTGTCCTCAAAACTGCGTTATTTGACCGTGGTTGGGCTGGGAGTGCTCCTGAGTAGGCAATCTTGAAGGGGCGCTATATAAAACTACTTTAATAATAATAATAATAATAATTAATATTGAAGTCGTTAAAAGGTTGGGACAAACACAACTGCTAGTATTGCTCAGCGTCATTTTGCTTATGTGGTGCCAGTCTGTGGTCTGCATGAAGAGGGAGGGCGACGCTGCGTCATAACAGAAACGACCAACAATCGCTAATAATAATATTCTATAGGTAGTCATTGTTAAATTTAACGACACTCTGTCCTAACAAAGACTGTTCTCGTCGCACTCCTCTGTTATCCAGGCCTGGGCCAAGCACTATTAGATAACGGGCAGTTGGATAATTATATGATTACTGTTTAACGACGCTGGATCAACTCAAAGCTGATTAATGTAGCCCTCCTCCATGGTCCAGGCTTGGGACTGGCACTACAAATCAGGGGCGTCTAGCCCCAAGTGGAATGGGAGAACAACCCCCCCCTCTGGCCAACTCATAGACCTTTACAAGATGCTCAGAAGTCACTCAGATGATATACATGATACATAAAGTAAATAATATTATTATCGGAAATCAACAACCACGAGTTTATGTCCAGAACGTTAACTCCCCCACTTCCAGCAGACGTGGGAGATCATTGGTAGACGCCACTGGATGTGCAATTATTCCTCTTTTATAATTTAGATTCCTTGCCTTATTAAGCGCACAAGACATTGGCGGGATCAATCCGATATTAAAGTGATTTAGCGCAGTCGTAGTATTTATAGCATTCAGTGATCGCGTTTTAAAGGTGTCTAATGGTATCTGTATTTTGTGTTGATCAACTAACTACTTGTGGTTGCCAGGACCGTTTCCGTCAACCAGAGCTTTCAATGTGTTTAAGTTTTCAACTGGCGATTGGATTGATTCGCTCAGTTTAAAGACGTCTTATGGCATCCATTCCCCCTCTGCTCAGGGCCAAACTAATGACTGACTTTTCCTCATCGGTCTCGCGTTACTTAAACGCATTTCCGTGTCCCCGGGGCTTCTGTGCTGAGAGCGCCTCTGAATAGTTATTCCGCGAGAGGCGCTTTATAAATTTCTAGATACAATACATTCCAATCCGCCCACATTGACGTCAACAGAACACATTTAAAAAACAGACGCAAAAGCTCTACTTATTTTCAGACTTTCTCGATCCGAAGATTGGTCGCACTGCTTCTGTCTCTCGTCTGTTATTATTAATTATTATTAATCTGGCATTTAGAGCGCGCCTAAACAAAAAAGACATCTTGCACGAAAGCGCGTAACAGAAAAAATACTAGTCATAGTAGGCTACATCTTAAACAGGTAGGTTTTAAGGTTGGATTTAAAGGTCGAAGGTGACGAGGATATGCGAATAAAGTCCGGAAGTTTGTTCCATTCAGTCGGTCCGGCTAATTCAAAAGCTCGATTTCCAAATTTTCTGACTGAACGAGCGATGGCAAAGTCCCCTTGAGATGACGATCGCAGTCCTCGTCTGGCTTGAAGAGAACAACATAGAGTAACCAGTGAAGAGACGTATAGAGGAGATGAGTTTGTGTAGACTGGATACATTAGGAGACAGATCTTGAAGTTGATGCGAGCTTGTATGGGAAGCCAGTGCAGTTCACGAAGGGTCGGAGTGACGTGGTCCCGGGAGTGAGATTTTTGACAAGCTTTGCAGCGTAATGGAGAACAGTGGTAAGTGGTTGAAGAGTAGATGCAGGAAGGCCATAAAGGACTGAGTTGCAATAGTCGAGTCTGGAAATGACTAGGGCCTGGACAAGGGTGCGAAGACATTTCTCGGTTAGGCTTTTCCTGACTTGCCGTATGCGTCTAAGATGGAAAAACAGGATTTGGTTATGGAGGAGATTTGATTCGTCTGCCTCAATAACTGAGCATTAGTGTGGCCTAGGCTATTCGTTCGTAGCCTGAATGAAGAGGGGGGGAGGGCGACGCTAATCATATTTATTATAACACAGCATCGTCGAAACAGAAACGACAAACAATCGCTAATTATATTCGATAGACAGTTACTGTTTAACGACACTGTGTTATAACAAAGACGATTAGCATCGCCCTACTTTGTTATCCAGGCATGGGTTTATCAGTAAGTCTTATACCAGATTACGGGCAGTTGGAAATATAGTTACTGTTTAACGACACTATGTGATAAGAAATAAGATTAGCCCTCCTCCTTTATCTAGGAATGGGACTGGCACTAACTACTTACAGGAAATGGCAGAGTTCTGACATCATGTGGCGAAGTTCACACAAGCGGCCTTGGCAGCCACGAGATGTCATTAAACACTCAACACCCTGGGTAATGGTATGTTTTAGGTAAAAACAAAAATAATTCAGTAATTCAAACTTTTTACGTCATGACGTAATATTGAACATGACTTAACAGGCTGGACTGAAAATAATTAATTAAGACTGGACTGAGTTAATTAAACTTTCAGAACAACGGCTAATACTATGTTGCATTGGGGGGGGGGGGGTCCATAGAGTAGTGGTAACATCACTGGCGTTAAGAGCAAGAGGTAGCGGGATCGCTTCCCGCAACCCTCCCAAAGGTCCACTCAGCCTTTCATTCGCGAGATGGCGCGTTGTTAAAATGAGATGTAGGACGTGATGGGCGCCTTGCATGGCTGCCGTATACAGTCAATTTCGACTCCTGTAATAACTTGTGATCCTCCGTTGATACTGATTTGTAATCATACTTCGTAATTGTCAGTTTGAAGATATTAAACGAAAATTATTATTAATTATTATTATTTAAACACCTCAAAGTTGTTGTGCTGAAACTTATAAAGGCGTCAATTTGCTCAACGCTAACAGTTTAGATTGAACTCGACTAATGGCGTGTAGAAATTGTGTGATCCAACCTGAGACCTAAGGTAGATAAAATTATACATTACATCCCATATTATCTTTAAGAATATTTGTCATTTCTGCAATTTGTTTACAACCACTGGAAAAGTTTATTAATTACTAAATAACGATGAAATGAAAAGCGTCTAATAGCTCAGAAAGTCAATAATTATAACTACTTTAGCAAGCATCAAATATAAAGTGCCAGCCAAGAAGTTGTGTGAGCATACTTTTACCTCGGCGTCACTGAGCCAAAACTTCTGTGAGCATCAACCCCTTTGGCACCACGATTCCCAGGCCCTGTTGTAAATTTAGTTTCCCAAATGTATGTATGTATGTAGGCCTACCAAGATACTTATTATAGCGCCTTTTCACTAACTGAGAAAAGCGCTGCACATGTTTAAAAAAGTTTGCTCCACAGACTCGAGTGCGACAGAACGTCATTGCATTGAAAAAGTGTTGAAATAAAATAGTCTAATACATCAGGTTGGAAATATGATGACGTTACGAATGTCATCATCAACGCTCATATAGTAACCAATATTTATAATTAATTGTGACGCCACAAGCAAATTTATTTAGCGCCAGTAATAAGCTAAAGTAATAAGCCCGCACCTAGAAGACCGTGGATTTTGATTTGATCTCTTCAAGATCTCGATCCATAAATTATGATTTCATTGAAGGATGACTAGAGCAGCGACGGGCGAAATAATTGAAGGTAATATTCAATTATTTTGCAAGGTATTACCATCCGGAGACTATACCTTGTTACAGAGTGTCGTTCATTTCAGTGACTAATTTACATTTGTCTAGTAGAGCCAGACATTCCTATAGGCTATAAAGGTGAGGATTTCATGGTCAATTTGTTAGGATGTTCTGGCTGCACCCATGCGTTTCACATCTCTATTGCCCTGCTACCGTTTCAATGGACAATGTAGGCCTACGGAACCAATATGAGCTATATTCTAGTCCCACAGGGAAATGGGTCCTACGTCGGCTCTGTGTAATGTAATCGTAAGCACAGCATTTTTAACGACTATTTGGCTAACGCTCTTGTCTTTTTACGTCTGCTTAACTCCGCCAATGTCCGTACTCTGGTGGTGCCAGTCCCTAGGCTAGATAGAAGTGCCGGGTGACGTCAATCGTCTTTGTTTTTTCACAGCGATTTTAAACTGCTACGGTACTCTGATTCTGTTAAGTTACTGACTAACTTTATGTTCTTTTAAGCACATTTTTTTAAAAGTTCATATTAGACTATAGACCTCACCTCTATTAAACTAAGCTATTTACATGCTAGACATACTGTAATACGATTACAAGTACTGTAAGGTATAGTAAAATAGGCGTTATAACGTCCATGACAGGCCAAAGGTGTTTTTTAGAACTGTGTGACCTCGGTGAAGAAAAGGAATCACTTGTCGCATACTAGATCAGCCGGAAAATGTTCAGTTTCATAATGCCGTGAATATGATTTTAAGTTTAATAAATGCATTTGCAGCTATATAAGACTCGCTGTACAAATACTGCATTACCCCACGTAATGTATTAAGACCAATATCAGTTCGCAACACATCTTGTAGAGACAGGTTGAATTATTTACCGGCGATTTCCCGCCAAAATGTATTTAATATTTTTTTGAAAGTACATAAATTTGTAATTGTAGGGCCTAATTGTAACTGAACATTTATATAGCGCAACTCAAATCAACAGCGCTCTCGACTGGCATCACCGCCAGCACCGGCAAAATGAAAGGTTTTCAAGCTTCTACGGAACTGAAGAGGAGAGAGGACAAGAAGCTCTGGGTGGAGGGACTGGGGAAGACTGGGCCAAATGTTCTGAAAATTTAGTCTTATTTCATTTGGGAACAATATTATAGAAAGCAGGCCTAATAAGTTCATTCCGATTAGTGTTCCCTTTGCTCGGCCGAGGTCACGTATTAAGTTAACGTTAGACACCTTTAATTCAATCTTTTGCAACTCTATATTCGTTAAGACGCAGTAGTACATCAATTTGATGTTTTGGTGGATCCAGGGTTTAACGACATCTTATAGCAACTAAGGCTGTTGACGTCGACAGAAATTGGTTTTGGCATATTACAGCTATACGATGTTTTCTCACGTCTGCGTTGTTAATGCCCAATTTAGAGGTGTGTAACTTGTGCATAATTTTAACAATACTAGGCCTACAACTGAAATAATAGAGCAATTATGTAAGGCAAGGGTCAACACAAACTACCCTGGCAGCCAAACGGTATCTTTAACACTGTTGTACTATTGCTAGGCCTATACCACTACTCAAGTCCTTAAATTTTTGGGACAAACACAACTGCTAAAGTTGCTCAGCGCCGTTTTACCTGTTTGGAATTTGCAGAACTGAGAGGGAATAGCGTTCCAGAGTAGATATGCAGTGTGGCGTATGGATCGGCTGGAGAACTTGAGGATTGCAGTGACTGGGGGACGGGATAGAATGAGATAGGAGGGATTTCGGGTAGAGCGGGGTGGCTGGATGGTGAAGAGTTGGCGAAAGTTTATCAACACCCATGAAGGTTTTCACATTTTCACTTACTTGAAGTAGAATAGAATGATATGATGATGGTCTGGCTAAACATGCCAGCTGACTGGAATTATTTAAGTTTTTCATTCCTCTATCTTCACTTACAACGTTTTTGTTTACATTTCCATTTGTCAAGTAAGGATCACCAATCATCATCTTATTATCACCCAAACTTTGATTTTGGTAAAAAATCACTATTACAGCAGATACATGCATATGCTGTGCGATTTCCCATTAGATCGGTTTTTGTTGGATCAATAATGCTCTCATTAGACACCTTTAACTGGCTCTCAATCGACTCTATAATAACCGTGAACTCACAAAGTCTGGAACTAAACTCCATCCGTTAGAGTGTGAAAAGTGACAGGTAACATTACTCGTACTAGGATCGCGACTAATAAATAATTATAATAAGGCCGTGGTAGTGGTGGCAGCAGCAGCAGCAGCAGCAGCAGCAGCAGCAGCAGCAGCAGCAGCAGCAACAACAACAATAGCAGCAGCAGCAGCAACAGCAGCAGCAGCAGTAGTAGTAGAAATAAAATAATTATGATAATAATAATATATAATCATGGCGTTGATAATAATACATTTTTTAATTCCTTAGGGAACCGAGATACCTCGGCTCGTGAAAAAATAATAATAACAGTACAATGTAGATAATGATGATGATGCTGTGAAGAATTATTTTGAGTCTTTATGGCATAAATGAAGGCGTTCGGAGAAAATAACAAACGCACTGTTTCCTTTGTCTATGAAAAGTGGGAGTTACGGTACCCTCCAGTTCAAAACGTTGGGGTACAAATGCCCCTGAAATCCGATAAATTACGCCTGTGATCTTAAACATAATTATAATCATATCTGTATTTGCCAAAAGATTTCTGCCATCGTCAACGGCCTTTGTTGCCATAAGATGTTGTTAAGCTCAGCCTCTGAATCCATTCATCGTCTGGATCTTCGATGTTTAACCCAAACAGGTCAGGCAAAGTCAGCGTTAACGGTCCTGACAACAACAAGATGTCGCTGCAAACTGCAAATTACTATTACTGTAATTTACTTCACATTGAAAACTCCTGTACACGAAGATGTATTTATCAATTTCACGTTACTTTTCAAGTCCGCCGCTACTCATACCCTTGTAGCGCAAGACTCAAGTCTGGATAAAGGAGGAGGGCGACGCTAATGATCTTTTTATCACACAGTGTCATTATATTGAAACTACTGCTACTCCAGATATTGAACTCAGCCACACTGCTCGCACTCTGGCACTGGCAATCCCAAACCTGGATGAAGGAGGACGGCTGCCAGAGATCTTAGCCTACACGTATGTTTCAGTTTCCCTTGTTTTAAGTTTCCGTTGTCAAAGTTTCTAGTTGTGATCGGATGCATTCCAACAGTTTAAAGACATATGTTATGGCATCAAAGACCGATGACGTCAATGCGGCAAAGTTTTAGGTTGGTAACGCCTGTGACAATTTTCTTGCGACGACATACTAATCAAATTTTCGTATCAATAGATTTCGTGCCAGTCCCAAGCCTGGATAAAAGGAGAGGGCGACGCTAATCATCTCTATTATGACACGCGGTGTTAAATTGTAAATAACTAACTCACAGATTTGGAACTGGATTCATTGAGCGATGTAAGGGGCCATCCATATATTACGCACGCAAAAATCCAGGAAAATTGGACCCCCTGTTCGCAAGCGAACTTTCTTCCCCACCCCCTTGCGTACGTACGCTAGACGCACACCCCACCCCCACCCCGAAGACCAGCTGCAGAAAGTGTCTCGACAGATCCAGGCAGCGACTGTCTGCACCTTAGACCAGATTGAAGGATGAGTGAGGGCGAATATTGAGAAATTATAGGTGTCTCATTCACAGCACAATAACTACACATGGCTTTTATATAATGTAATAAAATGCCATCGGACGACTATAGGACAATACAAAGTTATAAATAGGCTAATGTGGACGTCATAATTAGAAATTTATTTTGCGTACGTACACATTTTGTCCCCCTCCCCGCCAATCCCCCGCCCCCGTTCGCACTCGTGCGCAAAATCGCCAAAATCCGACCCCGCCCCACCCCTCATTGCGTACGTAATATGTGGATGGCCCCTAACGACATTTAATGAATCAGAGAAAATGGTATAATAATTTTTTTTAAAGTTTATATTTTAAAATCCATGCGATATCTTTCTGTATGGCTACTCGAGATTATTCAAATTATTATTATTAATCCAAACATTTAACGTCGTCTTATGGCATCAAAGGCCGTTGACGACAATTCATAAATGCAATTTACAGAAAACAAGATACTTATAGCGTCCGAAAGACACCATTTAAAAGTGTCAACCAGAGCCGTACAATGTCATAGAATGTCACATCATTTAAAGCATTATATCTAATATTGTTTGAGATTATAATACACATATTAATAAAATGCTTGATGCAATTTAAACAGTATTTTACAACAACTACCACACATAAGATATATTTAAACAATTTCAAATATAAATGCACAGTACATATAATTATAATTATGACATTATATTCTTTTTCTACATTTGAAATTTCTAAGCAATTATTTCTTATTCTTCAGCTTAACGACATTCCATGGTAATATCAACTGCTACAATTACACCATGCACGAAATAATAACAAATTCACAAACCGCATACACATTAAATGAAACATATGGTATACCAAGTTGCTTTTTTTTTACACTGTTCAGATATTTAACACACTCCACCATAAATGTATTTAATTAACAAAGCATATATAAACATATAATTACAATTGTTTAAAGTTGTGTTTCAGTGTATTGTATTCACAATTACCTTATATTTCCTGTATTGCAACACAATATTGTAACACTATACAATATAGTATATTTTCCAATACATAAACCAAATCATACCATATCTAAACAACAAAATGTTAGAGGGTAGTAACATAAATACTCAATAATCAATATTTTATATATGTAATTTACTAACATCAAATTTTTATTACATATATAATATAATATAACAACTGATAAGAAAATGGTCATACAGGGTCTCCAATAACCAATATGCAAAAAATACAACTAAAGAATGTTGCATAAGGGTATTATTATAAAAAGTGTATTATAATAATGTAATGTCTAATACAATAAAATAAAATGCACAAAGAAAACAAATACAAAAAAATAAAAAAAAATAAAAAAAATAAAAAACTAGTGTAAACAAACTGTTTACAGTAGCAAACATAACATATCTATTTACAAAATTTGACCTTTAGTAATTATTTTAACTAACCTATACACTTCGTTTTGAAACATATTCATTGTTAAAAGGTTTAAAATAGAAATTTCATTTTTATACAACTGACATTTATTTCAAATGCATGCGTGACTCTCATATATACCGCTGTTGGACAGCGTTTTAAAGGTGTATAAGGAACTCTCCAGTATGCGCTCAACAACACCTTCGCCTGCCAGAACCGTTGACCATAGCTTAGACGAATGTTTATTGTTGACCTTGTTTCAATTTACCCTAGTTTAGAGTTTACCTTGTTTTAAGTCTTCCTTGTTTAAGTTATATATAATATTATATATTTGAAAAACTGTATTAAGCCAAAATAATTTCTGACTAGGTCAAAAGCCTTGTTACCATACGTTGTCTTTTAACTCTGGATCCTTCCATCTACTCAACTCTGCCACTGCCCGTGCATTGGTAGTGCCAGACCCAAGCTTGGATAAAGGAGCCCCTCGACCCTAATCAGCTTTGTTATTTCACATAGTTTTTAAACCGCTACCCCTATTCTACTAAGTCACTAACTAACTTTATCTCGTTTTAAACGTATTTTTGTTTGTATTTCATATTATATATGCCTCACCTCTATTTAAATAAAGTTAATTAGGGCCTACTTACTTGAAGTAATACGAATTTAGTTTGGCCTAACGTAAGGTAAGGTAGACGTCCCTGACAGGCAAAGGGTGTTGTTCTTTAGAACTGTGGATAATATTTGACCTCAGTGGAGAAAAGAAACCCCTTACTAGCTCAGCCGGTAAGTTGTCTTTTTCATAAATTATCCGTTTGCACCTATATAAGGCTAAACAATCCCTTTACGCTCATCGTATCTTGATTTCACATGGGCTCTCGGGCCCCAGGCTCCATGATGTGATTCGATGAACTCTAGTCTTGAAAGTGACATGTATCGAATTTAACACAGGGATTCCATTAGCGACCATTAAATAATTATAACGAAGACGTTTATGCGTGATCTTTAGCAATTATAGAAATACTAGTAGTAGTAGTAGTATGTGGATATGGAGAAAGATGTTGAGAATATCATGGACAGAGAAAAGGACGAACGAATCAATACGAGTGGAGATTGGTGTCGAGAATGAAGAGTCATTAAAACAAATCAATCAAATCAAATCAGTCTTTATTGTACCGTGAGCAGTGCATGTAACATCATACAATGTAAAACATTGAAACATTCACATTGAAACATTCACTGTTATAACATTTATTAAAAAAGTAAATTAACACAATAAGCACTGATCATGGAACAAGGGCGACCCAAAAGGGGCGGAAGCCCCGCTAGGTTAGGGTAACCCACATTCCGAATTACATATTGACGGTGGGTGCATTATTATTAACAGAGTTCGTAGTAAGGATCACAGAATCAGCGCGTGCTACTCATAACACAGGCAGATGACAATCGGTTGGCAAAGCTGTTGGCAAAGCTGTTGGCAAAGCTGGATCAGTAGGCCTAATATTAACCCAAGCAAACAAAATCTTTTGAGTTTAATTGATTCAATCTTTTCTATCTACTAATCTCCTTTGGTTTTCAAATATTTTATCCATTGATTTTTAAAAGATCCAATTGTCGTAAGGTTTCGAATGCTCAGTGGTATACTATTCCATATCCTAGGTCCAATAGAACGAAGTGAGAATCGATAATAGTTAGTTCTTGTATATATTTCAGAGACTCCCATGGCTGATCTTGTAAAATGACTATGTATTTCGGTTGTTTTAGTAAAAAATTTAGGAAAAGAATTTGGCAATAGATTATTTAGATACTTATACATAAAGATACCAACTTGCATTGTATTTATATCATGAAATTTTATGATATTATATTCCGTAAATCTAGTTTTAGTGTGTGAATGTCGCTTGTCAAGTGCAATTACTCTTATGGCCCTCTTTTGCAGTATTGAGAGTTTCTTCAGTCTTGTGGGATAAGTAGATGCCCATATAATATTACCATAAGTAAAATACGGATATATTAATGTGTAATACAAGCTTTTTCGTATATAGTCAGGTATGAGATACGATATTTTTGCTAGTATACCTATATTCTTGGCTATTTTTGTTGCAACAGCATTAATATGATTTTTCCATGATAAGCATTCATCAATATAAATCCCAAGAAATTTAGTTGATTGTACCTGACTGATTATTATATCATCTATCATAAGGGAATTTTGCAATACCGGAAGTGATTTTTTAGCAGAGCGAAATATAATATAACAAGTCTTTTTGATATTAAGTGAAAGTCGATTAATTCTAAACCAATCAGCCACTGCTTCCAGTTCTGCATTTATTGTATCCACAAGTTTGACTACAGATTCACATGAGTGAAATACATTAGTATCATCTGCAAAAAGAATAAATTTTAAAATATTAGATGAATTAGGGAGGTCATTTATGTACAACAAAAAAAGTAAGGGGCCAAGATTTGAACCTTGCGGCACTCCAAATTTCATAATTTTCCATGACGACTTGGCGTGATTACATTGGACCATTTGAAAACGCTGAGTTAAGTAATTTTTAAACCATAAAAGAGGGACACCCCTTATTCCATAGTTTCCCAATTTATTCAATAGTAATTTATGGTCCACAGTGTCAAATGCTTTGGCTAAGTCCAAGAATATCCCTACTGAAAACTTCTTTTCATCTATTGCCTTTAAGATTAAGTCTTGCATATTTATCAGTGAAATATCAGTAGAATGCCCTGATCGAAAGCCATGCTGGTTAGGATAAAGAACATTCATTTTTTCTACAAAGTTATTCAACCTTTGATGCATGGCTTTTTCCATAATTTTGGAGAAATACGACAATATAGAAATTGGTCGATAGTTTGACACCTCCTGCCTATCGCCTTGTTTAAAAATTGGCACAACCTTCGATAATTTCAATCCAGATGGAACAATACCAGTTGAGAAGGAACAGTTAATGATGTCCGAGAGGATTTTTGCAACAGAGCCAAAAGGCGACAAGATTGAAGCTAGGATTCTTTGGTCATGTTATGCGATCTTATGGGCTAGAAAAGGAAATGATGTTGGCTTGTGGTGAGGGGAAAAAAAGACGGGGTCGACCAAGGAAGAAATGGATGGATGAGATTCACGATGTAACTGGCATGAATTTGGAAGAACTAAGGGACCCGACTTCGAATAGGAAGCAATGGAAAAGGTGTATCATGACGATCGCTAGAGCTCCAGGAGTTGACAGCACAAGGTGACAAGGTGAGTAGTAGTAGCAGTAGCAGACTAGCAGTAGCAGTAGCAGTAGCAGTAGCAGTAGCAGTAGCAGTAGCAGTAGCAGTAGCAGTAGCAGTAGCAGTAGTAGTAGTAGTTTAACGACTTCTGTGCACAGAAAGGCCGTTGATGTCGATAGAAATTAGACTCAAAACAATTTTTCACAGCATCATCGTCATCATAATCACCGTCATCATCGACATCTTCATTATCACCATTATTATTATCTCTTCTGCCACATTTATTAGCTGCCAGTGCCAGGGTAGTTCGCGTGAGGCCTTACCTTACAGTCATATTGCTTCTATTATCTCAGTTGTAGTATTGTGGATATTGTGCACAAGTTAGACAACTCTATATTTCAAAATCGACCATGAAAACATCATATGTAAACTCTAAGGGCGTGTTCAACTATATAACGCAGCAGAAAACCAATTTAAAGGTGTCTAACCTTTCCTTAATAATGGGAACGCGGCCGAGTAAAGGGAACAGTTGTCGTTTTAAACTTATTAACACTACTTTCCATAATATTGTACCTGAAGGAAACTAGGCTACAGGATCAGGACATTTGGCCCAGATGTATGCACTTTTTCTATGAAAAGGTGAAATATCTTTTGGCTGAAAATCGCCTATAAATGATTCAACCTGTCTCTACAAGACGCGTTAAGAACTGATTCATCACGTGCGGTAATGCAGTATTTGCACCGCGAGTCTTATGCGCTCTTAACGAGGTAAAGTTAGTCAGTTAGTAGAAAGAGAATCGGAACTTTAAACTCCAATTTCTAAACGCTGCTCTATAGTTACTCTAAAGCATTCACGAGCGCTCAGAATAGCAGCCTAACGAGTAACGACGCAGTGAAATAACAAATATGATTAGCGTCGCCCAGTACTTCAATCCAGTCCGACTTTTCAAACCCAGAAGAAACAATGCTATTGTTATTTTCTGGAAGGAATTCCTTCATTTATGCTCTCAAGACTCAAAACAGTTCTTCAGAGCATCATCATCATCATCATCATCATCATCATCATCATCATCGTCGTCGTCGTCGTCGTCGTCGTCGTCATGATTATTTTTTGCAACAATGTATCTCAGTTCCCGAAGGAAATTACAAAATTGTTATTATCATTATTATTTTTTGTCATTATACTGCTACTACTACTGTTTAACAATCGTCTGGATCTTCGATGCTTAAACCAAAGAGGTCAGCTAAGGTCGAAGTCCACGGCCCTGACATCGACTAGATGTCGCTGCAAACTGTATATTACTGTAATTGATTGTAGCCTGGTTTAGACACCTTGAAAATGCACCAATGCGAAGATATATATTTATCAACTGTCCACAGCGAAAACATAATTATTATGCTGAAAAGTACCCATTCAAAGTAGTTGACCCTTTGAGACTAGGGCTATAAGCCTACTAACCTCATGTTGAAAGATGCAAGTATTCAAAAGGCTTTTCATTGAGAATTCAAATTAGTATATTCTACATTTATCTCCTAAAGTGTTAGAGATATTTTCTCTTGTAAATTCCAATACATAATGATGCGTATATTCTCGTTGAGCTGACAAGTATCTCAAAAACCATTATGATGCTTTCCAATAAAAGATAAACGATAATTTATTTTTATTACTCCCAGTTGTAATGGAGCGAACTGTTTAACGGAAAGGTTACGGAAATGTTTAGTAACTTTTTAACATTATCTTGGCAAAATCCTCCAACGAATATTCAAGCAAGCGTCTTAGTTCATAAATAGCGTTATGTGACAACATTTCAGTGGTGTGTAACGAAATCACTTTATTTGTATTGAACCACATATCTTATGGCTGTCACGATCGTTGACGCCACTCAATATTATCTTATGGGATCACGTGTTTCCCAATCTGGTTTCCGCCCCACCCAAGGCTGCAAAGAACATCTCTAGTGGTGTCGCGAGTGGATAGGTTCAATCAGTGCTTTTTTCAGCCAGAACGAGCCGGAACGGCGTTCCGGCACCTTTTTTCAGCTACTAAAAATAATTTATTTATTTTAATAATAAAACAATAATTTAGTTATTTTAATTTAATTTCAGTGTTTTTGAACTGTTTCCAGTGTTTATTGAGACCCCTACCAACCCCCAATCCCGTTTTTCTCGTGATTTTAGCCCGCCCATAATTGTTGCGTTCCGGAACCTTTTTTCTAGAAAAAAAGCACTGGGTTCAATTATTTATGTTCTATTCCCCACCAAAAAGTAATTCATATTTTCGTTTAGAGCGTGCATCAATTTAAGCCAGATGTTCTGAATCTTTTGCCTAATTTCCTTAAGTTATAATAGCCTATTATTTAAAGTAGTGTTAACGGGGGGGCGAAGTTATTGAAATTGGCCTATAAGAATCAGGACATTTTTTTGGTCCTGTGTTGACTTTTTTCAGACATGACAGCGTTTGATTTGAATCAGGTTGAAGCAATGACAATTAAGGGGATTTATGGGGCAAAGATGGTTATATATAAATCAATGTCATTTTGTATCTTCCTTGAAATCTGTCTTAAGGCCTGATCTTGGGGAAATTGACCTGATTACGGCTTGGTGTTGTTTTGCCATCGGCTGATGCCAATTGTGCATTAGACACTGGCGCAATAGAAGTTGATCCAGGAACTGCGCATTGTGTAATCTCCTTCCCCATACAATCTCCACTCTTCCGCACCATAACCCAGAACCATCTGATTGAGTAGACTTCGTCAACCATTCCTTTGCTATGTAATCATAAGAACCGCATTTCATTAGCACCTAGTTTGCCGAAACTCTAGTTTCTTTACGTCGACTTGACTCCGACACTGCCAGTATTTTCGTCGTCCCAAACCTGGATAAAGGAAGGAGCCGGGCGACGCTAATCATCGTTGTTATTTCGTAGGGTCGTCAAACTTCTATTCTGAGGCTCGTAAATAAGGTGGCGCTTTAGAGTAGCGCTTTAGAAATCTGTAGATTACGATTACTGTTCTGATTCTACCAAGTGACCAACTTCATCTCGTTTAAGGCACATTTTGTCTGGAATTCATATTATACGCCTCGGCTCAAATTAAATCAGAGTTAATTACATGCCATAAATCAGTGCTGTCCAACCTTTTCGACCCAGCGGGCCACCGAAGCAATTATTCTTGAAGCCGAGGGCCGCACCAGTAAACTCAAAAGCAACGACTAAAATTTATTGAAATTTTTAAACAGTATTAAAATTTATTATGGCAATAATTATGCGATAAGCAGTGAATAATGGCATGTGTGGCATGCTTTATAATAGTTCAGTGCCAAAAAGTATATCAGCAAACGTCCAAGCACGTTTTTAGTGAGATATTTGGCTTTGAATTGTGGTTGCAATTTTTTTAATTTCCGGTTGGTCTTCAGCTCAGGCGGTCCATTTAAAATCACTCCGCGGGCCGCGGGTTGGACAGCACGGCCATAAATAATACGAATTTCGGCAATATAAGCTAATATAAAGACGACGTAAACGTCCCTGACAGGCAAAATGCGGCATTTTATAAGGACAACTTATTCGTTTATTCTGTCGTTTGCTTGCAATATATGGATTTGTGAAGCTGTGATTTAAAGGTGTTTAATTTGTGCATAATTTCCGCAATTCTACGGTTGTGATAATAAAAGCAATTATGTAATGAGGGTGAAGTCGACGTCAACGGCCCTTGGAAGCCACGAGATGTCGTCGTTAAATGCTGAGAACAACGGTTAGTATCACGTTCGACATAAACACCTTAAAGTCATTTTAATAATAAGCTATAAAGTTAGCAATCTTCTAAGACGGCAATAATGCGGATGTGCGAAGACGCATAAAAAGAAAGACGACCTGAATGAATCATTTGCAATCGAGAAAGTGAACTGATGTACAAGTAGCGTTTTTAAGACGCCATCGGCCACAGCAGCCGTAAGATGTCGTTAAACTCTTGGAATAATAATAAACATAAAGCTAATTGACTCTCGTTCATCCGTGACAATTATAAACTATGCTTCAATATAACCAGCACCAAATGGTTGCAGCGTTTCTCTAGGCCCTCTGAAACAAAATTATTTTTTTACTGTAAGTTTTTACGTTTATCCAATTATTTGCAATGCAAATAATTCTTACACTCCTCAACTGCTCTTTATTGCTAAATGGATTATCAGGTTTTCCTGACCTTAGCGCCGAAGCACACAAAGTGCCGCGACTGGATGGCAGAATATGTCAAAAAATGCGAAAAGCTCCAAAATATCAGCGCTGACACAGGCCTATTAGTCCTTACCTTATTAGACCTACTACTTTCAAGTCATAAAGTAACATAGATATAGTCGAAAAATTGTGTTTTAATGCAGTGAACATAACTTTACTTTACTTTACTTTGTATTAACTGCAGTGGCGGCGATCTTGTCTGAGAGGTGGGGTGGACAAAGTCGCCTATGGTCGTCTGGTCGATGATCTTTTTTGGGGAATTCATGTCCCAAAAAACATTTTCAACGACTTTTGTAAAACTTCATCTCCAAAAAAACTTGATGACCTTTTTTTAGTCATTCACCTCTTTTTGACAACTTTTCCCCGGCCTCCCAACTATAATGTGTCATTACCTTCTTCTTACGAATTCTCATGACCTTTTTCACGAATTCGTCTCCAACTAAATTTTATGACCTTTTTTCAGAAAATTCTTCTCCGACTAACTTTTTTTTCATTCTTTCTTACTTTTTCTGATTTTTCGGGGGACACTTCTCCTCCAAAAATCAGTTTTTACCTCATCTTGTCAAAAAAGGCTGTCAAAACCCTCACACGCATTTACATTTGTTGGCCTTTTTTCGTGTTTCTTACAAATGTGGGGAGGACAAATGTATGGCGTGCCCCCCCCCACACACACTTAAAGGTGGGGGACATGTCCCCCCATGATCGCCGCCCATGATTAACTGAATTCGCATTAGAATGGTAACACACTGGCACGAAGATCAGAAGGACGCGGGTTCGATACCCACTAGCCCCATAAAGGTTCACTCAGCCTTTTCATTCCCTACACTCGCTAGGGACGATTGCAAAATGAGCAGTAGGACAGATGGGCGCCTTGCAGGCTGCCATAAGTTAAATTCGACTCCTGTTAAACTTGTTAACATCTGCTACTACTATGTCATGTAATCTTGCGCGTACTAGTCACTTTGAATTTAATAAACGATTATTATTATTATTATTATTATTATTATTATTATTTTAGGCAAAAACAAAAATAATTCAGACCTTTGACGTCACGAAATAATATTGAACTCTACGTTACAGGCTGGGCTGCCAAAAATTACTTAAGCCTGGATATGGTTAATTAAACACTCAGAACATCGGTTGAATTCAAACACCTTAAAGTCGTGGTTTACAAACTTATAAAGAAATATATATATATATATATATATATATATATATATATATATATATATATATATATATATATATCAAGATACTTAATATAGCGCCTTTTCACTAACTGAGATCTAAACAAGTGCGTTTAAAGAATATTTAGGGAATGTCGAGTGCAACAGAACGTAAATGCAATGGAAGACTGTTCCATGAAGATTGTCCATTACATGAGATTGGAAATGTGATGTTACGAATTTCACCATCAACGCTCATTTTGGTAATCAGTATTTATAATTTGTGACGCAACAAGCCAATTTATTTGGCGCCAGTACAACGCCTGCGATAAGACCGCGCCTAATTTGACTAAGCGCCTGTGAATAAGCTGGTTCCCGCGACTTCGCTTAAATGTGGGCGCTGTATACTATTGAAATCTCGAGATTACGATTACAATTACGATAAAAGACAAACAGTGGATGTCTATCTGCTTTCTGACTAATGATTTCTACTGATGAGAAATCTTAGGAAAGAGCCTTAATCGCTTGGTTGGAACAACAAGAGGAATTAATAACCTGCACATTGTTTCCCGAATGGTTAATACCCCCAAACTCTACCCCATGAAGGGGATGGAAATCGACTCCGCCCAGGATAGTTTCATTTCCTCGCTATAGCATCCCAACAATGACCTGAGAAACAAAAAGGACCTACATAAAAGTGAAATTGCCGGCGTAACAATGATTGGAAGAAGCATTATTATTATCATTGCAATAATATTAATAAAAGGGTAAACTAACCGTGGCTATGCGTTGTCGATATTAATGTTTTCTACTCTTATTCATCTACCAACTTATTTATGAATGCTGCGACGTATGCGAGTGGTTATTCGGAGATGCCAAATGAAGGTCCCACTCCGGTTGCTAAGAGACCCAGGAGAATAGAGAGAGGAGGAGGCTGAGGTGCTGCTAAGGCGGATTCCATTTGGGACGAATAATATTAATTTTAACTAGTTTCCATTGTTTAAAGACATCTTATGGTTACAATGGCCGTTGACTTCGTCGAACTTAGCTTATCAGAATAATTATTAATCCGTTTCTAGCATGGACACATGCCAATATATTTATTTCAAGCAATTTTTTAATATATAGCATTGATTGTACACGTTTTAAAGGTGGCGAATTTAAATGCATCAAATTTTGGGGATCAAGCGACATCTTGTGGTTGTTATGAACATTGACGTTCACCTTACTATATCATATATTTCAAAATTAATGGGAAAAGATTGTGGATGGATTTCAGTAGTTTAACAACAATGTTTTGGCCTTAAAGGCGATAGAAATGAATGTTGTAAAGTTCTTTCTTTTATGTACAAATGGAGAGGCGTGTGGGTGTAAGCTATTGGCCCTTGCTTTACTAGGCCGCTGAGTAGTGCTTAACGTTGCCTTTTTTTAACAAGCTAGTTTTCGAGTTGATCTTGTTTAGATCTCGACTCATAGGCATACCATTAAAGGACGAAATAACTAAAGGTAATATTTACATATTTTACACGGTATTACCATTCAAAGACTACCTCATTAGAAAATGTCCTTCATTTCAGTGACTGCTAAATCTAGAGTTAGACATCCCTGTACAAAAGGTAAGGATTTCATTTTCAGTTTGATTGGATGTTCTGGCTGAAACTATGTCTTTTCTCTATGCAATATATTGCCGTGCCAGAATTTTCATGGGCTTTAAACGGAAAACATATGTCATCCATACGGGTTCCACATGGGAGTATGGGTCTTGTGTGGGATCCGTGCGAACTGATCTTCTGATTACGACTTGGTTTTGCTGTGCCATCGCATGATACCTTGCGCATTAGAAACCGGCGTAAAAGAAGTTACCAATTACAATTACAGTAACAAATTACAGTTCTGTCCGGATGTATTTCTTTTATTCGTAATCGTAATCGCAAGCTCCAAATTTCTAAAGCGTTAATTTAAATCCAAGCGCAGGGCACACGCTTATTCACGAGCGCTGCATCGTGTCAGAGATGTCCTTAGGAGATCAAATTATGACCCTGTTGCCAGAGAGACAATATTATTATTATTGTTATTGTTGTTGCTGTTGTTGTTGTTGTTGTTATTATTATTATTATTATTTTTTTTACCCGAGGTATCAAGGATCCCTCAGGATTTGGAAAAATTATTGTTATTTAGGAGCAGAGATAGTGTCTGGAGGGTCAGGCCTCGTCTTCGGGGGAAAGCGTGGGAAAAGTACCTTTAAATGCAATCAAATTATAGCGTTGGATGCTGATGGACAAACGCTGAAAAAGGAAAGCTGATTCGCATCTGAAAGTTGATTCGCGTCTGAAATTATTATTATTATTATTATTATTATTATTATTACTACTATTATTATTATTATTATTATTATTATTATTTTTATTTTTATTATTATTATTATTATTATTATTATTATTATTATTATTATTATTATTATTATTATTATTATTATTATTATTATTATCGCACCGTACTTGCTATGGCACCACTCAACCGGTGTTCAGAAGCGCCTTACATGATATATAGTAGTAAAAGAGACAGTTTTACAGGAGTCGAATTTAACTGTGTATACGGCAGCCATTAACAGCACCCATCTGTCCTACCGCTCAATTTTACAGTCGCCCTCTAGCGAATACAAGGCTGAGCCAACCTTTTGGTACTAGCGGGTATCGAATCCGCGTCCTTCTGGTCTTCGTTCCAGCGTGTTACCATTCAACCATCTCCCCGCCCCGTTGGATTAGGGCTTCAATTTGAAGACGAATGCCTGTGTGGGTGATAAATATAGAGGACCTTGTTGCAGATATGGTGGTATACTGCGGAGAACTGGGAATTTTCGAAATTCACAGGGAATATCGTTCCAGAGTGGATGTGCTGTGTCGAGTATGGATAGGCCGGAGAACTTGAGGCGTGTAGTGACTGGGGATAGTGTGAGATTTGAGGAGGATCGGGAGAGCGGGATGGCTGTCTCTGCCTCCCTCCACCTCTGCCTCCCTCCTTCCCTTTGTCTCGCCCTCCCTGTCTCCCAGCATCACTCCCTCATTATTGCCCACGATCTGCTATGTTGTTACTTAATAGTCCTTCAAAATTTCCTGTCCCATGAATGAATAAAGTTCCCACGACCTACGATTACATTTAAGAATCGTGAGCGATCCCGTTTCAACTGTCAACCCGTCATATGACGGGCAAATACTCTAGTTTACAATGTTTTGTTTTACCTGGGACTAAGATTGCAAGGGATATGAAGCTGATGAATATAGTGTCTTTGGTTTGGATTATGTGTGTGGCTGAGTTTTACTTCCGGTACCCTTGTACGGATCGGCTAGTCAAACATGGGTCGCTTACAGCTGACGTTATAACTAAATAAAAACGACTTTTATTAATAAGAAAACGCATAATTATGTTCCTAACTGTAAATCGCTAAAAAAAACACGTCTAGACCGATGCCATGTGCTGTATTTATTTCAAATCATCCCCTGCTAAGTACCCGGATGAAGCCACAAACATCGTCTGCGATGCATCAGAAAAGACGAGCTGTGATTGGCTGACGCGTTGCCGCTTCATATCCCTTTAGCAATCTTAATCCCAGGTTTTACATTTCCATTGTTAAATGAGGGTCGTCAACCGTAATTTATCAGCAGAACTTTGAATTTTGGTATCAATCACATTTAAAACAGATATATGCCTTGCGATATTCCATTTGTTCGGTTTTTCTTGGATTAAAATACTCTTCTTAGACACCTTTAAACCGGTGTCCATCTACTCAATATAATCGTCAAACCCGAAATGTCTCCTATTGACTCGACATTATAAACTAGGCTTGGAATCTCAAAATGACATTGTTAGAAGCAAACCATGTAACAATTTGCTAACCGGCGTTTCTAAGCTAATTTCACCCTGCTGAAAACGAAAATCGCGGTTAGTAAGCTGGATTTTTAGCGGTTGCATGGAAAAACAAGATGGCGGCCAAAATGGCGGCCAATGTCTTCACATGGCTATAAGTAAAGTCATGTACGTGATGGAAACATGACTTTATAGTCTAAATTAACATTTTCGGGGTCAAGGAATGTGATGGAACTAAAGACAAATATGTACAACTGCCAGAAAACAAAATGGCGGACAGAATGGCGGCCTAATATCTTCATATGGCCGTAAGTAAAGTCATGTATATGATGGAAACATGATTTTAAAGTCCAAGTTAACATTTTCGGGGCCAAGGAATGCGATGGAACAAAAGACAAATATGTAGCACTGCCAGAAAACAAAATGGCGGACAAAATGGCGGACAAATATCTTCAAATGGCTATAAATAAAGCCATGTATGTGATGGAAACATCATTTTAGAGTCTAAGTTAACGTTTTCGGGGTCAAGAAATGCGATGAAACTAAAAACAAATATGTAGCACTGCCAGAAAACAAAATGGCGGACAAAATGACGGCCAATTATCTTCAAATGGTTATAAAAAAATGGCGGTCAGTCTGGAGTAGTGTTTTCTTGGTCGAAGCATACTAAGGAAGTAACATTCTATGTCATTCACTGATGTCATTACAGTTTTACCGTCATTATTTACATGACATTTTTAGTAGCCTGTGATTGCTGTTTGACCATTTTATACATTACGTACACAATTTTCGTGTTTCATGACTTGACTAAAGCTATTTCAAGCATTGTTGCCGTCAATGCAATTGCACATAACTGTACATGGCAAGTTCACATCTCGACAGCAGCAGCGTTTGGTGTTACACTTGTCAACTTTGCATGATTTACAGTAGACATGCTCTAGACCAGTGTTTCTTAAACTTTCGGATGCTGCGGACCGGTGATTGCATTTCCAGTCATTTCGCGGAACAGTGGTTTTCAACATCAGCTTACATGTTTGACATGAAAAATTAGATTTCACTTAACTTTGTCACTGTTTATAACAACTGTATTTTGTTATTACTGTTGCCAATTTAAACCGTTTATTATACATTTTTGCGAATAAGTCGAAAAATTATTAATTTTTAAAGACTGATTCACGGACCGGTGACCAGAGCTGCACGGACCGGCGCCGGTCCACGGACCACCACTTGAAGAACCGCTGCTCTAGACACGACTGTGGCACTGGACCAATTGTAAGCCACACTGGTACGAGAACACCTTCATCCACACCCCATCCTGAGGAGGCTGGTGTCTAGGCATCAACGTGTGGAAGATAGGCCTTTTCCCAAAGGAAAGTTTGGTAACGAGCACGTCTAATATGCTGCCTGATTATGTCACTGCATGGTGAAGAGAATCAGTCTTTTTAGTAGGGACCTGCGAAGCTTCGATATTCGATTCCAAAACGAATTGGGCGGCGGTATTCGATTCGATTCGAAAATGATGTCACGATTCGAAAAATTTCGAATCGTTTTCGGAAAAATGATTAGCCCTTTGTTGCAAACTAATTGTTGAATCCGGTGCAGTGTCAGATCTCACCTTAATCGTTGTTATAGGGCCTATATTAAATATTGCACATCTAGCAAATGGATGAATTGTACAGACTAACAGTTTTATGTATTTATAAAACTGAAGAAACTTGAAACATATTTTATTTTTTTATTGTAGTGTAGAACTGTAGGCATTAGGATAATTATGTTTTCATCATAAAAAATATTTTCATTTATTTTAAACTTGAAGTTTAACCGATATTAATATTTTCTCAGTTTCTGGGGCAGATTAATCTGCAAAAATTAGCCTGCGATTGGCATACGGCCCAGAGCACCCTTAAAATCTTAGGGCGGCCCTCTATTAGGCCTGTTGCCCATGCCTGGCTTAGATGAATGTACACCAAAGTGTGGTTATGCAATTGGTACAATAAAGAAAATACTTACTTACTTAACTCATAAATTATTTGAGTTATTCTGTTAATTAGCTTAATGTTTAGTTTAATTGATTTTAAACTGCAGAAATGTTATTGAGATAGGCCTATTGATACGGTGGTACGCCTGTGCTATCACATAGGCTACACACTATTTGAATATCAAAACATGGTTTTGGTACCCGCTGATTCGATTCGAGATTCGATTCGAATTCGAATCTTAACCCCCGATTCGATTCGAGATTCGATTCGACGGAAATTTGTGATTCGCAGGTCCCTACTTTTTAGTCTTCCTGAATATAACATATCGTTCCGTATTGCATGTCTTGACGTTGTCATTTGTTTTCCACAAATTCCTCTGCATTTGCTCTAGCTTTTCTGATAGGGGAATGTTCCTCAATGTCGAAAGTAAACGAGAGCTTTCCAAGTAGGTTTTCCAAGGATTTTCTTTGCTGATCCCTGCTAAATATGATGTCACATCACATCCGGTTATGCAATGAAAAGCCAATATATTCGTCCCTAGTTGGTACTTCATACTGAGAGCAATTGTGTGAATTGGAATGAACTTCCGCTTTGCTGATGTTCCTGCCAAACTTTTGAAGTAATAATAACACTACTAATCTCTAACACGCGATGGTTCTAAACCACTTCCCTTACCCGAGTGGTGCCAGTCCCAAGCCTGGATAAAAGAGAAGGGCAACGCTGATCAGCTTTGTAATAACACAGCGTCGAAGAGAAAGAAACTTCCGAATCACTAACAACATTAGGCAGGTATTGTTTAACAACACTGTGTCATGACAAAGATGAATAGCGTCGCCCTCTCCTTTATCCACGATTGGGACTGGCTCTGTCAGAATACGGTAAATGGCGGAGTTTTAACATTTTTCAATCGACGTCAAAGGCCCATAATTTGCAGCCATGACTTGTCGTTAAACTACGGCTAACATTATGTTTCAGGTGAAAACGTAAAGTACTTAAGACGATTGATGTCATAACGTAATAGTAAACTCGACTTTACATGACTGGGTTGCCAAAAATTAAATAAGGCTCCATAGAGTTAATAAAAGTTTCAGAACCATGTCTAATATTATGTTGAATTTAGACACCTTAAAATTGTGTTTGTCTAAAACTATAAAGGCAATTTGTTCAATTCTCGCTTTGAATGTCGGACTAATAGGACGTTACAAATTTCATTATCATTGCTCTTTTAGTATCCAGCATTAAGTTGTGGCGAAACAAAGCAATTTATTTTTCGCGAGCGTCAGACTTACGCAAAGATCTCATCAGGCTTAAGGGACAAACAATGTAAGTCTATTTGATACTCGAAGTAGATTTTATACACTTTGACCCAAGATGTATAAGGATCTCAAGAATTGCAAACAAACGGAGTTTAGATCGAGTGACAAACAAATCCTTTCATAGAACAACTGGTCCAAAATTGGACGGTCGACAAGTTAGAAACTAATCTGTGATTGACGTTCAGTTACTTCTTGGTGTCTCGCTGTTGTGACATTTTTAAGTACAATTTTTACAACTTTTACGAAACCTGTAGGATGTAGGACGAGATCTTGGCGAAGTTATGTTGAGAGACTAGGGCAGAGGTGGAACCAGAGAGGTAGACAGACAGACAACCAGAGAGAAACTCAGACAGAGCGAGACAGAGGAAATGACAGACAGTTGGACAGATACAGAGACAGAGAGACAAACAAGCAGAGGGACAGACTGTCACAGACAGCCAGATAGAAAGACTGAGAGACAGCCAGGCAGAAGACAGGGAGACAATGGAGATATTTTGAGAGCGAAGGACAGAGAGATAGACAGACAGACAGCCACAGGGAGACGGGCAGCGAGAGTGAAAAACAGAGAGACAGCCAAAGAAAAAGACAGAGGCAGGCAGACAAGCAGAGAGACCAACAGAGCGAGATGGACATAAAAAGAGACAGAATGAAACACGAAGTCACTAACACTGCATGACCATGACTGCTCCAGGACTAGATGAAGGATGGTGGATGGTGGATCCAGAGTTTAACGACATCTTATAGCAACAAAGGCTGTTGACGTCGACATAAATTGTTTTGGCTTATTAGAGCTAGATGAAGGAAGCGCGCTTCTTCTCTTTATAAGTAAGGCAAATGAAAAGCTTTAAAAGGGTGTGTGTGGGACTGCTATTTTCTACAGGATACTCCTCCCCATACAACTCTCAATTTAACTCTTAGCACTTGAGTTAACAATGCCATGGCTTCTTTTCTCATCATCTCTCTCGCCGCTCCAATTCTAAGCACCATCCACCGATGACGTCAGACTGTCTGCCTCCCTGACCCCTTCGATGTTGATCTGGAACCGATTTCTTATGAGAATTTAAAGACCCGCTCACTGTTCTTCAAATATTTTATATCCACCATTACAACGCTGTTGATCGTAATTAAGATGACCGCAAAATTAAAAAATCCTTCATGATTCGCTCACTGTCGTCCTACGCATATAAAAATTGTAATAATATTGGTTTTAATGATTGTGCCGATATCTGATCTGATAGTTTCAGTTCCAATCGTCGGCCTGTGCAAAGTTTTATGCTGTGTCTTCGGAGCCAATATAACTGGAGTATATAAAATTAAACTTTAGAACTGTTTATAATATGTCATCGCAATTTTCTACCGACAAATTGGCACCGTTCTTTGCAGTGTTAATACGAATTATGTGCCTAATTCTCGCTCTAATAAAGATTTTCTTACTTACTTATTTACTTATGTTCGATAAAGTAGAATTCATATAGCGCCACAGTAAAAGTGTCCTACCAAAGTGGCGCGAAAACTTCTCCGTCGAAAGAACGATTAAAAGTAAGTTAGTAACGCAGTTAACGGCCGATCAAAATAAACAAGAAGTTTACTCTGACTAATAAATGAGCTTCGTCAGTCCTAACTCAACACGGAACTGTTTAACAACCCTTTAGTAATCCTTTTACATAAAAGACACAGAACATCAATTAAACATTTAAACGTAGGGACTTATATATAGCGTTACTGGACAGCTTGTAAAAGATGTCTAAAGAAATCACTTTATTTTGTGTTGAACAATAACAAAACTTGTGGCTGCCACGAACGTTGACGCCACCCTTAGCTCACGATACATGCATGCCAAGGATTCTATATTTAGAGGATTGGTTACTCGTGAAAATAACGTTGTACTTCCGGCAGCGGGGAGATCGTGGCGACATCTGTCGTCGCGGGTGTACGGGTCTCTCGAGAGGCAAGCAAGTCTACAGACGCGATGTGGTGTTCAGCTATTAATTGCACGAATAATTCTAGGAAGAAGAATCCCGGATAATCTTTCTTTCGGTTTCCAAAGAACCAAGAAAGGTAAGTGATAATAAGTGTATAGATATTGTTTTTAATTACTGTAGTTTCAGTAATCTAAATTGTGGAAACATGCGTTGGGCATTACGAAGCTATAGACCCATGTATACCTTGTAACTCCATGGTTTCTCTTTCAGTCTGTTGAAACTTATTCTTTTACATGTAGTGAAATCTCAAGGGCTTTTGGATTTCATCATCATCATCATCATCATCATCATCATCATCATCATCATCATCATCATCATCATCATCATCATCATCATCATCATCATCATCATCATCATCATCATCATCATCATCATCATCATCATCATCATCATCATCATCATCATCATCATCATCATCATCATCATCATCATCATCATCATCATCATCATCATCATCATCATCATCATCATCATCATCATCATCATCATCATTATAATTCATCATCATCATCATCATCATCATCATCATTGTCATTATCGTTGGTGACTAAATACTTAGTGTAGAATATTTATAAACATTTAAAAATCAGTGCAAGATTCAAATTTATTACATGTTTGCATTTATTACATCTGCAGACAGATGTAAATCTGTCTGCACAGGTGCACTTTAGCATTGGCTCTGAACAGTAGGCCTATTCTGTACAAATTTATAACTCAGTTAGTGAAAGCTTTAATTATAAAAAAACTTTTGTTCCTAATGATTTGTGTGTTTTGCAATGATCTGAAATGGTAATAAGTAGGCCTATTGTGTAGGCCTATATATTGTATTAAATGTTCTTAGTTGAATAAAGAAACTAAGCAAAAAAGGCCTATAGTTATGTGTTGCAAAGGATTTAACAATTTAATCAAGAATTGCAAAAAAGTCGCACTTGAAACTTTTTATTAAGTAGTAGAATTCTAAAATAATGGTGTAAAGTAATGCAAATCTTCCAGAACACTAGTCTATAAAAACCAACATTTCAGTCGATGGTACACGCTGCTAACTTGCAACGAGGACTGCAGCTGGTTTGGTTATATGCAAAGCCTTTAGATCAGACTGGCAGCAGAGTTAATTACTGAATAGGCCTAACAGCCCTGGCTAACACGTTGGGACACTTACCATCAGATTGTGTAACCGTAATCAACATTCGACACACACACGCACGTCTAAAGAATTGATAGAGTGTGGGTCCAAATGTGGCATGTTTGCGTACTGCAAAAGTTCTGCAAAATTAGCTTTAAAAACGAGTAAAATGTTATATAATTTGTAATAGACAATACAGCACATATTAAATATAATTCCTCTGCACAGGCAATTGTTTATTAATTAAAAAATAATTATTCGTCGATTTTCTTCGCAGAAAGCGCATTGCATTTGCTATCTAAACGCGAAGTTCTACGCCTTTGTCGCTGGAGGCGCCACGCTCCATGGACCAATAACTTGTCCAACGGCCTTACATAAGGAGATTCCGGTCCTTTGCATAAAGAGTCCTTGCATGCATGCCTAAGTTTCAAGAATCGACTGGTTCCAACACTTCAAAAACATTTTATAGCGCAACGCGTTTACCATTGTGGTTCGGCGGCACCCAGTGATTCAGAGAACTTGCCATTGGTGTTCTGCTGTCGGATAGTAGGCTATTTAAGCAGCTTTTCCAGTCAGAAATGTGAAAAACTACTGATTATCACTACTGACATTACTATGTCAGTGACAAGGCCTATAACTATTTATTAAAACGTAAGGTAGTATTTAAATAGTTGCAACGCTGCGGTTGAATACAAGGAATGTCGCTTGTTATTTAAAAAACGAATAGCAAGATACCGTTTACTGAATGACTTTTGGCTACAGGGTGAAAAAGCTGCTTTAAACGTTATCCTTTAACAGGACTGGAAAGTGATTATTTCCCTATATGGGAGGCCTTTTATGCAGCGCAGCCCACTGGCGACCAGGAAAACATCGCGTCTAATTTACGTAACAAACGCATTCAATTAATTGTATTTACGAATAAAATGTAAGATACTATCGAGTCGGCGCAGGGCTCTAGTCTCTCGAGTGGTTAATCCCCCCAAACTCTACCCCATGAAGGGGGTGGACATCGACTCCGCGCAGGACACGATCATTCCCTCACTAAAGCATCCAAAACATGACCGGAGAAACAAAGGCCCTACATTAAAGTGAAGACGCCGGTGTAAAACTGTAAAAATGATTAGAAGCATTATGATTACTGCAATGATATTAATAATAGGGATAACTAAGCGTGGCAATGCTTTGTCGATATTAATGTTTTCTACTCTGATTCATCTACCAGTTTATTGACGACTGTTGCGACGTGTGCTTAGTGGTTATTTCGAGATGTCAAGTGGAGGTCCAAGTCCGGTTGCCAAGAGACCCCGGAGACTAGAGAGAGGAGGATGCTGAGAAGCTGCTAAGGCGGATTCCATTTGGGACGACAAATATTTAGCTAGTTTCCATTGTATAAAAGAAATATCATGGCTACGATAGATGTGTCGATCATGCCGATGGATGGATCCAGGGTTTAACGACATCTTATAGCAACAAAGGCTGTTGACGTCGACAGAAATTATTTTGCATATTATCATGCCGACTAAAGGCAATTTTGAATATATAGCTGAGACTGTAAACGTTTTAAAGGTGTTGATTTTACAAGAATTAAATTTTCGGGTCAAGCGACATCTTGTGGTTGCAATGACCGTTGACGTTCACCTTACCACATCATACTTTTCGGAATTCATGAGAAAAGAAACTAACGATCATGGACGGATTTTGATAGTTTAACGAAGTCTTTTGTCGTCAAAGGCGATAGAAATGAATGTTCTACAGTTCTCACTCCTATATTCAAATGGAGAGGAGTGCAGGTGTAAGTTAGGGGCCCTTGGTTTACTAAATAGTGCCTTTTTCTAACAAAGTAGTTTTTGAGTTGATTTTTTGAGATCTCAGTTCGTAGGCATTCCATTGAAGGATGACTAGAGGAACGACGGGCGATATAATTAAATGTAACATTTATTTATATTGCAAGGTATTACCACCGTAGATTATCCCTCGTTACAAAATATCTTTCAGTTCATGGCGCGACAAGATGCCAATCAAAATATTATAAGAAAGAAGATCGAAGGCACAAGAAGATACAGGAAACATCTCCAGAAAGAGAAGGACTAAGTGATAAGTAAGTAGAACCAGACCATTTTCCGTTTGTTTGGATGTTCTGGTTGAGCCCATGTCTCTTTTCTATCCACTATATGTGCTCCATACGGGTCCCATATGGGAATATGGGGACGTGTGTGGGTTCCGTGCGAACTGATCTTCAGGGCATTGATCTGATTACAGCTTTTTTGGTGTGATATAGGTTAATGCACTTGTGCATTTAGACACCGGCGCAAAAGATATTAACTAACTACAAATGCAAATTGCAAACATATGGCATTGTGTATTTGTTTTATTCGTAATAGTAAACGTAAACTTCAAATTTCCAAAGCGCCACTCTAAAACTAAGCGCAGGGCACAAACTTACTCACGAGCGCTGCAAGGGTTGTATAGAGGTGTCCAGTGGAGGCCCGCTACGGTTGCCATAGAGACCAGAGAGAGAGAAGGCAGAGGAGCTGCTTGGGCGGATTCCGTTGAGGACGAGAGAGATTGGAAGGCGGAGGATTGGATGGATTAGGGTAGGAATTCTTGAATAGGTAGAACTTCTACTTGAGGGTGAAAGTGAGATTGGAGGAGGATCGAGTATACAGCGCGGTGGCTGGATGGTTTCACTTACTTGAAGTGGCATAGAAAGAAGTGATGAGGGGCTAGTATGTTTAGTTTTCACTTAATTGAATTTTCTATTCCTCTATTTTCAGTTAAAACTTTTCGTTTACATTTGTATTTGTTAATGGAGGGCCAATAACCATTAACATATCAGCAAAAGTTATTATTTTCGATGCAAATCACGTTTACAGCGGATAGTATTATGCCTTGCGATATTCCATTTGATCTGTATAAGCTCTTCTTAGACACCTTTTAATGGCTGTCAACCAACTCTATATCATAGTTAAATGAGAACCGTCTGCATCTTAGAAATTAATGAGTGCTAAATTTGACCCATTATGACCAGGCCTATGAGCCTATAGACTTCTTGTTGAACGATTCTAGTTGTTGAAAGGCCTTTCATCTAGAACTCATGTTCAAATAACGTTTATTCTACTTGACCTGACAAGTATCGCAAAAACCACTAGGGTGCTTTCCACTGAAAAATAAATGGTAATTGATATTATTACTCACAGTCGTAATCTAGTAATCTGGATATCTTTATATCTACACGGTTCCAAATATTTAATATTCGTTTTGAAATGGCCAATAGATTTACGAAAGCGTCCTTTATAATCGCTATCATATTACAGTTGCCACTCATTTATAAAAACCATAGTCCTGCAATTCGAGATAATTATAGGCCTAGGTGAATTAATTTGCTCAATGCTCAGATCATCTTTGGCCAATTAACCTGATCTTTCGTTCCATGTTAGGTCAATGTGACTTGGAATTAAAATGTCTTGCTTGATAGGGGCCCATAATTTGTTCAATTGACATAATAAGACATTTTATAGATTTGATATAGATTTGGAACTGGATTCCTTGAATAATGCAAGAGCACTTACAAAATCAGAGAAAATGGCATGTTGAAAGTCGTTGCAAGTTCACTTTTAAAAATCCATTTATTCTTCCGTTATCGCTGTCAATTCACCTGCATAGACTGAAGGTATTGCATTTGATCTAGTTCTGGTCGATATCTAAGTGCAGCAGATTGGCGAATTACGCGCGGTTGACATTTATATAGCGTTGTTTGATAATGTTTAAAAGGTGTCTAACGAGACCACTTCATTTTTTTATTCAACGACGCCGTTTGTTTGCCAGAAACGTTGATCTTAGCTCACAGGTATGTTTTTGTTTCCCCTTTAGTTTCCCTTCTTAAAGTTTCGAATTTCGAATTGCGACTGGATGGAATGCAACAGTTTAAAGACATATCTTATGGCATCAAAGGCCGTTGACGTCAATAGGACAAAGTCTTCTAAGTATTTTGCATCCACTTCTGTTCCTTGTCTTCAACAATTACCCGTCCATTTCACGTCTTTATGTTACTTTATATTGCGACGGTGGTTGGTGTCCACTGTCAAAATCTCTTTTTGGTCTTGTGCTGAAATTTGTTTTGTGACATGACAGCGTTATTTTGGTTTGAAGTAAGTTCAAGCAACGACAAATAACGGAGGAGGCGATTTGTGACCACACTTTTGGGGGCAAAGTTAAGCCATCGTTTATAACTCCATGTCATTTTACGTCTCCCTCGAGCCCTGTCTTACGGGCTGACCTTGCCGATGCTGAAATGATTAAGGCTTGTTTTTGGTGCGCCTGCTTTGTGCATTTGACACCGGCGCAATAGAAGTTACCAGTTACAAATACAATTCTCGATCCAGCAACTGTGCACTGTATAATCTCCTTCACCAGGCAATCTCCACTCTTCGGCAGCACAACCCAGAACCATGAACGCTAATTCCTGTGATTGAGTGGACTCCAGCAACCACTTGCTTGTAATTTCGTCGCAAGCACTGCATTTATATAACGACTATCTCACTAAATTCTTGTCTTGTTACGCCTACCTAACTCCACAAATGCCCGTATTCTGGTAGTGCCAGTCAGGGCCAGTGGCGGCGCCCCGATTTGAAAAGTAGTACGGCAAATTAGAGGGTCTGGGGGCGGACGCTTTTAACATACAAAAGTGGTACGGCAAAAGTACGTTGTTACCGTACCACCTTAAAAAAGTGGTACGGCAAAAGCCGTACCACAAACATAGGCGGCGCCGCCACTGGTCAGGGCTGGATAAAAGTGCCGGGCGACGATAATCACCTTTGTTACTTCACAGGGTCGTTACACTGCTACTCTGACTCTACTAATAATAATAATAATAATAATAATAATATTTATTCTTTAATTAAGCGCCTGCAAACGCACTGCGCTGTACATGTACATGTTATGCGATAAACCTTAACTACTAACAGAACAGACAGCCTGCAATACACGGCGCAAATTGCTGCCTACAAAGCATGTCCGCCTATGGGACTCGATCTCTGTACCTCTCGCACTCTACGCCAGATGTTATCCAATGCGCTATCGGGCCACGACTGATGACGAAACTGCGCAACTAGGGCGCGACATGCATTTTGGTATATCTATAATTTATGAACAACGTTAATCTAACAAATGACAATCCATGTTTTTTAAAATGGTAACTAAGTTACTAATTAACTTCATCCTTGAAATAATACGAACTTAGGTAGGCCTAATGCAGTGGCGTAGCTATACAAGGTGATTAAGGTGCGTAGGCCTACATGCTTAGGCCTATAGAAAGCGTTAATATAAATCCATTCCTGACAATTGTTTCATTTTCTTGGCGGAGGTCACATTTTAAGTTAAAGTCAGACACCTTTAAATTGGTATTTTGCAATGCTATATGCATTAATGGACAACGCCCATTATTTCGCCGTCTTTGACTTGCCTGCAATTATTCAAGGTGGTGCCAGTCCGTAGCCTGAATGAAGCGGGAGGGCGACGCTAATCATCTTTATTAAGAGACAACAGAAAGTACAAACAATCGCAAAGATGTGGTAGGTAGTTATTATTTAATGTATCGACACTGTGTCCTAACAAACACGATTATCGTCGACCTCCTCCTTCATCCAGGATTTTGACTGGCAATATGAGAGGATGTGCAGTGGCTGAATTCTAAAATTATTCACCCCGCTGTTGCGCCGTCTATATTGGCTGAAGTCAATGTCAACGGCTCTTTGCAGTCACGAAATGTCGTTAAACGGCTAGTATTATAATTATTTTTAGACAAAAACGGAAAATAGATCAGATTTTTGACATGTTGATGGAGCTTAAATTAAACCAGGTTCAGCTTTAAACATTAGCACTCGATTTCTTTCATAAAACACGCAGAACTACGACGAATAATGCGTTCGACTTAGACACCTTAAAAATCAGATTTCATTAAACTACAAAGTTGTCAATCTTTGCAACAATGTCAGTATCAACAAAATAAAGGCTGCATTGATACGCATACAAAGCAATGATCTGCAATCATGAAAGTGAACTGACATAAAAGTAGCCTCCCCTACCCAATGTTCTTTCTTAGGACGGCAACGGTTAGGCCTATAGAAGCGATAAAATGTCGTTAAACTTTTGGAAAAGTAATAAAAATATGTTGCGATTTTTGACGAAGACATCAGAGCAGGACAGAAGCAACACTTGCTTCTTAAGGTACGAGTTACAGTGCAACAGACTAACAGTCTACAAATCCGTCGAAGTCAGATCAACAGTTGATTACGTAGGCTACAACCTGCCTGAGTGGTGTCTGTTACGTTGCATGACGTCACGCAATAGTTTTCATGTATTGATTTTGATTAGAAAGACCTATTAGGGGTCATCCATAAAGGACGTCCGCAATGAGGGAGGGAGGGAGGGAGGGAGGGAGGGAGGGTCATCGAAATGCGGACAAATGCGGACAGGGGAGGGATGGTTATGATCTGTGCGGACGTCCGCATCTAAACGTTTAAATTTGATAGTCTTTAAAACACCACCTTGTTTCAGCCTTACCCGAAAGACGAAAAGGTCAGTGAAGTGATTGCCTAAAACTTCATGCATGGAATAACCTTTACTGCGACTTTAAAGAGCCTTTTATTACTGCACATCCTGTGATATGAAACCTGAACTGTCACTTAAACGTGCACAGGAACTGTGGAATAATTGACGATGACATTAAAAATTGGCTTAGGCGTGCGGACGTCCGCAAAGGGGATGGAGGGAGGGTAAGGTCAAATGCGGACAAACGGGGAGGGAGGGGTCCAAAGTGGGTCATATTTTGCGGACGTCCTTTATGGATGACCCCTAACTCTTGCTTCTCATATAGCTAATTGAGTATTTGTACTAGAGTATTTGCCCGTCATATATATAGGCTGATAGAGAAAGTCTCCACATAAATCGTAATCGTTAACTCCAGATTTCTAAAGTACTATTATACTCTAAAGCGAAGTGCAAAGCACTCCAGCTTTTTCATGAGTGCGTACACTCAGGCGCAAAAAATGACTGGAAGAGGCACTTCCTAGGTATGTACATATGTAGGCCTATATATACGATATATATATATATATATACATAGGCGTAGACTTAGGGGGGCAGCCGGGGCACGTGCCCCCCAATAATTGAGGAGCCGGGGCAATGCCCCCCCAAAAATCGAGAGGAGAATTTCTTCAAATATTAAAATATTATGTTTCAATATATACAAATTTCTTCAGAAACAGAAAAACAGAGACACAAAACTGAAATACTATCAGAAATTCATAATGAAAAGAAAGATTTATTTTTATCTTCAGTATCTTCAATATGAAAAAAATTTACATGTAAGCAAAAAGCCCCATTTTATGCGAATTAACGTAACTCCGGAAGCCTCTGCTGACTGTCCAGACCATAGGTGAAAAAGTTTTTTCTGTCCAGACCAGAGGTGAACAAGTTTTTTCGGTTTTTGATTTTAAACAAAAACAATAGAGAACTGTGGAAAATTTCCACAGAGTTATTAAGTCTACACATTTAGGCTGTTAAAATACTGATGACGTAATTCGATTGTTAGCGTACTTGGTGAACTCGTAGTTTAGGCGGACATGGTCCCCGGACAGTGTCCTAGGACAGTGTCCTACGGACAGGGTCCCCCCGGACAGTGTCCTACGGACATGGTCCCCCCCGGACAGTGTCCTACGGACAGGGTCCCCCCGGACACCAAAAGTGTATATAAGGCTCGCGCAAACACACGCGAGAGCCGATAATTCTGAAGTAGATTATTATAATTACGATTACTACGAAGGGGGATAATTCTGACGGGCGATAGCGGATAATTCTGACGGTGGAGTTTATTAAGAAACATTAGTCGATTGATTGTTTTACGTTCTTCTCTGTCGGGGACAGAAGTTTTGTGGTTTCACACAAGTTCCGTTGTTTTATACGTGAGTGGAATTCTTTTATGATTACTTGAATATCATTTGAAACCACGAGTTGACTTTACGTTTCTCTCAACGGCATTAAGTTCACATTCTTCAGTCATACCAGAAGCTGAATAGATAAGTCCTCTGATAGACCACGGAGGCCGAACCCCTAGAAGAAATAAAGAGATCCTTTGTAGCCCCCCTTACTTTGGCCTACTACTCGCATCCTGGTACTTTTGTGAAGAGGTCAGCTGAAGATAGACAAGGGGTGGTTCGCTACAATTTTTGGTACCAGAAGAGTGGGGTAAAGAAACAATTTTTGGTATCACAACACTGGAGTCAAGAAACAATTTGAAGTTTTGAATCGACTGTGAAGAAAGTGTGAATTTCTTGTCCGATGGAAGACGAAGGAAAAACAGTGCATTATACGCTGTTGGACGTCGCCAGTCAGCCAAGGAGCGCATCGACGCCTGCGGTGAAGAAGCGATCGATGGAGGTGCCACCAGACCTGAGCCGCTTCCTTGAAAGTATCGACTTCGACGATTCGAAGCCGGTAAGATCGAGTGACCGAGAGAAACAAGACGAATCGTTGTTGATGTCGAAGTTGTTGGAAAGTGTCGGAGGCCTGCTGAAGTCCAAACCGATGCAGATGAAGCCTGGAAAGTTTGACGGGACTGGGTCCCTGGATTCCTTCTTGGCGCAGTTTGAAGTGTGTGCGAGGCATAACCAGTGGACGGCCTCGGACAAGACCGACTTTCTACGATGCGCGCTGGAGAAAGCCGCCACGCAGTTACTTTGGGACTTCGGTGCGCGCCAAGATGTGACTTATGAAGAGTTAGTCGATCGACTGCGGCAAAGATACGGGACGGAGGGTCAGGCCGAAACCTTCCGTGCTCAGCTTTACTACCGCCGTCAGCGTCCTGGTGAGAGCCTGAGCGACTTACTGCACGACATTCGCAGACTTGTGGTTCTCGCGTATCCGGTTCCATCCAATGAAACAACACAGATCATTGCCCGAGACTCCTTCCTAGAAGCCATGCGTGATCGCGAGCTTTCGCTGAAAGTTCGCGAAAGAGAGCCGAAGACCTTGGACGAAGCCTATCGGACGGCGCTTCGTCTCGAGGCCTATCAACAATCATCGGATGCGGACGACCGGAGGAGACAACCGAACCGAGTGAGAGGAACACAGGAAGCAGACGTCGGCGACCAGATCAAGTCACAGCTTGATCGGTTTCTCGCATCACAACTCGAGGAACAGCGGAAATGGCAAAGAGAAATGGAAGAACGAATCGACAGACAGTTCCGGCAACTGCGGAGCCAAGCGGAGACCGTCGATGCTGCCGGGCGAGATGATCGCCCATCGGAGAGCAATCAGGGAACTCCACGTCGGGCGGTGACCTGCTACAACTGTGGCCAGGCCGGTCACTTTGCCCGTACCTGCCGTCGTCCTCGCCGAGCTTCCAATCGGCCGCCAGTAGCTGCGACGGCCGGAGCAGCGACGACTACGCCAGAGGAAGAGGTTGTCGCCAATCACACGACTCGGCCGAGATTTCCGAACAGAGCGAGCAACAATGCCATCTTCATCCGCGGAACAATCAACGGACGACCGCAGACATGCTTGATCGACACTGGATCAGAAGTAAGCTTGGTGCCTTCTTCCATTGTCGAGGGGTTAGAATTGAGTCCCTGTGCCCGGTTCTTGATGGCTGCAAATGGTTCTGGTATACGGGTCCTGGGAGAAATAAAATTACCGATTCAGATTAGAGAGGGATTTGAAATTTTGACTGCTTTTCTGGTCTCTGATCAAATTTCTGAACCCATGTTAGGGATGGATTGGTTGAGGGAACACCGATGTCGGTTAGGTTTTGGTGCCGGTGCTTTGTTCGTCGGTCGTCGGCGTATTTCCCTTGTGCGGGGCAACGGGTCCATGTGGTGTCGGCGCGTGATCGTCGCTGAGGAGGTTGTGGTGTCCCCTAAGTGTCAGAGTGATGTCTTAGTGAAAACTCAGTATGGGGATTTGACCACTAAAGCGCCTGCATGGATGACGGAGGCCGCAGAGATCCAACCAGGGGTTCATTTGGCCCGAGTGGTAGTTGGTGATAGTGCAGATACGGTCCAAGTGAGAATAGTAAATTTGAACGAGAGCCCAGTAAAGTTAGCCAGAGATCAAGTCCTGGGAGGTTTGCATCCCGTAGAGGTTGAGCATAGTGGAGCTGGTGAGAAGAAACGGAGCCCAGCTGATGATGCTTTTCCGGTAGATTCGTTACTGGAAGATCTTCCGGAAGAGGTAAGGTCGGAAGATCGAGTGCAGCTAAAAGAATTGTTGTTAGAATATCGGGACATCTTCTCGGTAACCGATAAGGATCTTGGTAGAACGACGATCGTTACTCATAGGATTGATACGGGAGATGCACAGCCAGTTCGGCAACCTTTAAGGAGACAGCCATTGCCCCATAGGACCGCAGTAGATGAACACCTAGATAGTATGTTGGCGGCTGGGACGATCGAACCTGCTGTTAGTGAGTGGGCAGCTAACGTAGTACTGGCCCGTAAGAAGGACGGAACCTTACGGTTCTGTATCGATTATAGGCAGTTGAACGATAGGACGAAGAAGGATTCGTATCCGCTCCCACGGATTGACAAATGCCTGGACTCCCTATCGGGTGGGTGTTGGTTTAGCACCCTTGACTTGCGTAGTGGCTATCATCAGGTGACCTTAGACCCAAAAGATTCGGACAAGACGGCGTTCGTCACGCGCCGAGGCATTTTTCGATGGAAAGTTATGCCGTTCGGTCTCTGTAATGCGCCGGCCAGCTTTCAGAGGCTAATGGATATCGTCCTTTCCGGTCTTAATTTTGAGATTTGTCTAGTTTACCTGGACGACGTCATTATTTTTGGAAATTCGGTGCAGCAGCATTTAGATCGGTTAAGGCAAGTGTTTCAGCGATTGCGGGGAGCCAATCTCAAACTCAAGCCTAGCAAATGTCGGTTGCTGCGTCGGGAAGTTAGCTTCCTAGGACATATCGTTACTTCTGATGGAGTGGCTATGGACCCGTCCAAGATTAGAGATGTTGTAGAGTGGCCTGTTCCCCAGCGGCTGAAGGACGTACGAGCCTTTGTAGGATTGTGCTCGTATTACCGACGTTTTATTCGGGAGTTTTCGATGGTAGCAGCTCCGCTGTTTGCCCTGACCAAAAAGGGGAGAACGTTCGATTGGGATTTGAATTGCCAGGAAGCTTTTGATCAGTTGAAGACTGCTTTGACAACCGCACCTGTATTAGCGTTGCCTAAGGATGAAGGAGAATATGTATTGGACTGTGATGCTTGCGACTTAGGCATTGGAGCGGTATTGTCCCAGCGCACGGAAGGTGAGGAAAAGGTAATTGCCTACGGTAGTCGCCTTTTATCCACAGCCGAGCGTAACTACTGTGTAACTCGGAAAGAATTATTGGCCATTGTACATTTTACGAAGTTGTACCGCCAGTATCTGTTGGGCCATCCCTTCGTGTTGAGAACGGATCATGCTGCACTCCAGTGGTTGCAACGAACCCCCGAACCCATTGGGCAGCAAGGACGGTGGCTAGAACGGTTAGCCGAGTTCGAGTTTCAAGTGATACATCGGCCGGGCCGAAAGCACGGGAATGCAGACGCACTTTCCCGAAGGCCGTGTCGCCAATGCGGTATCGAAGATTGGAGTGAGGTAGCAGCGGTAACGGAAGTAATGGAACGGGTTGTTGAGACTGAGGGAACTGACCCTCCTGAGTCGCTAGAGAAGTTACAAAGCGAAGACCCGGATCTCGCGTTGGTGAGATCGTGGCTGGAAGAAGGTGGGCAAGTTCCTGACTTGGTTAACATCTTATATGAGAACGCGGCCGTGAAAACGTATTGGCATCAGCGGGAACAATTAGGCTTACGCGACGGGGTATTGTACCGACGATCGGCCGATAACGTAGAGCAGCTAGTGGTTCCTAAGTCACAACGGGAGGAATTTCTTAAGTTAGCCCATACTGGAATCACAGGGGGTCACTTGGGTGTCCGACGTACGAGGTGGCAGGTGAGACGCCGAGGGTATTGGGTTGGTTGGTCCAAAGAGGTTAAACGTTTTTGTCAACGCTGTCCGCAGTGTGCGCAGTACCACCGGGGACAACCTCCTCGGCAAGGCCCGCTACAGCCGTTGCCCTGTGGAGAACCCTGGGAGCGACTAAGCCTAGATATCACTGGACCACACCCAAGGAGCCGACGTGGCCACATATATATCCTGACGGTGATGGACAACTTCACGAAGTTTGTCGAAGCGATCCCGTTAGCGAACCAAGAAGCTACTTCGGTAGCGAAGGCTTTGGTCGAAAACGTGATTGTACGGTACGGGGCCCCGTTGCAAATATTGACGGATCAGGGGACCAATTTTGACGGAAACTTGTTCCGGGAACTTTGTAGATTAATTGGTATCGATAAGGTCCGAACATCTAGCTATCACCCTAGCGCAAATGGGATGATCGAGCGCTTTCATAGAACCATGAACCAAATGATAGGGAAAATAACATGCAGCCATCAACGGGATTGGGATGAAGTACTGCCCCATGTCCTCGCCGCCTATCGGGCGTCGCTGCATGAGACAACTGGGTTCAGCCCGAACTTCCTTCAGTTCGGTCGTGAAGTACGCGCACCTATCGATCTCGTCTACGGTCGACCTCCGGATGCCGATCGTATTGCCGATACCTATGTGGACTACGTTCGAGATCTTGCGGAGCGCATGGAGTCCGCGTATCGACTTACGCGTGAGCATTTGAAAGTTGCGGCGGAACGACGCCGACGAACTTACGACTTACGAGTACGGCCTGCTGAGTTCAAGATCAACGATAAAGTTTACTACTTTTATCCACGTCGCTATCAAGGACGGAGCCCGAAGTGGTCACGTATGTATACCGGTCCGTTCACTGTTGTAGAAAGACGCGGTATCGTGAACTACTTAATCCGAAAGTCGGCGAACTCCAAACCGTTCGTGGTTCATGTAGACAAGCTAAAGCCATGCTGGAGCCCGGAGACGCCAAACGAGACGGAAGAAACGACGGAACAGCTTCCGGACATTAACGAAGCCGACGTTCGTCCGCGACGGAATATCCGTCGACCTGCTCGCTTCACGCAATAAGTTAGCGTGAAGGGATCCGGAGCTGGGACTCCGAGGTCCTCTGGTGGAGGATGTTGCAGGACGTTTAGTGAAACACTTGTTTTGTTGTTGCAGAACAAGTAAAGGACGAAACGGGAAGCCAGAGAAAGAAACATCGTGATGTATGCCATTCGCGGGAGAAGTTTTGCTTTACCGAACGGCCAGAAGTTGGTCGTCGCACCGAAAAGAGAATTCGGTGGCCAAACTGGTGAACAGTTAGACTCTGCCATCGTCTGTAGTTCTCTTGCTGGGAACGCCGGAGTTCGTGTTGACTGGGGCGCTTATCGTTGGACACCCTGGTTGTTTTCTGGACAACCTAGTGTTCGACTTCAGTATGCGACGGCGTTGTCCTCTTCGAACTCACTTTTCCCTCCTGGTGAAGTTTCGGTGGATGGGACGGATGAACTAGCTGACATTGGGAAAATGATCCGAAAGTACAAGAAGAAACCTCCAGCGTCTTACCTCTGTCACCTGTGCTTCTGTTCCGGGCACTTCAAACAAGACTGTGTCCTGGCCCGTGCACATGAAGAAGGATTGACACCTTACCAGGGCACCAAAAGATGCTTTGGTGAATTTCGGTGTCCAAAGTGCAAAAGAAGCTGGATGTCTGGCAACAGTTGGGCAAACATGGGGCAATTGTGCCTAAAGTGCATGGTTAATGTTTACCCTCGTCGTCAGCGCCCTCTGGAGAAACGCATATACAGCGACGAAACTAGAGAAAAGATTCACCCGCGGCATTTATGCGAAAAATGTTTGAAAAGTGGCTCCTCATGTTGATTGAAATGTGGTCGAGTGATTGAGTGACAGGCTATATAAACCTCTTGGTCATAATTTTTGCAGTGTGATCTAATGTAGGCCTGTAGAACTATTGGTAGTTTAAGAGATGGAGAATTTTGAATGAAGAATTAATGTTTTAGAGGTATATGTTTTCGAAAATGCAGAACATATTAGTTAATTCTTTATGCGATTAGTTGTGTGGACGGATTACGTTGGATAAGCGTTAACTATGTAGCGTCATTGGGCGGGTGAATTTTCATGCCTTAGTTACGACCTTGTTTTAAGCGACGTTCAGTTAAAACGCTAAGAACCGGTTATATTTCTGCATATTGTTCGGATTAACGGTTTGATCGGTTAGTTTTAGTTCCCCCATGATAAATTGCTTGGAATTTGTTGTGTTTCAGAAAGTTAATGAGCATAGTAGTAATTTTAATCGAAAAGAAACCGTAGTTAGAGCCCCTTTTCCTACAGTTGAAATAACTGTGGAGATGACGTCATAATAATGAACCGTTGAATTAATGAGTGTTGCCAAATTAATTCTGGTCCTCACTGCATTTAAATTGTTATGAGAGACGATAAGTTAGACGGCAAGAGTCGACAGTGATTTTCGTTATTGTCCAATTAACGGTTTAATCGGTTAGTTTTAGTTCCTAAATGATAAATTGTTTGTAATTCATTGTGTTTAGGGAGCTGATGAGAATAATAGTAATTTAATCGAAAAGAAATGTGTTGTAGAGTTCCTTTCCTACGGTTGAGATAACTGTGGAGATGACGTCACAATAGTGAACCGTTAATTTGCTAATACGGCAAATAGGTGTTGCCAAGCTAATTTTTGCATTTAAATTGTTGTAAAAGTACCAAGCCAATTTTTGTTTGATAGTAACGCTGCTTAATGTTAAATTGTTGTTAGAAACTGAAAAGATGCCTCCAATGAAAATGAGGAAATGCGATGCGTGCGCCACGTTCTTTTTTGGCGTGGACCCAGGGCGGTCTTTGCGGCGTCACCGACTCCGGTGTCACACCAGCCAAAGTTGTCGTGTAGTGGAGACCGTGGCCGTTCCAGACCTGTTTGATGAGGCGGACGTCCGTGAAGGGTTGGCAGCCGTGCAGTCTAATCTCCCTCCCTTTCCTTCCGTTGTGCTTAAGGAAAATAGAGATGGAATTCCTTTGGACTTATATGAAGATATGCCGAGTTCGAGTTTGCTGGTAGATCCAATGCTGTCGTTGGGAGGTGATGAACAACCAAACCTGCCTCATGAAGCCATACCTTTGAGCATACCTGATACCCCGGCTTCCCCGGAGGTTGATTTGTCTTCCTTGGAAGATTTCTGGTTCAATGAGTTGCTCGGAGGTGAGCGTGAGGTCCTTTCCGAAGTTCTGACCGAAGAAGGGTCCAGTGAGAGTCTGCCAGTATCGCAAAATCGGCGACCCTTGCCGATTCTGGATATCATAACGATCGATTCGAGTCCTGAAGCCATTCTGATAGAGTCCAGCGAAGAGAGTGTGCTGGAAGAATAAGTACAGAACTGTGAAGTCAAGAGCGGGATTGAATCATGCCCGAACAGGCCTGTTCCTTTTAAAAAGGGTTAATCATTATGTTGCGAGGGTTGCATCATGTCCAAAGAGGACTGTTACTTTAAGATTTTTATTGATCGTTGTGTCTACATAAGCTGAATCATGTCCAAACTGGGCTGTTATTTTATGTGATTGATTGACTATTATGGTTAAACTCAAAGCAGTAGACGATTGCTTTTAAGTTTATTGATGATTGTAGTTGCATTGTCATTGAACTACTGCATTTGCTATAGAATAGAATAAGTCATTTTGTGTTGATTTAGGAATGGGGACATTCCACTTGAACTTTGGGGAAAGTGTGGAAAATTTCCACAGAGTTATTAAGTCTACACATTTAGGCTGTTAAAATACTGATGACGTAATTCGATTGTTAGCGTACTTGGTGAACTCGTAGTTTAGGCGGACATGGTCCCCCGGACAGTGTCCTAGGACAGTGTCCTACGGACAGGGTCCCCCCGGACAGTGTCCTACGGACATGGTCCCCCCCGGACAGTGTCCTACGGACAGGGTCCCCCCGGACACCAAAAGTGTATATAAGGCTCGCGCAAACACACGCGAGAGCCGATAATTCTGAAGTAGATTATTATAATTACGATTACTACGAAGGGGGATAATTCTGACGGGCGATAGCGGATAATTCTGACGGTGGAGTTTATTAAGAAACATTAGTCGATTGATTGTTTTACGTTCTTCTCTGTCGGGGACAGAAGTTTTGTGGTTTCACACAAGTTCCGTTGTTTTATACGTGAGTGGAATTCTTTTATGATTACTTGAATATCATTTGAAACCACGAGTTGACTTTACGTTTCTCTCAACGGCATTAAGTTCACATTCTTCAGTCATACCAGAAGCTGAATAGATAAGTCCTCTGATAGACCACGGAGGCCGAACCCCTAGAAGAAATAAAGAGATCCTTTGTAGCCCCCCTTACTTTGGCCTACTACTCGCATCCTGGTACTTTTGTGAAGAGGTCAGCTGAAGATAGACAAGGGGTGGTTCGCTACAGAACCACAAAATTTGTTTAAAAAAATAAATTTCTTATTTTTTAGAAGTTATTTTAATAACATTGATCAAATGATTTTTAATTTTCGGAAATCGCAACTGAATTAAACTGAGTTTGAGCTCTTGTTCGTGCCATTTTTCATGATTTTTATGATCCGAAATCCGAAATCTTAAAAAACAACCAAAACAACAAAAACCATAAAAACGAAAAAAACGAAAAAAACAACAAAAAACAATTTTTCATCTTGAAAAAGTCTGGTTTTTTGGGACCTCCGGTCCAGACCCCATATGCCCCCCAATATTTTGAACAAGTTTACGCCAGTGTATATATATATATATATGCATGTGCATATATAAAAGTTATATACATCTATATACACAGACATGTAATTAGTTTTTATTTATTTATTTATTTATTTCGGACATTTCTATAGCGCCTCCTCAAGTCAACACCTACTTAGAGGCGCTCCCGACTACAGCATTTGCTATACTGTGCCGGAGTTTTCACGCCGAAGCGCCACGAGCAATTGTGAGTGAAGGACTTGCCCAAGGTCCGTACGCAGCGGCTAGAGTGGGATTCGAACCTGCAACCCTCCGGTCGCAAGGCGCCGAACTTACCACTGAGCCACCACGCCCCACGTGTCAGAGTCAAATGCAACAGTATAAAAGGGAGTCAGTTCTAGAAGGATAGTCCATAAATTGGAAGGCATATAGGCCTACATGTGTGTATGTGTATGTTCGTACGTGTATGGATGTGTGTTCATGTGTTTGTGTGTATGTGTGCGTGTATATGAGTATGTATGTGTGTTTATCTGTGTGTGCTTTGTGTGCTTTGTGTGTGCTTATGTGTCTGTGTATGTCTGTGTGTGCTTATGCATATTTGTATGTGTGTGCTTGTGTGTGTGTGTGTGTGTGTGTGTGTGTGTGTGTGTGTGTGTGTGTGCGCGTGCGTATGTGTGTGTGTGTGCTTAAGTGCATGTGTATGTGTGTGTATTTGTGTGTGTATTTGTGTGCATGTCTATGTGTGTGCATGTATGTGTATGTGTGTGTATGTGTGTGTTCAAAAAGAGATCCACGTGGGGCCATTGGGCCGTGTACCCGTCTGATGCAAGATTAAGACTTTCAGATGTTAACGTGACTACAAAGGTTCATGTTACTTCATTAGCATAACAAGCGACATAAAGAGACGGAGCACATTAATGTTACGGCTAACACATCAAATTAACATAGCAACAGCCAAAGCGTGTCAACATATCGCAACATCCGACACAACACAGCGTTGACAGTGGCACATGCGACACGCCAACAAAGAATCAGGTAGGTTGACGTAACGACACATGTTGGTGAATTAGAATGTGCCAACAATACATGCACATGATCAGCATCGTTCGTTTTCCGTAACATGTTGTCAACATGTGCTGAGCACATTTGGAAAGTGTGTCAATGCAAAACGACACATGATTCGCTTGAAACAGTCAACAATGTTATTTGAGTGTGCACCTGTAACAACTCATTGACACAATGGTAAATATTCATTATATGAACATGCATATTCATCAGTAATGAATATTCATGATTTGTAGGTAGGCCTACTCTTATTTTTCGCCAGTGCGACTGATATTAGGCCTACAAGTACAACTTCTACACTACAGTTCCAAGGACAAAAGCTTAGACCCGCGAAACAGTGGGTGTTAATTTGTACACACATAATTACAACATAGATCTCACAAAACACAGTTCACGATGTGGATCCATAATTCATCGTTAGATTGTTGAAACAGAATTCCAAATCCATGAATAAATTTTGCAATTTTTGACAAATCATCTCTAACATTTCCTACATATTAATCTATTTTAAGAACTTCAGTAATAAAGCGCCTAGTAACGCTCAGGCAATGATCAAGGCAACAGTCGATTGTGTCGCTAGTAATCAAAGGGAAGACACGAAAACAGCTTACAGAGGAAACGCTACCAGCAATCGCACGCAAGTTTAACTTGACGTTGGCGCATTCCGACGTTAACAAAGAAATTGGAAGACAGTCGTGGGGGGGTGGGTGAGGTGTGGCAAGGTCTCATTTCCTGAGGAGCGTCTCCTTCAATCTTCTGTTGCTTTTGATAACCTTTTACATTATAGCTTACCCAATATTTTCGTTCACCTATTTTTGAAGATATATATATCTGCTTCAGCTTGCTTACCTTCGACTTCTTGCTTCTCTGACTTATTGGATATTATTTTGACCATAGTAGGCCTAAATGCACTGCAATGGATTTTGCCTTTACTATGATTTCGAATGATGGGACTTAATGCATTAAGATAACGGAACGATGGAAGTCGTTAGATTAGATTAGAAAGATTCACAGACTTATGAAGATCATTTTAACTTTTACAACAACAATAATTATTATTATTATTGTTATTGTTACCATTATTTTCTATATCCTAAGGTACACAGAATCCCTCATTATATTATTAGTAGTAGTAGTAGTAGCAGTAGTAGTAGCAGTAGTAGTAATAGTAGTAGTAGTAGTAGTAGTAGTAGTAGTAGTAGTAGTAGTAGTAGTAGTAGTAGCAGTAGTAGTAGCAGTAGTAATAGTAGTAGTAGTAGTAGCAGTAGTAGTAATAGTAGTAGTAGTAGTAGTAGTAGTAGTAGTAGTAGTAGTAGTAGTAGTAGTAGTAGTAGTAGTAGTAGTAGTAGTAGTAGTAGTAGTAGTAGTAGTAGTAGTAGTAGTAGTAGTAGTAGTACTAGTAACAATAGTAGTAGTAGTAGCTGTAGTAGCAGTAGTAGTCCTATTACTATTATATTGCAGCATTACGGAAGAACAGTCAGTGTACTATGTCAACCTGAGATGCAAAGCAACTGTGAGCAGGGCTGTAGTCGAGGGTATACGCGGGTATACAGCGTATACTCACCTCTAAAGACCGTATACTCACCTCACAAAATATTTTTACTTATCTCTAATATATTTTAGAAAACTAACCATTAGCGTACACTCACCTCCAATTTGTTTCGGAAAACTAACCGGTAGCGTATACTCACCTCTAATTTTACCACTACAGCCCTGACTGTGAGAGGAGGAGGACATGGCATAGTTTAAGGAAAATTTATCACTGCACATGGCAAGCTTTTTCACTTTTTGTTGAACAATAAAAATCATTAATAATTATGAATTACAATTCATTTCCTGCACAAAAATCCTTTCATCACTGCACTTTTCAAGTATCGCTGCACATTTTGTGTATCACTGCAGGAGGATCGAACCCGTACTCTACGCATTACAAGGCAAGCGCTCTAACCAATCAGATACCATGGCCTAAAATTACAATTTTGGTAGGTAACTCTCGCACTCTACTGAGCTTGGGGTCAACCCTAGGTACTCATAAGAAGAATAATTTAGTGTGTATTTTACATGACCTCAAAAGATATCACTTATGCAACATATATAGATCTCCTACGTTGAAATGCTTCCAAAACCCAATAACAAAATTGTCCAATTTTTGGTAGGTAATCCATTTACAATTAAGCAGAAATTGCACAAAAAATCACCACATCATACTGTAGATAACTTTAGGTACAAGTATGTGCTGTGAACTTTGCTACAAGGAAATCAATTCAGAGCTCTGCAAGAAATCGACTTGTGCAGATCATTTGGAGAAAAAAACAACTGCAGAAAAACAGGCGCAGATAAACAGGCTCGAAAAACATATATAGAAAAACAGGTACAGAAAAGAGGCTCAGAAAAACAGGTACAGGAAACAGGTTACAGAAAAATAGGCTCAGAAAAACAGGTTACAGAAAAACAGGTTCAGAAAAACAGTACAGAAAACAAGTTACAGAAAGGTCAGAAAAAGTGCAGAAAAAAGATTACACACAAACAGGCTGAGAAAAACAAGTACAGAAAAGCAGGCTCGGAAAAGCAGACACAGAAGCATAGTTCGAGAATTCGCATTTTACGAATTTTAAGAATTTTTAAAATTCACGAATTTTAACGAATTTTAAAACTGCAGTTTTAAAATTCGTTAAAATTCGTAAAATAATAAAATAATAGAATTCTTTGCCATGGCAACGAATTTTATTATTTGTTTACTTTTCAACTCTATAAGCAACTAAATGTCAATGTCATAGGCAATCAATCAACCGTAAAAGATAGCTGACTAGCAACACAAAGTACTGATATTCAGTTACTGTTCGACTTGAAGTCTTCAACTTCGATTTCTATTATGTAGCTGGGTTCCGGTCCACTATTCCGGAACGAAGAACCACCAGTGCCCCAGCTCCAGCGTAACCAGTCAGTCACTAACACAGCTTGCAACCAATTATGGTTAAAAAGGGTTGGCAACGTTCACCGAGCTGTGTCTTCTACTTCATCGCGTTCTGATTCTAAGTCAGGAACAGCCCACTGCTCCCACTTGACTCTGGTTTCTGTATTTTCGCCATGGAAATGCTCCAGAATTCCGGCAGAACAACAAATAAATTCCTTTCACAAAGTAACACTGCATTTTTGGATTACCCTTTCCTTCTCCTCCAAAATTATTACATACTTCCACTCCTGTCCATGCTCGTTCTTCTTTAAAAAATTAAATTTTAACTAAACTTTTATATTGAATTTAAATTTAAATTCTAAGCAGAAGCTTAACACAACAAATCATGACGTCATCACATTTGTTGTTGTTTTTTACGCTGTTTTTGTAAAACGCCACTGTCAATGTAAAAAAGGTCCAACAATGGCCCAACGAATTTTTACGAATTTTTACGAATTTTAAAATAGACCAAAAATTCGCGAATTTCTACGAATTTTAAAACCGAAAGTCACGAATTCTCGAACTATGCACAGAAGAATAGGTTCAGAAAACAGACTTTAGACAGGCCTAGAAAAACAGGCTGAGAAAAACAGGCTGAGAAAAACAGACTAAAATAGGCTTAGAAAAACAGGCTCTGATTACATGTAGCAAGCGAAAGGAATGACAAAGAAGAGCTTTAACAGCTAAAAGAAGAAACAAAATCTCAAAACTAGATACAGGAAGTCGAGCAAAATCACGAATTCTTCTACCACAAATTCCTCATCATGATGACGGCGCTATAAAAATCATTAGACAGAAAGTAATGTCTAGACACAGCCAGACACTTACACACATCAACACTAATTGCCTAGTAACAAAAAAAACATTCACTGTGACCTACATTCAGACATTAATGCAGCCTTTGCAGTACATGCAATTAGACAAAGTACAGCAGTCCCTTCAGCTAGCCACCATTAGTAAACATCGGCATGAAGTGTTAGCAACTTCATTTTCTTAGCCTCGGCATTCGAGTCTGGGTGGCCAGTCCTCTCCCTCGCCGTCTTCCCACCGACACTGTATAGTCAGTGTACTCAATTATAGCTCAATTGGCTAGGGGCAAAAGTAGAGTCGAAGTCTTGAAACTAATTTCTGCCCAGCTGGGGAGTTAAACCCCGACCTCTCGGTTGACGGTCCAGCATTCTACCCACATGCAAAAAAACAGACCAACTGAATAAAAGTGTCGCACAACTTACGCTCACAAAGGGTCTAGCTACATAAGTTTCTGCATTTTGCAGACACTACTTTTTGCAGTGTACATACTGAAGCAATTTAGGTGAAGTATCCAAGCAGTGTACCTATCAAGTATGCGGGAGAAAAGTTTCAAAGCAGCTAGAATCGTCAAATTGTCAGCAGAATCCCCTGCCCACATTCAGGATCTATTCAAATCTAATTCTAGATAGGATTGGATTGACAAAACAGATTAAACCAAATCTAATCTTGATTAGATTAAATTAAAACAAGAAATCTAATCAATACTAATCTACATTAGATTAGAAATCAGGAAGTTTGAGAACTCCAAAGATATTAAGAAAATGATAGAACTATAGGTAAGTAAGTACAGGGACGTCATTTGGGGGGTCAAGGGGCCCCTGATTTTTGAAAAAAATGACAAAGCTGGAACAAGAAAAGGAGGAAGAAGAAAGGGGTAAAAAAGAAAACAATGATACTCAAATTCATGGAATTATTATATACTATTAACAAAACTAGAGTCTGCATAGGCTTTTTTCACAAGTCCACACTTCTTTGACAGTGGGGAGGGGGCATATTATGCAGTTTTCTCCAGAAAATTGTGAAGAAACACCCAAAAACTGTTAAATTTCTTAGCACGAGGCGAGAAAATTTTTTTAACCTCTTTTTTTGTCCTTGCCCCCCCCTGAAAAAGCTGAAATGACGTCCCTGAGTAAGTACGCATCACATTACTATTATATTGCCAATAAGTACCTTCAAAATGCTACACCGTTTACCTAGTAGGATTTAAAAGAAACAGAGGTTCTTAGAATGATTGATAGACAAGCTTCACTACAGTGAGCAATCTTTCAGTGCAGAACTTGCTTCATAAAGACTACAAAAGTTCAGCAGTTTACCTGCACACTGACTTTAAACTGAGTAAAATTTACAAGCAGATATCTCTCTCTAGAACTTCAACTGAAATAATAGTTATCAAACTTAGAATATGTTTTAAGATAACTGTACAAAGCTATGAAGTTTAAAAAAACTTTCAGAAATTTTAACAAACAGAACAACATCGATTTCGATAAAGTTTGATCATTCAGTTATTAAATAAGCAAAAACAAACTGCCACAGTTTTTTGCACTTTGGTCATTACATAGCAGTGCTTAATAAATACATAACAGTAATGATAATAATATTGATAACAGGACAATATTGATAATTATAATAATAACGAATACAGGTTAATAATAATAATACGTTATCATATGTCACCTGACAATTTTTGTATCTATCTTGGGATCCCTGATACTCCAGGGCAAAAAATAATAATAATAATATTACTAATAATAATAAAAATAATAATAATAATAACTTGATGCAAAGAATTCTATGCAAAACAAGCATGATTGAAAGCCAAGTTCATAATCTTAACTAACATCCTGTTCTTCAACAGCTAACTAACGATTATTACTATGATACAATATTCTTTAATCATTATAACGAGTGATTTAATCATTATCATACACTGGCATTGTTTTATCCCTCTTATTGCTGTTATTATCGTTAATTTTCTATTGTTTTTCATTTTCTAAAGTTCATGGCTTCAGTCTATAGATGCATAAATGAACAGATTAGAATAATTAATTAATTACTATCATTATCAATTATAATCATTACGAAATAGTTCACATCAACCTAAGGTTTGTGAGGGGTCATCCAAAAACGACACCCACAAAAAATGACCAACTTTGGACCACCCGTCCCTCCCTTTGTCCGCATTTGTTCCTTACCCTCCCACACTTCCCTTTGCAGACATCCGCCCTAGTCTAGTCTATTGATCTTGCAGGGCTAACTGATCTACGTGGTAGGGTACGGTGATACTCGTCGGCCTTTCTGCACGTGGAATATTCTGCTCCTTAGACACGAAAGCCAATAACGTCACGGGAGTTTTGCCATTTTTTATGAGCTTAAGTCATGACAAGGTATTCAGAGATGTGGTCCTGGTCCGAAAGCGATTTTGGCTTAGGTCCAAACAGGACAGCCTTACCCTAGAAGTTATGCAACAAAATCGTTCGTTTTGCACGGTTGTAGGGATTTGATCCCCAAAACGCTGAGGTGAAGGGTAAACACGGAATCAGTCTGCCACTTAATATTAACATTAACTATGACTTTCGTTTCTTGTCAACATATAGAACGGACAACTGAGTTTCTCCGGGAGGATTCGTGGAGAGAGTTCTTTCAGAATTCCCAAACAATGCTTGAAGAATTCCAGGTTTTGTACAGAATTCCTGACGAATTCCAGAATAATTCCCAAATTTCTGCAGAGTTTGAGAATATTCGAGAATTCTAGGACAATTCCTGAAGAATCCAAGAAAAATTCCAGAATTCCCAGAATATTCCTGGACAAAATCCTGGAGACTTCCCGGAGAGAGAGAGAGACGAGCAACCGTCTGCATAGGATTGATGGAGTTTGAAACGTCTGCAGTTAAAACGACATCACAGCACCAACTGCGCAACACGCCGTGCCAGCACCAGCAGCACCTTCGACTACAGAATGGTGCAGCACCGACACAGTCGTCGCCTGCCACCGCCGACAGATGGCGGTGGTGTCACGGGCGCAAAGTACGCGTGCACTCGAACGTTCGGCAGATGGCTCTACACACAGACATACACAACAGATTGTAATGTAATGTAATACAATGTATATAGAACTACAATAATCTTATTATTGCCATTATATTATTAATATAATATTACTATTATTATTTTTTCACAAAATCGACATAATTTATTTGCCAACAGACAATATTATTATTATTATTATTAATATTATTATTTTTATTTTTATTATTATTAATATTATATTATTATTATTATTATTATTATTATTATATTATTTATTTACTTATTTATTTATGTATTCCCAAGGTACACATGTACCCTCAGGAATTTTTATTATTGCTTTAGGTCTAGTGTACAGTAAACCTAGTCCAATGATTCTGGGTCTGTGTACTGCCTTCTTCACATGAAGTCCATGTAACAATACATTTGCGTTAGATCTGCAAACAGTCTACTGACTCTAAGTCCATGCATAGTACACTGAAAAATCTACCCCCTCTCATTCTGTGTATGTACAGTCTACTGCCATCAGGTCTGTGTATGGTCTACTCACTTTAAGTCTGTGTATACCAGCGTGCGTGATGAGCTGGCAGTCGTAGAGTTCAATTCTCTCTAGGTGCTGACATCCGTTGAGGTGGCCGAGGGAAGCGTCCGTGATCAGTGGACAGTTGTCCAGTTCGAGAAGGGTCAGCGACTCCGCCGCGCACATGCTGCCCCCCAGGTGGCCGATGCCCTCGTCAGTTATCAGCTCACAGTGCGATAGACTCTGCAACACATGCACACCGGCGTATCTAAGCGTCGTATGCGACCATACGCACCTATGCAAGCATGTATGTATGGAAGTGTATGTTTGTATGTAAGTGTAGGTATATAGTGTATGTATGCATGTATATATATATATGTGTATGTATACATGCATGTATTTATGCATGTACATTTATGTATGCATGTAAGTACATGTATGTAATATACGAATACAAGTATGCATTTGTATGAATTTATGTATGTATGTGTGAGCACGTATGTAATGCTTAAAGCGGATGGACTCGACGCTACTGAACCAACCAATTTTAGGCCCATTGCTAATGTTACATTCTTGTCTAAAATAATTGAGAAGATTGTTGCCGCGCAGCTCATGTGCTACCTGGACAAATATTGTCTTCTCCCCACCTTCCAATCGGGTTTCCGTAAGGGCCACTCCACAGAAACCCTATTAGTCCGCCTCTTATCGGACATATATGGGGCCATTGACAGATCCCAGGTCACTCTCCTTGCGCTGTTCGATGTGAGTGCCGCGTTCGACACTGTCGATCACGACATCCTCTTGCAGCGCTTATCCATTTCCTTTGGCTTCTCTGGTAATGTTCTAGGTTGGCTTACTTCATTTCTGCAAGACCGCTCCTTTATGGTGGCTCACGGATCCACTAGGTCCCATTGGGTTCCTGCTCCTTTTGGCCTGCCTCAAGGCTCCGTCCTTGGACCCCTTCTTTACATAATCTACACTGCTGACCTGGGGTCCTTGTTAGCGGCTGGGTCAGTTTTTAACCAGTCCTATGCTGATGACCTGCAAGCCTATGTACACTGCCCTGCTGTCCGGGCTGTTGCAGCTGTGGAAACCATGACCCGTGCCATGGAATCCCTGCAGGCCTGGATGTCTGCAAACCGCTTAAGACTTAATCCGGTTAAGACGCAGTTTATATGGCTTGGCACACCCCAGCAGCTCTCCAAAATCGATTTGACTTCTCTTGCCTTGCAATTCCCACACCTTACTTTTTCGACCTGGGTCCGGGACTTGGGAGTCATCCTGGACCAGGAACTTGCATTTACGCGGCACATAAACCTTCTCTCCCGCAGCTGTTATTACCAGCTCCGGCAGCTGAAGGTGATTTCCCGTTCTTTGTCCTCTGGTGCAGCTTCCACACTTGTCCATGCATTTGTTGTTTCTCGACTGGACTACTGCAGTGCCATATATAACGGACTGCCGGCCTGCCGGATTGAGCCCCTGAATAGAATCCTGCGTTCTGCTGCCCGCCTTATAGGCCGCATCCCCAAGTTTGGCAGAGTGTCTGCGTATATGAGGGATGTCCTACACTGGCTCCCCTACCCGCAACGCATCACTTATCGAATCTCTGCCTTGGTTCGGCGATGCTTTGAAGGCGTGGCCCCTCCATACCTGCGGGAGCTCTGCTGTCCCACTTCATGTTCGCAACGTCGTTGCTCTCTCCGCTCAGCTGGGCAGGCTGAACTTATTGTTCCCCGTGCGCGGACAGCCATACAACAGCGCCGTGCCTTCTCTGTGGCTGGCCCCATGACCTGGAATGGGCTCCCTACCAAACTCCGCCAAATACCGATTGGTCATTTCACCTTGTTTCTTACTGTTCTCAAAACTGCATTGTTCGACCGTGCTTGGGCTGGGAGCGCTCCTGAGTAGGCAATCTTGAAGTCTTGAAGGGGCGCTATAAAAAAACTGCTTTAATAATAATAATAATGTATGCATGTATATGTATATATGTACGTAATGTATGTTGATATACATGTATGCCATTGTGCATGCACATACCAGAATGTATTGACCAGAATGTGTGCAAGTACATATGTATGTATGTGTATGAACATGTTCGTCTTTCAGCTACTGGCGAGTAACGTAAGAACGGATGGCAAGCGCTTACCAGCTCAAGGTAAGATAGCAAACGCTTACCAACTTCGACAGGTGAGGACAGTTTAAGGCAAGGTGACCAATGGTTGCATCGCTGATCTGAAACGACAACATTTCCACGCACTGCAACAGCACTTACATTTACATACAAGTCTAATGTAACGCAATTTAAGCGAAGACATGTGAAGAAGGATGTGACCTAATCCTACAATGTTGCATTAAAACAAACAATGTGAACAACATGTCCTGGAAAATAAGTAAGGTCCTGTCGTTGGTAATGTAATTTCATTTGTAAATTCATTTGCAATTTCATTTGTAACTTGTAACTTCTATTGTGCCGGTGTCTAATGCACAAGGCATCAACCGATGGTTCACCAAAACCAAGCCGTAATCAGGTCAATATCCAGAAGATCAGTCCGTAAGACAGAGAGGCAGCCTATGGTGGATAAGCAATTTTAAAGAGGTATTGTAAGATGAGGTATGGTAGGAAAAGGCGGACAAGAAGGAGGATGAGGAGGAACAAGCTGACGAGGAGGCAGAAGAAGAAAAGGATATGGAAAGGCGAGGAAGAGGACTAGAAGAGGATGAGGAGGATTGGGAAAAGAGCAAAACGAAAAAGAAGGCTGTCCCTTAAGTGAGCGAGAGGGGGCAGCCACGGGTACAAAGCTTTAGCAAATTGATTTTCTTAGCCTCAGCATATGAGGGCGGGTGGCCAGTCCTCTCCCTCTCCATCTCATCTTCCCATAGACAGCTTGAACCCAGTGCAATTAATTTTATAGTCCGGGGGCCCTCGATCCTGGTTTACTGTCGTTAGGTCATCAAGAGTGCCTCTGATGAGTCTCTCTTGAAGTGGTGCTATATAAATCTGTCATTACACTAACAGTTACAGAAATGGATAGACACAAATAACCAACCAGTACACATTCCTCAAGGTCCAGTCTCTCGATGTCATGACAGTTCTGAAAAACGACACAAAGACATTCCCATCTGTAGAAAGCAGGACAAGCAGCCATCGAAAGACTGACAGTGTCAGTGGACAAACCACGAGCACTAGACTGGTATCAACTCTGGACAAAATGGCTACTTCTGTCTGTATGTCTCTCTCTCTCTCTGTGTGTGTCTTTTTCTCTCTTTCTCCCTCCCTCTCTGGTTATCTGTCTCTCTGGGTGTCTGTCCGTCTCTGTCTTTCCCCTTCTCCCTCTCTCTGACTATACATCTCTCTCTGTGTCTCTCTGTCTCTCTCTCTCTCTCTCCCCCTCTCTGTATATATGCATCTCCCTTTGTCTGTATGTCTAATGCTACCTTTCTCGCTCTTTCCCTTTGTTTCAGTCCTTCACTGAACAGCCGATTAGACTGGGCACGTATGGGGCTTGCGGATGGGCCTTGGGGCGCCATCAATTCATGCCACAACAGCTCCAAAGAAATGTTGAAATGTAAAAATCAACACTACCATAAAACTATCATCACTCCCACAATCACAACCACCTCAGTTTAGGCCACTGAACCCCAAAACCAGTACCACCACAAACACCCGAAAGCCACCACCAACACCCAGAAACCACACCCATTCCACCACCAATTATACCCCAAAACGACTATCAACCACCACCTCCACCACAACCATGCACCTGATCCAACTGACCTTGGCTAAGGCCTGAAATCCATTGTCCGTCAGCTGGGAGCAACTGGCCACCTCCAGAGTCCTACAACAATTCCACCACCAAAGTCCAGTTCTTACAATGTAACATAATTGCTCACATTTCATGTAAACGTCTATCTACGCAGACTTTTATAGCGCCAAACACTACTTTTAACGCAACTCTAACATACTGATGATTATAATTTTTTGACTAGTTATCATGATTCATTTGAAGTTTTAAGAAACCTTGACATCAAGGAATTACATTATTGTAATCATTATTATTATTATTATTATTATTATTATTATTATTATTATTTATTATTATTATTATTATTATTATTATTATAATCTAATTTTATATATAATAATAAATATTTTTATTATATTATAGAATAATGATTATTATAAAATTATTACTATTACCATTATTATTATCTAAATTTTATATATAATAATAAATATTTTTATTATATTATAGATATGTGATTATTATTATTTTTATTATTATATTATTACTAATATTGATATTATTATTCAACAGCATTACACGGATGTTTCAACACATCGGTCAGAATCCTAACTGACCTGAGTGCGTGACATCCTTGACCGAGATGGACAAGAGAAGCATCGGTCAAGCGAAAGCATTTCGAGACGCCGAGTGACCACAGGTTCGGACATCCGAGGCTCAGACTGATCACAGTTTCATCCGTAACATTCTGTGCAACGAAAACCAATTCATAATCAAATTATTAATTTGATATTTATTTACCAAGCCAACAAACTCATAAACTGACTAATCAAATTGACCATTGTCCGTCAACTGTTATTTATTTAAGTTACTTATTTATTTAACAGCTATTTACATTATTTATTTATTTAAGTTTATTGAGTTACTTATTCAACAGTTACATATTTATTTAACAGTAATTTTCTATTTATTAGGTATTCTAATAGAGAGACAGGTAAGTCACCAGTGCGCCTAAAATACGAACTTCTCCCCCAATGCTCGTACTCTGGAAGCTCCAGTCCGAAGCCTGGACTAAGGAGGAGGGCGCCGCTATTCATCTCTGTTATGTCAGAGCGTCGTTTAACAGCAACCAAGTACCAGTACAGAACTAGCCAAGTGACGAGTAAAATAGACGTCAACGGTCCTTTCAGCCATAGAATGTATTAACTTTAAATAATGCAGTGGTCTCATTAGACACCTTTAAAATAGAGTCACCTGCCAATATATAATAGTAAACTGCGTAACTGCGTTCATGCCCCAGTTTGGCCATTAGTTCTACCAAAATTGATGCGGTCGATGTAAACTGCTCTGGCAGCCATAAGAAGTCGTTAAACATGCACGAAAAGTTATATCAAGTGACATCGATAGACACCTTTAAAACGATGTCAGCCGATCCTATAAACTCTCGATTCTCCTCCTCCACACAGATAGTACATCACATTTTCAAGGTTGTACTGTGTCACTCAAACGTTCAAACTAATTTATGTCGACGTCAACAGCCTTTGCTACCATAAGATGTCCTTAAACCCTGGATCCATCCATCCAGTCAATAACTAACTCCGCCACTACCCTAACTGCTGTGGTAGTGCCCGTCCCAAGCCTTGAGAAAGGAGGAAGACGACGCTAATCATCTTTGTAACGACACAGCATCGTTAAACAGCAACTAACCAACCAACAGCGTTAAATCCCCTCCTACGAAGGCCTTTGATGCCATGAGATGTCGTTAAACTGTTGGAATCCATCCAGTCTCGACTGGGTTATGCGTCGATCATAAAACGAAGGTCCTCGCAGCCACAAGTGACGTCATCGACAAAATACCGAAGTTTATCAATCAATCAATCATTTATTGTTAACCAATTTAAACAGTGTATTTACAAATGAACAGATTTTCCTCGTTAGGGTAACAAGGAGGCCCTGAAGGCATAAAAATCCCGTTAAGTTAGGATCACCTATGTATCAAATAGGCTAGCAACTAAATGTAGAGGCGGTTGTGAGTATAATTGGTTGCTTTCTAGTTGAAGTTTGTTCTTAGGGCTATTCGCTGCATATGAATGACTAACTGCTGGACAAGTTAGGGAACAAATCGATTTGTCCTCTTTAGCACTATGCCACTATCCATAGTAATTTAATTAATAACTAACAGGTTAGTTATCTCGTTGGACACCCCTAAAGTGATGTCCACCGACTCTATATATTCGTCAACTACTTTCGGTTACTAGTTGTAACTAACTAACTATGAACATTATGTGGGCATGAGTAAATATGATTGATGTAAAACACCTTATTATTCATCTTGTGCATTTTGGATATCATTTTGATTTTATATGGGAAATATTTCCTACATTTCTTCTTAAGGCTATAATGTCTTTCGTCGATCAATTGATGTTGGCGAGTTCTCGTTTGAAACAAAGCCAAGGATAACTCTTGAGAGTTTGTTACGTTAAGTTCTGCTGCACTAAAAGGTTCTTGACTGACAAAATGTTGCCGTATGTTCGCCATTAACTTAACCGTGAACAGAACTAAACAAAGTCTGTAAGTGATTAAGCGCGGATGTAATATCTACATATATAGCTTTGAGCGACACCGTTTTAAAGGTGTCTAACAGGATCGTTATACTTTGTGTTGCCATTGAGCGAATCATTCGCCTTGAACAAGTTTGTATCTACTGTATTCCAGGCAAAAGTAAATGCAAATATGCAAGATATGCTGAAATGGGCGTTACGTGTCTTAAACACCTTTTTACGATACAAAAATGGCCTATAAATAAGTGAACTCCGCCTCCAATTCTTGTTGCCTAAAGACCACCACAAAATGAATAAGCCTTTTGGGCTACAAGATCAATATTGGAGCGAGAGCAAAAGAGCCTTTTTTATGGCCACCAAAGAATCTAATGGTCAACAAAAGAGCCGAAGAGAAAGAGAAAAAGAGCCACATGGCCAAATCAATTATACATAAATTATATTAAACATTAATCTACAGGGTGGGTCAAAAAAAGTGAGAACATCGTGTAAAAAATAATATAATTACATCAAAATTTGTTTAACTGTATCCATAATAGCTTAAATTGTTTACTCATTTACTTACTTATCTATTTAGCTATATGATGTCTCTATTTCGACAATTTCGAAGTATTGTTAAGCAAGATTTACAACTCAAAATGTACAAGCGTGTGATCGGGCAGAAGCTCAATGAAATGTCAAATTAATTTCTAAGAGTGGCTTACGATGCAGCCGTTCACGTTGACCACTCTCAGATGTGGACAGTTTTGTCCCAGGTATTTGAAGCCGTTGTCGGTAAGCTGAAAATTAAAAAAAATAAAAAAACTCGACATTTTTACAATCTAAATTAACATAGCAACAGTCTCTTCCTCACATTCTGTTGACCCATAATTTAAAATTATTTTGTCAAGATTATTATGCATTTATTAGGCGTAATTATCTAATGACCAAGCATCAATCGGACGCGCTGAGCAACTGTGAGCGAAGGACTTGCTCAAGGTACCTACACAGTAACCATCTCAGGAGAGCAAGATCGAACCCATACTAATTATTATTATTATTATTATTATTATGCATTTATTAGGCGTAATTATCTAATGACCAAGCATAAATCGGACGCGCTGAGCAACTGCGAGTGAGTTATTGCTCAAGGTCCCTACACATTAAGTGTCAGAGGAGGTGGCACAAACTCGTACGCTCCGTCTTACAAGGCGAGTGCTCTTACCGTTACGCTCCGTGTCCGAATCTTTGCTCAAGACAGACTAATTCAGAAATGTCAATAGCGAGTTTACTTTACCTTATGATCTTTATAACAAGGTTAGAATTGCATGTATCAGATTCAAGAGATTATATAATGAAAATAATGTTGAAGTCCCTAATGGATCCTTCCTACCTTGGGGCAATTTAAAAAAATTTAATTAATAAAATAATAATAATAATCCAAAAACTTTTCATGGCTGACCTGGTGACATCCTTTTGCGATGAATGACGTAAGTCGGGTACAACCGTTGCACAGAACACGTAGACCGTTGTCAGTTACGAGGTTGCACCAGGCAATACTGATCTCGGAAAGACTTCGACAACCGTTACTGACAACAAACAATGCAACGGTTGACTACAAAAACCTAACTAAGTGCAACGTTGTTCTAACTGCATTTGTATATTGCTGTAATCATTATTAAAATTATTACTATTGCTAGTATTATAATCTTATAATTATTATTATAATTATCACTGTTATCATTATAATTATTGTAATTATTCTTCTTATTCCTATTATAGTTATTTATAATTAATTAGTATTATTATTATAATTTTTATTACTATAATTATTATTAATATTATTATTATTATTGCTATGCATTTTTGTTATTATGCATTGTAACTTGGACTGTAACTTCTATGTTGATTGCTGAATTCTGAAGCTCCTAAATCACCCTTAAAAGTGCTTAAATTGTAATTGATAACTTCTATAGCGCCAGTGTCTAATGCACAAGACATCAACCGATGGTTCACCAAACCGAAGCCGTACTGAGGTCAACATCCAGAAGATGAATCCCTTAAGACTGACCTGAGCGCCTGCATCGAATGATCGGTTATGTTGAGACAGGAGTCCAAGTCGAGCTTCTGCAGTCGAGAACAGTAGTTGCCGAGACTCTGACACGTCCTGAAAACGACAACAGCGCAATGAAGAGATGATCAGAAACAACCTCGTCTTACACCAGCACAAGATAATTAGGGAAAGGTAAAGGTAAGGTATGAACAAAGGCAAGAGAAGCTAAGGTACAAGAAATACCGATGTATAATAGAAAAGAAGTTGGGTCAGGTAAGGTATGATAAAAGGTGAGATAAGAAGAGGTCAACAATGGTACTAATTTGATCCACAGTATTTACAACATTTTCAGCAATTTAAGCACCATAACCATATATATATATATATATATATATATATACATATATATATATATATATATATATATATATATATATATATATATATATATATATATATACCCTTTTATTGAACTCTTGCTGACAAACTGACAAACTGCAGCCAGTTACACACATAAAAAAGCAAGCAAATGAAAAAGATGAAAGAGACACAGAAAATATATGTGGTAATGCTAGTATGGAGTAATCATTCAGATTAATCTGTAGGAGTCCTAGCCTCCTTATAGTCGACCGTCTGCACAGCACTCTAGAAATGAAGTTTCCACCATCTTTCCTCGGTAATTCGAAGTTGTGGGGTCGAGGGCACAGTTCGTACAGTCGACTGATCTTAGAGGGGAAGAGGCTATGCAGGACATGCGAGCACTCGCAATAGCTGTCCATCCATGTCCTCCAAGAGCGCCACTACATCACGCACACCGGGCGGAAAAAACCCGTAAAGGACTACAGTGAAAAATTAAAGAAATTAATTAATAAGAGCAAGTGATCAAAATAGTTAACTGTAATCTAGAGATGTCTACAGCACCCAAAGAAGCTCAGTCAAAACAACATCAATAGGCAGGTACGGTCAGAATCGGTTCCAGGTCAATGCGGTTTTGCTTAAAACTGGCAACGGCGCCACAGAAGTTCCTGGTTCGATTAGACCAGGGAGAAAATGATTAAGAATGATTAGGAAACTGACGCGTCCGTGACTCGAGTGCATCCGTTCAAGTTGAGAGCGATGATGTTGTGACAGTTCTGGGCAAACATTCTGCAAACAGTCACATTACAACAGTATGTATGCATGCAGGTAAGTATTTACATGCATGAAGGAGAAATATAGCATGTATACATGTAAGTACGTATCTATGAGTGTTCAAGTATGTATGAACGCATGCATGTATGAAGTATGCATGTGTGTTTATGTATGTATAAATGAATGTATGAATGCATGTGTGAAGACACAGAATATAGTGCATTTGAAGCACCTCACAAAGGGTTGCACCAATTATTCTAACAGATCAAAAAGTGCAACCGGACCATGGTACCCGACTGTTTAGAGAGCTCGTCTTGCAAAGCAAAGAATAAGGTTCAAGCCTCCACTCAGGAAGTCACTGTCTAAAACCTAAAGAGGGTGGAGTTCAGTTTCACCCATTGAACAAAGATTCCACCCTACCCCATCCTCAAAGGGATGTAGTCCGACATTGGAAGAGAAGTGAGCGTGTGGAAATGAAGGACTCACTTGAGTGCGGCGTCCGTCACGCAACGACAGCCGCGCAAACTCAGCGACTTGAGAAAGCCACCACATCGCTTCGAAAGATTCTCAACGACTGGACCCTGAAAACACAAAAACACCGTATATCAACAGAATCCAGCTGAATGGGTTCAAACTTCAATCCCACACAATTCACACAATTGCACTCCACACACATATACAATTATACATACACACATAAATACATATTTACATATATCGATACATACATATACATACATACATACATGCAAACATACATGTATTCATACATCCACACATATATACATCCACACATATATACATACACACACATATACATACTACATATATACATATACACATAAATCCACACATACATACATGCATACATCTACACATACATACATCCATACATACATGCAAACACCTATGGAGATACATTTTCCTATACATTCACAGACCTTTGCCCCACTGCAGCTACTCACCCAAGATAGGATTACATCAGCTGAGATAAGATTATGAGTCACACAGTAAGTCTTACATCAAGCACCCCATAACCGACTGGTTAGGGCTCTTGGTCTGTAACATGGCAAGTATGGGTTCGAACATCCTCAACAAGGCAGTCACTTTATTCCAGATATTTCTATAGCGCCTCTCGAAGTCAACTACTACTCAGAGGCGCTCCCGACTACAGCATTTGATACTGTGCCGGAATTTTCACGCCGAAGCGCCACGAGCAACTGCGAGTGAAGGACTTGCCCAAGGTCCGTACGCAGCGGCTAGAGTGGGATTCGAACCTGCAACCCTCCGGTCACAAGGTGCCGAACTTACCACTGAGCCACCACGCCCCACACTTGTTAGGCACCCTGAGCAAGAGCTTCACACAATTGCTCAGCACCATAGATACTGCAATTACAATTACCTCAACGTCTGTCTGGAAGGTGAATAGGTCAACTCGTTGCCAGTTGCTCCCATCCAACGCCACCTGGTTCCAGTACTTGGAAACGCTGGCACATCGACAAAGGCTCAGCACATCCAAGTAGGAGAATACCCTGAGCAACCATACAACAGTTGTCGTTAAGCAGGCACACAGCGTTAAATTCAAACATCATTTATACGATACAATACAACTGTACACGAGTTCAAAAGTCAATGCTAGTCATATGATTGTTTAACAAGATAGGTCTTGAGCTGTGATTTAAATGTCTCCAGAGATTGTGCATTCTTCACATGGTCAGAAAGACTCTTCTATGCAGTGGGTCCAGCAACAGAGAAGGAACCGTCACAAAACCTCTTTGAAGACCATGGGACTTGTACTTGATTTTTAGACGAGGATCATTGGAATAAAACTCCTTCAAAGTTCAGATGTGAACAAAAAACCATACAATACAACCTGCTTAAAACAAAGTAGTTGTAATTGTAATTAGTAACTTCTATAGAGCCGGTGTCTAAAGCACAAGGCATCAACCGATGGCACACCAAAACCAACCCCTAATCAGGTCAATATCCAGAAGATCAGTCCATAAGACAGAGAGGCAGACAATGGTGGATAAGCAATTATTGTTGTTATTTTGCCCAAAGCTATTAACTTAACAGCCATATTGGTTAATCTGCTCCACAAGAACTGCCACCGTTGACTCTTCTAATTATCTGACCAATGCTAACTCAAAACAACGTTCTGTTATTAACGGCATTTCAGTACACTGTTAGGATCCTGATCTTGTCCAAAGACTTTGAGAAATAAATAGACGAGCAGAGATTTGCTCTGATTTGTTTCTTGCTCTTGAGCGGCGCTATATAAATGTTCAATTACAATACGGTATAGACACTGTATCACAACCCACATCCTCTGATGACTTCACATTACTGAGACCACACTGTACATGTAGATAGAAAATAATCTTCAGAGCCTCAGTTTAGCAAGCACTTCGGCACTTAGACTCTCCATAAAATTGACAACATCTGCACGTAACTTTTTAACAATTTTTTTTAAGATTTTGTAAAAATTAAATACTCTAAAACATAAATACATTATTATTGCTATTAATTAGCAACCAGTGCATATGGCAGAGTTTCCCAAACTGTGGGTCATGACCCAAAAGTGGGTCGCGAAGCTCTGGCAAGTGGGTCGCCAATTTTTCTCAATAAACATTTATTTTTTCGGAGCAATAACATTATTTACATTGTTACATTACATAGGCACAACAGTTGCTTTTGAATTGCATAAATTGTAAGCGGTTTTAAATAAGTTTCCTTTAAATGCTTTAAATATGTTAATTTCTAAACGCTCTTTGTAAATCCACATATCTAGATGCCAATTTTATGAAGCAAATTTTAGTTCACAATGCTTGATTTTATACAGTTTGTACCAATACTGCTCAAGGTATTATCAAGTGGGTCCCGACCCAGAAAAGTTTGGGAATCGCTGGTCGATGGCACAATGCATCAATCGATGGCACGTCAAATGATCAAACCCAAAATTATCAAAAAACAAAAGGGAACAAAATTGAAAATTATCAAAGATTAAAAATGACAAAAATTGGACAAAAAATTCACATTACAAAATATCAAAACTGAAAATTATCAAACAGCAATGATCAAAACTGAAAAATCATCAAACTACAAATTTATGCTTAATTTGAAAAAATATCGTATTACAATGATCACAGTACAAAGTTGGAACTTCTGATAAAACGATCAAGTTTACATACTTAGGTCCAGAAACTTTGTCAAGTATTACTTTACGTTACGTAATACCCTTCCAACCTTAGAAGCAGTTCCTTTGGTATGAATTGGTCAATGAGGTTCTCCGTTGGCAACGAAGCGGCCGCTACCTGCTGGGTATACAGCTGCTGTTGCTACGCAAAAATCAGTAAAAATACAGCAAGAAATTATACCAGTTACAAGCACTGCAATACATCATTCATTCATTCATTCATTTTTTGTCATTCAGAGCATTAATACAGTGCCTCTCCAAGATAACTGCTCAGAGGCAGAACTGACATTAATATTTTCCTTAAGCTGATGCCTTACAGAAGTTAGAGTAAAAAACTCAGGACCTAAGTCCTATATTTATTCATTTTGTTTTCAATAATACAAAATATCAGTTGGCAGTAAATCACATACAAAGTCAAAATCCTGTCTCTGCCCAATGCATTAATAACAGAATTGATGTAATTCAGTTTGTAGCACAGTGAGCATAAGAAGCAAATACATTAATCAGATGTAAATATGAATATTCATGATCTTAGGGAAAAGGCCACTTAAAGGCTGACCTGAGGTCATATTTCCAGAGAGGACAAATGTTAATTTCTTTGCCAGTGTTGAATTTCAATGTACATTTATGGTCTTGTGTGCCAGTGTTGAATTTCAATGTAGGGTCTTATGTGCAAGCAACTTGGCCTGGGCAAAAACATCTGGCCTTGAGAGCACTCATTGGTTTTGACTCCAGACAAGGCCATAAAAGGCCACCCAGCATCCTTTATTGGCCTTAATGGGTCATGGATTGAGGAGTTACAACAGAATCTTGGTCTCAAGGCATCCACCTTGGCCTTGATAGGTCCTGTCTTGGCCTTCGTGGAATTTATTTTGGTCGTGTTTAGGCTTTCTAACAGGTTTCTAATGACAATGATGGAAATTTGTATGGCCTTAAAGGCCATATTTGTATGACCTTTGGTCATGAGGCATTGTGGGTCTCAGCCATGGGGCTCTTGTAATAGCCTTGAGGGATTCTGCCTTGGATTTGATGGGAGCTGTATACTTGACACTTGCGCTCGTCATCGCCATTATGCCCACACAAAACGCAAGATTTATGAAAGAAATTCAGTGTTATTATTCGAGAAATCATCGCGAAAACGCGAGTAAAGAACAAAGGGCTTGGCAAAGTTTCAGTTTACCTCGCGTCTGGGTCGAGAGGAGGTGGCCCGACTGAATCCGTTCGTGTACACGTGATTATCCATCGCCCTATTCCTCAGCGGAACGGAAGTACTACTTCCAAACAAAAGCTCCCTAACAATACGACGCCCTACTCAAGTCCGCCGATCAACAAGCATGGCTAAACAAGACCACGCAAGCTGAACAGTTTCTCACAGTCAATACTCATATCTTCTTCGGATCGTCTCTTCCAGTAATTCGCGCTTTCTTGTTTGAAATGTTGTGTTCGTTTCGTTTTTTTCTCGTATTAATGGCACCTCCGATGAGAAAATTATATTTCTTGCTTACTGACTTAAAGTCTAGTGTCTGAAGAATTTTATTAGCGACTCGGCCTAAGAAACGATTGGTTTCAACCGAGACTCGGCAGATTTAACACAACTGAAATCTAGTCGGAGTTGCCTATAGAGAAAATACAGAGAAAAAGATAAACGCTTCGCGAAATAATTATTTCTCTTGTAATATCGATAAACGATAAACAATAACAAAGGCAAGACAAAGTCGATCGGCCAATGGGGGTCGTCGTTACAAACGCACTCCGGAAAGTGTCACGTGACTATTTGAGCACGTGCTCAGACAACCACTGAGACGTTCCTTGTCTCAGCTGACTCAGATCATATAGCGCCTAACTCAGAAGTTCATATTTTGAACAAACCACGTAACCATAGTACCTGTTAAGCCGTTTTAGGTTTAAACGCACTTTCCTATTACATCATTTTAATCTTGTTACCCTTTCAAGCCAAATTGCAATGTAATATGTCTCTGAATTCTTAGTGCCATACAAAAGTCGCCTCAGAGAGACAATAGGCTAGGCCTATGCAGTTTTTTGGCTACTGTTGCTAAATCAAATCAATTCCGCAAGCCAGACTCCGGGGGTTAAACCAAGGGGACAGCATTGCGCTGCGGTAAAAATCGTTTATTGATGTTGTTCATGGATGGTGCAGGAACAGAACCAGGCCTGGTATAATAGCTTAATTAATTAAAATAATGCATAGCCTACGGCCGCGAACGATTATATAGGCTCATTTAGGCTTAGTGTGATCATTATCGTTTTACACCTTTCTTACTCTAGTGCTGAGGCGAAGTAAAAAAGAAAGATGAAGGTCAGACCGATATTTTGCCTGCTAATCAGGCATATAGGGCCTTCCGGTTGAAACTGGTCAAGCGTGAACGACACGAATTGTTTACGCGTCACTGAATTAACCCTCAGGCTACCAAGGTTTTTTTGCGACATCGGCTACCAAGGGGGGGGTGGTTACCACCCCCCCCCGGAATTTCGTGTTTGGTTTAAGATATCATATCATGTAATACAGCATTTGATTCAGCATTCATTTCTGAAAAGAATGGTATATTTAGTTGTAAAATATATGAATGCATCTCGAAATTATATAGTTTTTAACAAAGGCACCGGTCCATTTAACGATATCTGATATTATCGCACACAATTTGTACTATTGCTCAATTAATATTATGACGTAAGGCCCTACATCGACACGCAAGACTGATATATATATATATATATATATATATATATATATATATATATATATATATATATATATATATATATATATATATATATATATATATATATATATATATATATATATATATATATATATATATATATATATATATATATATATATATATGCACACACACATTATTACCGGTATATGTGTGTGTATATATATATGCCCATAGACAATTACGATTGTTACGTAAATACCTGGACAAAAATATATAAATGATGTGGGTTTTGAAAATGAACTATGTATCCAAGAATATTCTAAATATAATAAATATAATGTGGCTTAATTTTCAACAATACAAACTATTCCAAAGTCTGTTTTAGTTACAGGCAAAACCTAAAGGCGTGCAGCTATATCAACATGAAAACAAGAAATTATGTAATTTTTTCCGGCAGTCAAATACGTCAGTGGTCCTTGCAGTTGTTGCAAGTTACTTTCATTGTTTTGTGCGAATGCTTCCTGCAAACCGGCTTCTTGAACACTTCACAGCACTACTTTACTCTGTTAGTATTCTGCTTCAACTGTTTATAGCCCTTCCCCATACCCAACCTTATCGGTTTACGTTGTGATATTGCATCAGTGATTTTCACACTGAAAAAGCGTATTATTATTCATTATGATCACTTCCGGTTATCAAAAGACAAATAACTAAGCAAGTAAATATAACCCTAAATTCCCTCTAAAGAATGGCATAGTTGTTTCTCTTCCAGAAAGAATAATGAATACCTTTATAGTCGACAACAGCTAACAGCTGACGAGAGAAATTCCTGATTTCATAAGTGGTACCTAGGCTATATCGGGTATAACTTTTTTATGGCGTGGGATATCATCATGACTTTTACCTCAAAATTTGCGCAAATGGACCCCCTACAGCTACCTAAAATGTCAAAATTATATTCCATGTGCAAAAAAAAGTTTTTCCAGAAAAACGTAGGGGGGGGTGGTAACCACCCCCCCCTTGGTAGCCCGAGGGTTAAGGCGTCCATCTACCGTGAACGCCGGACCCAGATGCACGTCAAAGAGATCGCGAAGGTCATGTGGCTATTATCTTGTACACGAATCAATTAGGCTTGCTTGGGTAAGCCACTGCTTGATGTAAGCTAAATGTACGCGTTTTTCTATAGCGACCGTACGTATGACCTCGACCCTGTTCATTTTTCAATGAAAAGATCGGGTGATATCCTTCACCACCGCTGCCCGTTGGATTGGGTGTCACGCCATTTTAGGTCTTTGTATTCTACATGTAGTCCGAGATTAAAGTCGCTGAAGTAAGCCACCGTGGGTAAGCGAACCGGCACCCGATGCAGCGGTGGTGCATGGGACGTAGGGCCAACGTGTTCTCTAGTCAATGTAGCTAACTGGGTGTCGTAACGACTCGTAGGGCCTACATCACTCTTGCCAGTTAGGCCACTGCAGCAGTAAAATTAAATCCGCTACAGGAGAAATTACGCAGTCTAAATTTAGACACAAAGACTACAGCGAAACGTTGAAATTGATTAATTGACCGTTGCAAAGCATACACGATGTTTACGTTTGGCTACAGATCAACGGTCGTTTAGATAAGTCGCCCTATTTATGCTGCATAGAAGCATGAATATGTCGCAGAGTTTAGTGCAAGGACATTAGCGAAACATACTGTAATAGGTCAAAAATCATCATCATCATCATCATGAGTTCCTGACGCCAGCCATTTCGCAGCGATGGGTACGAATAAATGATCTCCATTGTCAAGTCCATTGCTCCCCTTACTGTTAGTCCAAGCGATGTTATGTTCTCATTTATATTGTCTATCCAGTATCCAGCGTAGTATTTGTCTGCCTTTGTTTCTTTTTCCTTCGAATCTTGAATATATAGGCCTACTGCGTAATATGTTACGTGCACGGGCGTAAACTTGTCTAAAATATGGGGGGGAGATTTGGTATTCATTTGTTGGTATACACTTGTTGCATTGAGTGTACAGTGCATCTCAATTATATTGGGGGCACGTGCCCCGGCTGCCCCCCCCCACCAGAGTCTGCGCCTATGGTATACGTACTTTACGGTAGACCTTGTACATACCTCTGGCCCAGTTAGTTGGTCAGAATCGGGATTCACACCCCTGTGGGTGTGAAACCCATTCGCTCTCAATTGTGCGCATTTCATTGATAATTCGGAGAGCGTGCACGGTGCGCAAACTGGATCCCTAAACGGCGTGGCACTCATTCAAACAGGCAGCGGTGGTCAAGTATCTCACCCGATCAATTCACTGAAAAATGAGCGGGTCCGGGCTGGGTCGACCGATATAGAAAACGTTTACATTTATATTTTATGTTGTGCCTTCGTTAAGTTTATTCCCGCGACGTCGCTTCTTTGGGCGAGAAATCTCGAGATTACGACAGCCTACTTAGGCCTACTTTGGTGCCGCCTGGGATCGAATGTTTAAAAGGAATCGGCTGATCGCGAAATCTCACGCAATCAAATTATTCCAAGAATATATTGCTGATTATTATCGTCCGGCTGAGGACAGGCAGTGGGCCTTCTTCTTATTATACGCATGTGTGTGTGTGTGTGTGTGTGTGTGTGTGTGTGTGTGTGTGTGTGTGTGTGTGTGTGTGTGTGTGTGTGTGTGTGTGTGCGTGTGCGTGTGAGTGTGTGTGTGTGTGTGTGTGTGTGTGTGTGTGTGTGTGTGTGTGTGTGTGCGTGCGTGCGTGTGAGTGCGCGCGTGCGTGTGTGTGTGTGTTCTTCGCTTATTAATTCAATCTGGCAAGTACGCAGTAAAATTACATGATATTGTAGTAACAGACAATAACAAGTTTAACAGAAGTCGAATTTAACTGTACAGCAGCCATAGGGGCCTAGAAGGCGCCCATCTGTAGGCTACTATTGCTCGTTTTACAATCGCCACCTAGGGAATGAATGCTGAGTCAACCTTGTTGGGCTAGCGGGTATCGAACCCGCCTCTTTCTTATCTTCGTCACCTCGTGACAGCATATTCAACCATCTCCCCGCCCAAATAAATAAATATATACACATATATATGTATATATATATATATATATATATATATATATAATTATATATATATATATATATATAATTATATATATATATATATATATATATATATATATATATATATATAAACTATTTAGAGCGACAGGTTTGGGGTCCACATGGATATAATACGTCGCCTTTATTATGCGTGCATATATTGTCCAAACCCCTGCACCAAATGTTTATATTGAAAATCAATTTCTATTCCAGCGCCCAGTCAACAGTGACTTTGCGTAAAATTCATGCAAATTTATAACTCTAATGGATTTGGAGTCTCTAAAACGACATTTTTATGCTAATAAGCGGGCTACAGAAGCGGCGAAAAATTAGCGCGATGCATGCAAGCATCCGAGCGCTGACCACCCAAGCAGCGCGGAGGGTGTGCGTCCGCTCGATAGATCAGCCTCAGTTTACGAAAGGAGCGAGCGACGGACGCGAGCTTTTGTAACAAGACTATGACAAAAATGCGTCCATTTTCCGAATATTTCCTCTGATTGCGCAGAAATCCGTCAAAGGTGAGATCGAATTTATGTCGGCCTTTTGTTCTGTTTGGGGAATTTTCAGAGATTTTGGGCGTTTCGTGCGGAAAATGCGTTTAACGCCGATCGGTGTTTACAACGCTTTAGCGTTTCGGCTGCACGCACATCAATAGGGCAATGCACCGTTTACACTTTTGAAGATGGAAGAACGTAAATGTTATGTTTATAGGATATTCCGGCGTATTTAACAGTGTTTCGTTAATCTGAATTATTTAGCATAATATTATTTTGTGGTTTCGATTTGTTTAGCGCATTTTGCTCGTTATGTTTTGAAAACGACGCGCAGTACGGACTAAGAGAGGAGAAATTTGATTCGATCGTGGAATCCTGTTTATGTAGCGCCACTATGATCTATATATATGTTGAGATACACACATAAAAATGTGAAGGCTGACGTTCAAAAGCAACCATGAATTTGGTTAGAGCGCCCGGCCTGTAACGCGGAGAGTACGGGTTCGAGGCACTACTAGAGACAGTCAGTGCGTAGGAACGTTGAGCAAGTCCTTCACCAAACAGTTTTTCAATTCGGTTCAATTCAATTCAATTTATTCGGTAACCAACTTTTAGCAGAAGACAACAGTACAACAGTTAACAGAAGATTACTTTTGATCTCGCAATTGGTTACACAGGGGTACCAAAGGGGTTGTACACCCTGCTTACCGGAACCCCTACATGGAGTAAAAATGAAAAGGCGGTATGCGAGTAGTATTAGAAATATACCATACAACGAAGCAACAGAGAAATAATTGCACAATCTTAACTAAGAAAATGCTTAACTAAGGGACTCCTAGTCTCATCCATCGATGTTCTGTCGTATGGTCGTGTGTACACTTCTCAATTTTAGAAGGAGAGCCATATCAAATCAGTTGTACTGTGATGTTCTGTACAGTAATCAAACGACAAAACATTTTTTGCCTCCAAATATACATACATGGTATGCATTAATCAGTTGGTGTCAGATGACATGACATCATAGAGACTATAGATCCAGCACTGTATCAACAAAGCCACATGCCCACTCACATGAAAATTCGACAGGAGATAAAATTATGTAGGCCTATCTACCCGGTATGTAATTAACACAAATAAACAACTATAGAAATTGTCGTAATTACAGTTGGAGTTACAATAATGCCCCGCCGTTATGCTGTCTAGACCCAGAGTATAAAATTATATGAAAAGATTGAGCAAGTCCACAAGTTTTGTTTCTTGGAAGTTTAATATCATTATAATGCCAAGAATAAGAGTAAGAGAAGAATAGCACTGATGGGAAAGGAAGCATTCGGGAAGAGAGGAATGCTTGAATCTGATAGGAAGATTGAATCGCAATCGAAGAGAAAAGAATGCTGAAAAGCCTCATAATATGGAGCATAACACTTTATGATGTGGACTTTTGGAAAGGCAGAAATAGAGAAGCTTGAGGCATTTGAAATTTGGCTATGGGTATGATTGGCCAGGATCAGCTGGATGGATTATAAAACAAACGAGGAGGTGTTGCAACTGGTGCAGGAGAAGAGATCAATCATCAATGGCCAACACAATGAAGAGGAGACAAATGAACTGGATTAGCCAAACTGTGTGGAAATTTTCTCCTGAGCCTTTTTTGCTTAAAGGAAAAATTGAAAGGAAGAAAGCCCCCAGGAAGACCAAGAAATATGATGTTGGACTGGATGATGATGGATAAAGGAAAGAGACGAGGATATAAAGAAATTAAGGAGAAGGCAGAAAATTGACAAAGAATAGCATCACTTCACTCCTGGACCTGCCTAAGGTATAGAACGCTGAAGAAGAAGAAGAAATATTATATGAGCATCATATTATACATGTATTATACAATAATAAACATTGTTATATAAAACACTAAAACCATCGCACACAGAAGAAAAAATTATAGGAAATACATAAAATCAAAAATTTTTAATAAATAATCATAACGTCACAGACTGAAAAAGAGCTAAATGAATGAGTATGTATTCGAATGATGAAAGGCGATTGGTAGGCTCAGTTTTGATTTGTTGCTCTGTTTTGTTATCTGTCTGTGAACCGTACAGATGAAGAATGTTGGTACGCTGAAGAATGTCTACACTGAGCAGCTGAACAAACTGCAACAGAAGCACCAACAGGAATGCGACTTGCTTGAAGACTTACGGTAATAATAAAAATTATAGTAAAATAATAATAATAATGATTATTATGATGTTTAATGATAATGATGATAATAATAGTAATAATAATAATATCATAATAATAATATAATAATAATGATAATAATAATATAAAGGATAATAAGGACAATAACGATAATATTAATGGTAATAATAATGATAGTAATGATGATGATAATTATTATCATTACTATATTTTACCTTGTAAAATGTTTCAATAAAAAAACTGTTCAATTGATTGATTGATTATAATAATGATAAAAAAATAGTGATGATGGTGGTGGGGGTGTCATCGTTGTCATCATCAGCATTTTAATATTGCCATTGTGGTGATCACCATCATCTTAATGTCATCATTTTTCATCTTGACCATAATCACCACCACCATTATCATCATCATCATCATCATCATCATCATCATCATCATCATCATCATCATCATCATCATCATCATCATCATCATCATCATCATCATGATCATCACAATCACCTTTGTCATCACCATGAATCAGACAAATGAACCAGATTACCCATCATAATCATCATCGGTTATCAATCATCATTATCACCACCACCATCGTCATCTTCATCACAGAGAAAGTTTATCATTTAGTGGTCACTTACATTAATTTACAAATTTACATTTACATCTATGTTGCATTGCTGCCATTGCATTACATTGCAAGTGTATAGCACAACTGATATAACTGACTATGAATTATTACTCTGTATAGGGCTGTATAAATTGCAAATGTCAAAGGTCGTCTTCTTCAGTGTTATTCCCGTAGGCAGGTCTAAGAATCACAGTATTGCAATATATCTCTGCAACTCTGGGTATATACAGAAGAAGAATCGCAGTCCCTTAAGCTAGCCCCAAGGCAGCCATGGGTATGAAGTGCTAGTGACTTTATTTTGCTTATCCTTGGCCTATGAGGGACGGGTGACCAGCCCTCTCCCCCACTCCCGGATCTATCCACATAGTGTACGATCAGTATACTTATTCTACCTGAGTTGGCTAGGGGGTGCAAGTATTGCTAAATTTTGACAGATATTTCTGCACTGGCAAGGGTTTGAATCCCGACCTCGTGCCGGACAGTCCGACACGCTAACCACTAAACTATCACGCAGCCCTAAGTCTTACTATCTGTTTACCAAGGCTTACTCCCCTTGGTGTTACAGTTTTGTTTAGGTGCCCTTGTAACAGCGCCATAGAAATTGTCACTATTACTAAATATTATTATTACTGTACACTAGTGTATAAATTTCATTGTTGCGAATACATTACATTACAGCTGTTTTACTTTTGTTTCGCTTGAATCCAGTTTATTCGCGAAACAACGATCGATCATCGAAAAAGAATATGCACAGGTAAGCTTTCCGTGTTCATCAATTTATGTGGAGCCACGCTCAGCTGTTTGCACTGCGCTAATGTCAACGACTTCTGTCAACACTGCTGGCATCTGTTGATCGATTGACTGCTTCTTGAGAAAGCGCTCTGCAGCGACAATCGGCCATTGATACTTTATGTACGGAATCCCTGTTCTGTGGAAGATTTGATTTGATTAGTTTGGATTTGGACTGAAATCTAATCCAACCTCCGCCGTTGCCTGTACTGTGGTAGGGCCAGTCCCAAGCCTGGGTGAAGGAGGAGGCAGCCTAAAAGATATCGTTAAACACTGGAACTACTATTTCCTGTGATTAACTCTGCCACTGCATGTACTCTTGTAGTGCCAGTCTTAAGGTTGGATAAAGGAGGGGGCGACGTCAACAGACCTGGTAACTATAAGATGTAGTTAAACACTGGAAAGTACTACTGTTGCATTCTGTGATCATACTGACCAAAAGGAGATCCGAGTTTATTTTGAATTTGGAAGACAATCTCTTTCGTAAACTGGGCAGTCTCTTGTCTGAAAAGAGAAGTGGCTTTTTTTATAAGAAGAGGCCTCGTACAAAATCTGTTGTGACTTGGAAGACAGTTATTCTTAAACCAGAAAATGACTTGTCTCAAATCGCAACAAGTCTCTTTTGAATTTAGAAGAGCCAATAACCACGGCCTTAGTAGATGGAGACTGGTTCTGCTTGAAGTAATAAGTTCCTTCCCAAAGTCTCACTAAGACTGTGTGGGAATTTACTCGCGTAAAAACTGCATCTGTTTCTATCTCTCTGCAGGTCTTTCACTCGAAACTGAAAACACTCCTTTTTCACAAATCCCATCCTGATTCCCCCTCTTCCCCTTACCTCTCTTGCCGCTCCAGTTCTAAACACCATCCACCATGGCCGTCTGACTCTCTGCCTGACCCTTTGATCTTGACCTGGAACCCATTTCCACCCTACCTGCCTATCAATTTTTTGGACTGAGCGCCTGTGAATAAGCTGTTTTGCGACACTTTGCTTTTTTGGGCACTGTAGAAATCTTGAGATTACGATTACGGTTACGATTAGGTAACTGGAGTGGAGTGGCAGCCAGATAACACAGCTGACCCAGTTAAACAAACCGTGAGCTAGAGAAGACATAGACACCGGTTTCAACCTGGGCAAAGGTGTTCTGCATCAGCCGGCATAATAGGAATAAGATGTGTTCGTGGTCCAAGTGTCTCGTATGTTGTTCTAAGCGCTTCAGCAAATGTCTAAGTGGAGACACTTACAACTTTTTTCTGCGACGGCCCGACGGGACATGTGCTGGAAAAATCGTAAACAAACGGCAGAGTTTGATGTGTTGCGGACGCTGGAAATGGCAGAGGTTGATGTGTGTGCTATGTATGCTGCATTTATGACTGTATCTGTGTATGTTTGTATGTGGGCATGTGAGTGTATGTGTATATGTATATATATATTTATGCATATATGTATGTATGTAGTTATGTATGTGTATATCAATCAATCAATCAATCAATCAAAGATTTTATTGTAACCAAGTAATAAAAATCAGTGTACAAGAAAAAAACAGGCAAGTATTATTTGGCGACAAATGGTAACCCAAAAGGGCTATATGCCCACTAAGCAGGGTTACCCAAGTAACATAAATGTCTCCCAAAACAGAGTCTCCCCCCATAGCAAAGTCTCCCCAAAACAGAGCCCCAAAACAGAGTCTCCCCAAAACAGAGTCTCCCCATAACAGTCTCCCCAAAACAGAGTCCCAAAACAGAGTCTCTACCAGACTGAAATGATGTCTCCATTTTGCTTTTCAGTTCATCTCACAAATTTATGGGGGAGACTCTGTGTATGTATGCATATATGTATGTATGTAGTTATGTATATATGTATATATGTATGTACAGGTATGAAATATTAGCAGCTTCGTTTTCTTAGCCTCGGCAATGATGGTGAGTGGCCATTCTTCTTCCTCACTGCCTGATCTTTTCATCGGTGATGGAGTAGACTGGGCTATAGCCTAACCATAACCCTATTCCTAACCATATCACTAACCTTATCCCTAACCCAAATCCTAATCCTAGCAAAATCATTTTACTCATTTTACAACTGAGTTAGTCAGAGGGCACCAGCAGATCAGGAAACGGGAGACATCATTCTGCCATTACGTGGAGTTGAGCCCCGCTCTCTGAGTTGACAGTCCATCGCACTGACCACTAGACCACTGAGCAGCCCTTCAGTTACTGACGAAACGCAATCTCGACTTCTGAAACACCCAATTAAGTCTGGAGCCCCAGGGGAAAGCGTTTTGCTGGGGAATCTGATTCGGGCTGATGAAATTCGCTGTTTGCCATTGATCGTGTTTTGCACTGACCAGTGGTCTCCGGAAACAGTCTCCTCCATAAACTCTCCCCGCCGGAGAATCTATTCCGAGACTATAATTATATTCTAAAGCCAAGTCTTGTTTAAAGTTGATGATTTTAAACAGCTGGATTTTTATAAATTTATTGTTTAACTATTTAGTAGTTTTTGAACTATGTGTTACAATGATGTCATGTCATTTGTGAGATGAACTGAAAGGAAAAAATGGAGACATCATTTCACTCTGTTTTGGGACTCTGTTTTGGGGAGACTGTTATGGGGAGTCTCTGTTTTGGGGAGACTGTTTTGGGGCTCTGGTTTGGGAGACTTTGTTATGGGGAGACTCTGTTTTGGGGAGACTTTGTTATGGGGGAGACTCTTTTTTGGGAGACTCTCTTTTTGGGAGACTCTGTTTTGGAGAGACTTTGTTATGGGAGCTCTGTTTGGGGAGACTCTAAGTTGGGGTGACTTTATACTGTGACACCGGTGGTGGCAGTAGCAGAGAGTCCTGTTGGTATTTGGTGGGTATTGGATGGATGGTAATTGGATATATCATGGATAATATGTTGGTATTTGGTGGATATTCAACCGTTGGCTGGTAATTGGAACACATCGCACATAATATCGCTGGGTGCTGTGCTTATCGATTTGGCCTTTTATCAAACGGCTCTGGCACTGTTTTGTGGAAAATTAATTTTTGCCATTGTGAGGATCAAAACAAACAATGTTGGTCGTATCTTCCGATGCGAATCTGATGATTGTTATGATCCAGTCATGAGGATTCTCTATGGTTTTGACCTTAAGTTGGGGTCAAATGGGGCCAAAGTTCAGAAGCTAAATTGGTCCTTGTGGAATTCACTTTCAGTGGATGATTTAATGAAACAAAAATGTCAGGAATTTCTTTGCAGTTTGAAGTCAATGTAAACAGTGTAAGTGGACTCGTCCAAGAGGGGTGATGACCTCTGATTTGTTCCTTGTTGATATTTCTTGTTAATTTTTTTAATTCTTTCATTTAAGTTAACTTCATTTTCTTAATTGTGTCTAGGTGCTATATAAATTTGCGATTACTTGTACAGTTGCAAGTTGCAATTATCTGTGCTGGGGCAGATTATAGTGGCATGCAATTTGGCATTTGTTTGGTATCAGTGGATTTAATTTAATGGATTTAATTTCATTGGAAACTCAGGATGTGCCGAGGTCAAGAAAACGAAGTCGCCATCACTTGTGGAGACAATGCTTCACCATAATAAGCATAAAATTTACCTCTCCCAGTCTGTTTTTGTTTCTTGATGTTCTCTGTTGCTCGACTACAGTGTGCACTTCTGAACTTTGTAAGGGGGCAGTTTCGAATTTCAGTTCTATTGTACATGGTAAATACATTGGTTTGTGTGGTATGGTATTGTATTATATTCTATGGAATTCCATTGTACTGTATGGTATTGTCTTGCATTGGATAGTGTTACATTGTATGGCATTGCATTGTATTACGTTGTATTGTATGACATTACATTGTACTACATGGCACTGTATGGTATTGTATTGCATTTTATGGTATTACATTGTATGGTATTGCATTGTATTGTATTACATTGTATTGTATGGCATTACATTGTTTACATTGTTTTGGCATTACATTGTTTTGTATGGTATTGTTTTGTATAATATGGCACTACATTTATGGTATTTTATGCCATTGTATTATATGGTAACTGTATTGTATTATGTTGTATAGTATTACATTGTATTGTATGGTATTACATTGTATTGTATGAGTGTAGTTGTTGTTGGCAGTGGGAAAGGCAGGCATTCCGTGACCTTGGCTGACCTCTGGAGTCAAGTGAACGAAATTATCTGTAATGTTTAATTATCTGTTTGTGTTCTGGCCAATTACGTCTGCTTTGAAGCCAAAGAAGCTGTTTCTCCGATGGCCACATGTGCTAGGCTCGGAAATTGTGATCATTAGTACCCATTTGTATCTCTCTAGACCTGAGATCCTCCTTTGCTCTCGTGAAATTCATATCTGCTAACCGTTGACACTACTGTGGCATGATCACCGCCAAGAGACATATTCTGAGATGATCTCCTCAACAGTTTTGAAAAGGCTCTTTACATATCTTTAAAAGGTTTGGGAAAGTTTATAAATTGCTGTGGAATGCCCAGTAGCAGAAATTCAGTCTCTGATGGGTTAAGGAAGAGTGTATTGGCTGCCATCCAAGGCACATCATCAAAGAACATTATAGAGCATTCATTGGGCCAGCGGTTTCTGCCAGTGGCACAGTGCAGCCTGTTATGGGCTCAATTGTTGTTGAACATTGCAGTTGTAATTGCTATTGCTATTGCTTCTGTTACTATTATTACTGCTATTGCGATTAGTAGACGTCTCAGGTGATGAGGCTCGAACCCGTACTCTCTATGCGCTCTAACCACTCGGTTGACCGTAACATCCCCATAATCTCCGGTTGCAGACTCATAATTTCACATTGCCCTGAAAGAATGATTAAAACTTATTTCCCCCATGCTTTATAGAAACATTTATTAACCGTCCCTGTCTCTGTTATCGAGGTCCAAGTCAATTGCAATTGGTGACTGCTTTTACAAACCGTGTAATCCTATCCCGTTTGTGTCGACAGGAATTTCTGCAGTAAACGAATATTTGATTTGATTTGATTTCATTTGACCGCGGTTGATTCATTATGACGAGGTCCTGGATACAACTGGCACACGGTCTGCGCTCTATGGTTGTTCGTTTGTAGGGCGTATATTCCTTAGATTGGGATGGATGGATGAATGGATGGTTGTTGAGATGTTAATGTGTTGAGGATTTGTCCTGTCGTCGAAATGTAGTTTGGGTGTTTTCGTTTAAACATACAGTGGAATGTATTGCTGTTAGGCAGGCAGTCTGGAGTTGAAACGTCGAGGTGGGTGAGTGGATGGATGGAATTGGATGTATATGGATGGACGGATTAATGAGAGAATGCAGAAATGTGTGGATGGATGGATCGATGGATGGATGAATTTGAATAGGTGGATGGATGGATGAGTAGATGGATGGATCGATGGATGGATGGATGAAACAATCGGTGGATGGATGAATGAGTGGATGAATGGAATTGGGTGTATATGGATGGACGGATGAATGAGAGAATACAGGAATGGTGGATGGCTGCTGGATGAATTTGAATAGGTGGATGGATGGATGAGGAGTGGACGGATGGATCGATGGATGGATGGATGGATGGAAGAATCGGTGGATGGATGAATTTGTGGATGGATAGGTGGACGGATTGATGGATGGATGGCTGGATGAATTTGAATAGGTGGATGCATAGTTGTTAAAACGTTTTTTTTCGTTTTTTATTCTTTTCCAAAAAACCTCGTTTTTTTCGTTTTTTATTTTTCTTATCGTGTTTTTCCATCTTTTATTTTTTGTATGTAGGCTTAGCTTTATTTATTTATTTACTGTCTGTTAATTTTTTTCATTTTCTGTTTAATTTTTTTGTCTGATGTCCCTTACGTTGTTTCCGTACTTTCAAGGATTCAGCTAATTTACTTCACTATTTACATCATCACTTGAGAAATAATTGCTCTATGAAATAGCACAGTACTAGAAATAAAATTTTAAGCAGTTATTTCTAAGTTATCTAAAATGCCAAAAGAAAAGGGCGCGGAATGGATTCACGTTACTTTGATAAACGAGAAAGACAAAAACTCGGCATTGGCTAAATTGAAATGCATTTACTGTGAGAATGTTTACACTATATATAATCTATACATACAAAGTTTAGTTTTTAATTGTGTTAGTTTAGTCAGCCTGGACCTATGTTTACTTATGTTTACAATTGAAATTTG
>OY744612.1:51597227-51689727 GCA_963556255.1 Allolobophora icterica
TGTCAAAAGATACTATTTGTATAGCATCCTGGCAAGGAGGCATTTCCGAGACAAGTTATCATACTTGGGTAGCTCTCGGTTATGAGACCGTAGGCGCAAAGATTATCCAGTGTGCTTAATAGGGGGCAGCATTGGATGTAATACATGGCATGGATTGTGCAAAATATTGGCAAAGAGACTTCTAGCATCAGGATTGTTACAGAGTGCCTCAAATGAGGATGATGAAGGTAAGTTGCAACCGGACTATACCCTCCAGGGCTTCCCGCTCCTGCCCACTCGGATTTGTTCATGTTAAGATTTAGGTTACAGCAGCCCCATGTAGTGATGTGCTCGAGTTCCATCTCAGTGGTAGTGATGCTGTATACTAGACGTGAGGACTGCAACTTGCAAGGTAACAGTCATCGGCATATTTAAAGATGCGGTTGCTTTTCGTGATTGATTTTACACCAGAGATAGTGACTACAAAATCAATGGTGCCCAAACAGGATCCCTGAATCGTGCTTGCATTGATTTGTACATAGGAAGATATTTCTCCCCAGAACTTCGTGCAGTGACTTCGATTATGGAGGAGTTTCAAGATCCAATTAAAGATATGGTCAGGGATAGGGAAGGAGGAGGGAGATTCGAATCGTCGTTGTTATGACACACTGCAGCGTCGCGTTAAACAGCACAACAAACAACCGGAAACAATTTAGTGACTTTTATAGCGTCTTTAACGTCTGGGTGGGCCCGATAGCGCATTGGATAACATCTGGCGTAGAGTGCGAGAGGTACAGAGATCGAGTCCCATAGGCGGACATGCTTTGTAGGCTGCAATTTGCGCCGTATATTGCAGGCTGTGAATGTAGTTAAGATTTATCGCATAACATGTACATGTACAGCGCAGTGCGTTTGCAGGCGCTTAATTAAAGAATAAATATTATTATTATTATTATTTATCGTAATGTCCAAAGATATCAGTCAATGGTCGCTTGGAGTGAAATCGCAAACAAAACTCACATTCCACTGGAAAATACCCGTTGAAAATTACCGTAAATGATTTCTCTGACAAATGTTGCAAGGCTCGGTGTGGGCTACTGATTCGGGTATTTTGATACCACCCTTTCCAAATTTCGATGCGGACGTCCGCTTTGGCGTAAACCCACCCCTTGTCTGCCTACTGGATGAATACGCAACTATATATAGCGTAATTATATACATGCATATACGTTGCATTGATATGCGGACGTCCTTAATGTTTGTGTCAAGCATCCTACAAGTAGCTTGCTACAAACGATGCGCTATATATTGTTGTAATCACAGTTACAATAATTGCAGCTTTTACTATAAATTAATGCAAATATTTGAAATTGCACAGCCCTACACAAAGATCACTTCAAGAAAGACCTGCATCAGGACGACCTGCTTTCGCACTTGCGCTATATCAGATCAATTCCGCAACAATGAGATTGTGTGGTCAGTTTTGGTGCCAGGCGAGAATCCAGGAGACAGTATGTGTTACTAAGGTGGAAAACGGTGGCTACCATTGCAAAGGTATAGGCCTATACTGGGACCAGCGGTTGATCCAGAAGTTTTTGAAGCGGGAAACAAAGAAGGTGCCAGTATGTATATATGTACAGTATATACATACTGGCACGTGTGTATGCATGGATACATTACAGTGTACGTATGTAAGTATGTACACATTCATAAATGCAAGTTTTATCAACAGGTAGTCTTTAGCTATCTTTAGTTTTCCACTTGCTTTAATTTTCCACAGATTGTGGTTTTCCATGTTAGATAGCTCGCATTTGTACACATGTGGTTCAGTTTTTAACTGTAAATGTAAGTGCATGTAATTTTTCATATGTGATACGTTTTCCGTTTGTGGTAATTTTCAAATTGCTGTAATTTTCACAGACGGCGGTTTTCCATTTTAGGTAACTCAAATTTGCACAAATATTCAGTTTGTATGTACTTTGAATGTATGTTCATGTAATTTTCCATTTGTGGTTATTTTCCATTTGTAGTAATTTTCCAATTGTGATAATTTTTCATTTGAGGTAATTTTTCCACAGTTGGCGGTTTTCCATGTGAGGTAGTTCACATTTGTGCAAATAGTCAGTTCTTCGCTATAAATGTATGTAGGCCCTACATGCTATTCTCCATATTCGGTAATTTTCCATTTTCCGTAATTTTCCATATAATTTGCGGTAATTTTACATTGCGGTAATTCTCCATTTATAGTAATTTTCCATTTGCGATAATTTACCACAGATGACGGTTTTCCATGTTAGATAGCCCACATTCGGGCAAATATCACTCAGTGTGTGACTGGTGATGTTTGCTTCTGCGAGTGTCATATATTTCAAACACAACGTCCGTATAAGTGCCCGGATAATATTCGCTTTCAGCTTATCTTAAGTGGTTTATACGTCTGAGGTCTCTTTGATGTTGAGAGGCTTTTCCTCTGGCGCTCTAGATACATGAACATCCGAATACATAAATGTATCTAATATTCTGGCTATTTGTGTAACGCATTTTAAAACCTTTCCAAAATATGATTATATGCATACGTACGATGCATTGCTGTATGCCTACAAACACTCGTACGCACACGTACTTACACAAATACGTAGGCCTACTTGTATAGACACGCACACACACGGATACATAGGCCTATACACGCATGCATACAGACACATACGTACATGCATACACGTATATTTACAAAGATACATCATACATAGATGCATACAAACTGATATGTACATCATACATACACACCTATACATACATAGACACACGCTTGCATACAAAATATGGATGGCTCTGTGCAGGGCTTTTTTTCAGCCGGAACGAGCCGGAACGGCGTTCCGGCACCTTTTTCAGCTACTAAAAAATAATTTATTTATTTTAATTATTAAAACAATAATTTAGTTATTTTAATTTAATTTCAGTGTTTTTGAACTGTTTTCAGTGTTTATTGAGACCTCTCCCAACCCCCAATCCAGTTTTCTCGTGATTTTAGCCAGCCCATAATTGTTGCGTTCCGGAACCTAAATTGTTGCGTTCCGGAACCTTTTTTTCTAGAAAAAAAGCACTGGCTCTATGACAATAGGACTTGAAAACCATTTTGTTTGATCGCTATCGTGTCGTCTGAGGTCAGAAGAGTCACCAATGAGTCTCTCTGTGAGAGGCGCTATATAAATCTATAATTACAGTTGCAAATTTTAAGTATGATGCCTACATAGAGTTACTTGTTAAGACATCTGCTTCATGTGCAGTGCCTTTCTTTCCGTGCTGTCGAAAACCCGGCATAGGGGAAATAGTTCTGAATTCTTCTTTGAAGGTCGGCGTTGCATGAGTTCCACATTGAGGCAGATTTATGAAGAACAGAGTATTCAAAATATCTGCGAGAATGTGGAGTCACAAACATCCATTTAGCTGACTGCCAAGTGATTATACTCGCAAGCCATTCGTGCGCAAGTAGTACTCTTAGATAAGACTTAGAAAGTAGCTTTGCCACTCGACCGCATGCTTTGCACAACACGCGTCAGGCAGTGTTTTGGGCTTTTCTAACGATCCCAGAATTTTCATTTCTCCAGGTAATTTTGGAACTCTTGGGGATGCACTTGTTAATCGGGGCAAAAAATGATTTTTTACCCAAAGTACATAATTTAATGTGATCCTACGGAATTAGGGAGCATTGTTCTGGAATTATGCACTAGTCTTCACTGGTGGGTTATAGTAATAATAATAATAGTAATTATTTATTATTATTATTACTACTACTGCTACTACTATTACTATGGGGTAAGTCAGATAGCCATGTGTGCAGTACTTTTGTGAGGTACTTAAAAGGCACTATTAAGTATCTTGATACATACATACGGATGCAGTGGCGTAGCTAGGATATTTTGCGCCCGGGGACGAACTATGAATTTGGCGCCCCCTTCCCCCCCGTTTTACTATTTCACATTTTCCACATAATCGAATGGCAATTTTAATTTTTTTATGAAATAAAATATGAAAAATACAGACAGTACATGCATGTTTCCCCTTAGTGCTCAATGGGGCGCAAAATCATACCTAAGAACATATTTGTAAGTAATGAGGATATAATTGGATATATTTGGGGCGCTAAAATTAAATCTTATGCATTCATTTGTGATAAATTAGTTAAAATTGCATCAAAATTAAGAGTAAAATTATTTATCTTAACCCTCATTTTGGCGCCCCCTTCCCTTGGCGCCCGGGGACACATGTACCCCCCTGCCCCCCCCCCCCCAGCTACGCCACTGTACGGATGCATACATACAATGTCATACATACGTGCATGCATATTCTTCAGGAGACAACAATTGTCCAGAAACAATTAAATTAAGAATAGTAGTAGTAATAGTAGTAGCAGCAGTAATAATAATAAGGCCTACTATTATCTGTGTATTAGTAGTAGTAGTATGGCAGACAGTGTTTAGGCCATTGGCCTTGTAGACGTGTAGAGTCCCGGGAAGCAAATGACGTTCCCACGTCGACGGTCAGCCACCGTAGGGCGTAGGAATAAACAAACGGTGAAAAGCCGGAACAGGTTTTCTCCGTTAAGTCGTTCAAAGGCATCGGTCTTGTTACGTTGATTACGCGAACGCTTTTACGATCCTCGTCCATTCCTCAGTCGGACGATGGACTAGAAACTGTGCTGGTCGAAGACGACACCCCTAGCAACGGTCGGCGTAGGCCGATTGGGCTTCGACGGCAACGGCCAACGCGGCCGCTGGCGAGATCTATGGACAGCCGTTGGTCGAATCGTTCGTGCGCATCTTGACGGCGAGAAATCAATTCGCTGATATTTGCCGCAATGAATTGATGTTTCGAGGCTCCTTACGACTGCGCCCGGTGTGGTGCGAGATCGACTCCGTGGCGAAATCAGCTCCGAAGATGTTGATCAGTTCATGCGACCGATGAGGTCCTTAATTAGCTACATGCTGGCCCTGTTGGCTACATCGGTTTGAGCGTACGTCCCATTCGCCTGTGTGCGAGAGTGCTTGCTGATCGCGGTTCGTCTTCCGATGGTGGCTTATTTAAGAGATTATAGATCTCGGGCACGCACGGTCCTTACAAGGGGACCTTAAATGGCGTGGTGCCCATTAAAATGGGCAGCGGTTGTTAAGGATCTAACCTGATCTATTCAATGAAAAATGCGCAGGGTCGAGACCATATGGTCGCTATGGCACGGTCCCTACACGGGGACCTTAAATGGCGTGGTGCCAAAGTATGACCTCTGCCTCCTCGCTCTGGTCTCTGTGGCAAACGGACTTTGATCTGAATTGATATCCCTGGACAACCCCTCTGACTCGACGCATGAATAAGCTGGTGTCCTGTGCTTTGCTTTGAAGTGCATGGTGCTTTAGAAATTAGGTGTTTACGATTACAATTACGATTGCAAGCTGTTCTTGGTGGATGAGCGTTTTTGGTTGTTAGACCTAGATTTCACAACTGTCTTCCTGCCTCTGTTATTTCTGTTCAGTCTTTTATGTCATTTGGGTCTCAAATTGAAGATGCTTGTTGCTGTAAATTCGACGACTATTTACTTGTTGCTATAGATACTTTAAAAGTTGCCTCACAAAGTCTCCGTGCCTTGGCGTTTCTGATGAGTCTCTCTCAAAGTGGCGCTGTATAAATTATATCTGTTACTACAGTTACAATAGAATTGGGCGTAGTGGAAAAACTGTTCTCCCAGTACCGATCCGTCACCACACCTACCTGTGAAAGGAGTCCATATATCGTCGATGCCTGCGGCCTAAGCAGCCGGACCAGAGGTGGTCAGCACTTGGAAGGGATGTGAATTATTAATCCGGTCTCGACCGATGGTCATATTTTCTGCTATGATCTGATTAGTAAGCGGGTAAATAACGTCCAGCTGGACATGATAAGCCATCCAATCGATGATGTTAATTGCTGTGAGCTGCGTACAACGGAACTCGTTAATTAATTTTAGATTTTCTGGTGTTATTGTTATTGCTGTTGTTGTGTTTGTTGTAGCAATTGAATAAAATAGTGGATTTGAAGTCCAATGTTTAAGCTTACTGTTGACCCCTTTCAAACACTTTTGACTGATTCTACATGTTCATAATCGGAATGGAGTGCTTTGGTTGTCATTAAGAATCTTTTTCATGTTTAAAATTTCTGGTGTGTGACAATTGCTGCAAAATAATGTTTAATTTGCATCAGATATCATCTTACCACAGTATCATAGACGTTATTAGCTCTATTGTTTTATGGTGTTAAACAAGGAATATTAATGACATTGTAAAGTTCTGTTTGACATCTTAAATTGGTGTCTTTCGGATGTTATAAATTCATTTACTGCACTGTATAATAAGCCATCTTAATGAAGCGACCTTCACGAAGCCACCTTAGTGAAGCTACCTAAATAAGCCCTTTTAATGAAGCCACCGTGATACGCCACCTTAATAAGTCACCTTGATGAAGCCACCAAGCCACCTTAATAAGCCACCTTGGATAAGCCACCTTAATGAAGCTACATTAATGAAGCCACCTAAATAAGCCATTTTAATTAAGCCAACTTAATAAGCTGTCTTCATGAAGCCACATTGATAGCCACCTTAATAAGCCACCTTAATGAAACGAGACATAAGCAAAAACTAACCGTTTCATATCAAACAAATCTCTCTAACTGGGTTTTCTCATCTTAACCTTGGCACACAATTCCTTCCATTTAAAAAATCAATTAATGATGATTATGATGAGAATAACAGATATAACAGTGGTCATTATAATGATAAATAATTATTAATTAGGAGTTAACTGTTCTTGTATCTTTAGTCACTGTCCAAGTTGGCTCAACAGTTCTTGTCGAAGCGAACGTTTCCTCTGCCACCTGGAGTCATCACTGATGATGGACAGGAACACAGGTAAGAGTCTGGTGTCCATGGAAACCGGTTGGCCATCTTCTAACCATAGTAAGCTAACTGTGAATGCCATGGTAGCAACTGAGATGTGCTAGTTGTTATGGTAATCTCGTCATCGTAAAAATGAAGTAACAATGTGATTAGCATTTGTTACAACATAAAAACTTTTGAGGATGCTGTGATTGTAAACAGAGGGTTGACCAATTGCCTGTGTGTTTATCTCTACATGTATGTGCATCTACAATGTATGCATGTGCAATTGTGCATCAACAATGTATGTCTGTACATGTATGTGCATCTACAATGTATGTCTGTACATGTATATGCATCTACAGTGTATCCCGTGTATGTGTGTATGGATTTAGTGCATGTGTGCACGTGTGCATCTGTGTGTGTTTGTGTGTGTGTGTTTGTGTGTGTGTGTTTGTGTGTGTGTTTGTGTGAGTATGTAGGACAGTTATATATATGGAAGCTATTTCCAAGCACTGCTCTAAAGGCACTCCTTGTCAGCCTAAGTGTTGTTTGAGTTCGTGAAGGGAAACAATTTCATCTCCAAGTACCTGGAGAAGTCCCCACCAGTGGGTTCCCTTGCACACATAGAACCCAATCAAAGGCATCCTATCTATCCAGTGTTGACACAGCTGGCACGTTTTCTGAGATTTGATTTGATTTGATTGGATGTGGCAGAGTGAATTGGAATATCTGGTAGCTTAAGTAAGAGCTTACGTAACTATGGTTACCCTAAAATACCATGGTAACAGAGATGTAGTTGTTATGGTAATCTCGTTTTAAAGTAACAGTTGTAACTATGGTAACCATGAATAGTATACCACATGTGGTAGCAGAGATGATGATTGCTATGGCGATCTCATTGTAGTAATGTAGTCGAAACTATGGTAACCGTTAATGCCATGGTAACTGAGATATGCTAGTTGTTATGGTAATCTGGTTGTAGTAACAATGTAGTAACCATGTGATTAGCATCTGTTCCGGTAGTTGTTATGGAAACCGTGTGTCAGCATCTGCTGAAGCTGTTTAATTTTCGTGGAGATAGCACAGTTTGTAAACAGGCTTTTCTTCAGACATGACCAGGCCTCTGTTCAGACAAGAATTGGGGAGACAGACAGACAGACAGTCGGACAGACAGACAGACAGACAGAGACAGACAGACAGACAGACAGACATAGATAGAGGAAGAGGCAAAAGGGAGACAGAAGACACAGAAACAGAGAAAGACAGAGAAAAAGACAGAGAGGAAGAGAGACAGAGACAGACAGAGACAGAGAGAGAGAGAGAGGGCAGTTGAAGCAGTCTGATTGTTTTTCAGAGACAGACAGATAGGAAGAGACATACAGACTGACAGAGGAAGGAAGAAGTGAAGAAAACATAATGAGGACCAAACGAGGGAGAAATTGATGAGGATGAATGGGGCGGAGGAGAGTTGTGGAAGGTTTTTACTAGTAGAGAAGGACGGTGTTGGCCGGAAGATGGAGATAGTTAGGCACTTCTGTCATCACTTGTTATGGATAAGTACTTTGTTACCCTTTCACTTATACAGACACACACACACACACACACATGGCTACACACACAAACACACCTACGCAGGCATGCATACAAATACACACACACACACATACACACACACACACATCAACACACACCTACCTACAAACACACACGCACCTATACATATATGTATATATATATATATATATATATATATATGCCTAAAACTGTGAGTGTGTGTGTGTGTGTGTGTGTGTGTGTGTGTGCGTGTGCGTGTGTGTTTGTGCCTGCGTTCGTTCGTTTCGTGCAGTAGTCTATAATGTGCTGACATTTTTGCTTGTAATTTTGTCATTAAATTCGGACGAGAGATGGGTTTGCCCTTCCTGACTATCATCAGAGGTTGGTCAGTCCACGATGTGCCGGGAGGGGGGTCTTCAAGCATCTGCAGTTCCATCTGATTGTTTGACGTTCCTAACTCTGTCCCAGAGTTGTCTTTTTGGTGCTTGTACTTGTAAGCCCTAATCTTTGCAAACTTTCATATGACTATTGTTGATTTTTTAACTCCTGTACAGCGCCCTTATCTTTGGCATTGGCTGAGCTACGGTGCTATATAAAGCGTATTATTATTATTATTATTATTATTATTATTATTATTATTATTATTATTATTATTATTATTAATATTATTATTTTTTTTTTTATCGCCCGTGGTAAAAATAATCCCTCAGGTTCTTAGAAACTATCTGAAGAGTTTTGTTATTCTGGAGTTAACGGTCATTATTATTATTATTATCATCATATTATTATTATTATTATTATTATTATTATTATTATTATTATTATTACTACTATTTTTATTATTATTATCTGTTGACTTCTACAGAAATGGAATAATGTATTTGTCTATATATAGGCATGCATGTATATGTATTTATGTATGTATTTATATTTACGAATGCATATATGTTCAGCTATGTGTGTAATATGTATGTATGTATATTGTACATATATATATTATATATGTATGTATGTATTATAAACATGTATGTATTGTATACATGTATGAAGTAAATTTATATAGTCCAAATTAACTTAACTAAATACATCACGAATGTGGAAGTGTAGCTCGGCCTAGTCAGATGACATTCAACTCTGCCACTGTCCGTAATGCCAGTCCAAAGCCTGGAGAAAGGAGGAGGGCGGTGTCAACGGTCCTGGCTGCCACAAGGTGTCCTTAAACCCTGGAAACTACTCAGATGAAATGAAATGTGTGTATGAGAAGACTTGTGCTGTGTCTTTGAAGTACGTGACAAAAACACACATCGCTTCTTAACGGATCAGTCCATCTTCAGATACACTGAAACGGTTTCTTAGGCTATTTGTTGAGGTACAGTTATCATCAAATCATCAACGGATGGTTGTTTCATATGAAAAGTAGCTGTTAGCTTACTTTCATTTACCTTAGCTTACCTTACTTTACCTTACCTTACTTTACATTACCTTCCTTACTTTACCTCATCTTACCTTACTTTACCTTACCTTACATTACTTTACCTCATCTTACTTTAATTTACCTTACCTTACTTCACCTTACCTTACTTCACCTTATACCTTACTTTACCTTACCTTACTTCACCTTATACCTTACTTTACCTTACCTTACTTCACCTTATACCTTACTTTACCTTACCTTACCTTACCTTACCTTCCTTACCTTACCTTACTTTACCTCATCTTACCTTACTTTACCTTACCTTACATTACTTTATCTCATCTTACTTTAATTTACCTTACCTTACTTTACCTTACCTTACTTCACCTTATACCTTACTTCACCTTATACCTTACTTCACCTTATACCTTACTTTACCTTACCTTACTTCACCTTATACCTTACTTTACCTTACCTTACCTTACCTTACCTTCCTTATCTTACCGTACCTCACCTTAATTTACCTTACTTTACCATACCTCACCTTACTTTACCTTACGTTACCTTATCGTATGTACTGTATCTTGTGTTGCGCTTCTATGGAAGGCATGCATCTGGAAGGTAGGATTTCAAGGAGTCATTTGTTCCTCGTCGTACAGATGATAACACGAGTTCGCATTTTTTGGGTGTTAGATAATTTTGCACCCATGAAATTCTTTCCACAAAGATTATTCTGTTTTTCAAGTTATAATTTAATGAAACTGCGATAGATGCTGTTGCACGTTCGTGACATTTGTGAAAGTGTGCTGGGTTCGTTCTTATCGATTTCAATGTCGGTTTAGTTTTTGATTTAATGATTTTACGTTTTACATAAAATATACATTGTTTTCTGCAGCTGTCTCTCTGTGTTCTGTGTCTGACTTTTCTGCATGACAAATGAGTTGTTTTCATAGGAATTTTGTTTCCGTTTGAGACAAGTTTATGTTAAGATTATGTTGCATTAACATAAGAACGTGACATGGCATTCTGTAACAACAGTATAGCCTTATGTTGCTTTGACATAGCAACTTAATGCAACAAGGGTTTTGTTATGGTGCTTTGGTCGTTGTGCAGTCTCGCTGGCATTCAGTTTATCAGTTAGTGGTCCCTACATTTTGGAAAAATCTACCTCTTTGTGTTAGCGACTATCTGACGGAGACAGATGTTATACAGCGAAGAAGAAGAAGAGCAATCCCTTAAGCTATCCCTGAGGCAGTCTTGGGTATAAAGTGTTAGCGACTTCATTTTCTTAGCCTCGGCATATGATGGTGGGTGGCCAGTCCTCTCCCTCGCCATCTCATCTTCCCACCAACAGTGCGTGGTCAGTGTACTCATAGCTGAGTTGGCTAGGGGTGCATGTGGAGTAGAAATCTCGAACCAAATTTCTGCCCTGACGAGGATTTGAACCCCCGACCACTCGACTGACAGTCCAGCACACTGGCCACGACACTATCGATCTACTCCCCATACAGAGATTTCTTACAAATTATCTTTCTTTTGCTCCAAACTGGAAACTTACCTCTTCCAGTCAGTTTACAGTTCTGACTTTGTTCTGTTGCCTGGCTAAACTCTGGAACCAGGACATCATCAAATTCTAAACTCTGGAACCAGGACATCATCAAATTCTAAACTCTGGAACCAGGACATCATCAAATTCTAAACTCTGGAACCAGGACATCATCAAATCACAGTTGTTTTGTTTTCTATGTTATTACTTAAGTGGTCCAGAAGACAGACACCTTATCCATTTTAGAACCCTTGCGAAATGACCAGGAATGTTCAGTATCCAATCCGTTCTAACTTCCTCTTAAAATCTATGATTGCAGCCAATATCATCCAAACAATGAGTCTGACAACTCTGAAGAATCCCTGCCGTTATGTTCCTTTTGATTTCTTAAATAATTAACTTATTATGAAGAAGCCACCACAGCCAGAAAGAAGGACCACATGCAAATGTCCAACAGTATGTATAGTACTGCAAACTTTCGATGTCTTTTCCGCAATCTGAGTTTTGGGGCTTGACTGGACTGGCCCTGAATCCGCCTTTGCCCCATCCTGGGTGTAAACTGAGAAGGGGTGTGCTCTCGGATCAGCCCTCGATTCCAGGTGCAATATATTCTGGATATACTATAAGACAATGAACCAATGGCCGATTATATATATACATATTCATGCATATATATATATATGATATATGTGCATGTATATATATTATATATATATACTGTATGTATACTTACTTAAATGCTGAATATGTGTATGCTTACGCAAATATGCACATGGTTATTCATGTTTGCACATATCATATCCTGTGAGTGGCACAGTTTGGCAGTAACTAGGTTAGTTACTCCATTACTAGGTCAGTGACCTCAATGCAGAAAATTAACTAGGTCAGCAATCGCCCTATGACCTCACAGATATGACCTTAAGAACAACTAGTTCAACAAAATTGATCCAACTAACATGGCATAAATCTAGGTCAATATATATGACCTCATGACCGCTCCGTTGGTTATGAAGAGGGAAAGTATGGGTAGGAGGGGGGTGGTAGAATAATGGTAACACTCATGGCCAGGAGAGCATTAGGTTCGCGGATCGATTCCCGTAACCCCTCTCTAGGGCGGTGCCTTGCCTGGCTGCCAAACCGTGTGTTTTTTTAAATTAAGATCTTGATTGTACTTTCATGTTTCAATGTAATTTTACTGCGTCTGTCAGTTTGAAATAATAAAGAAATATTATTATTTATTTTTTGTTATTTAGTAACTGCCCACCAAACTAGGTCAGTGGTTATGACGTAACCCAACCTACAACTAAGTCGATGATTATGACGTAAATACCCACTCAGTAACTAGGTAAATGATTATGACGTAACTGCCCACCGAGCAACTAGATAAAAAGTTATGACGTAACTACCCACGCAGCAACTAGGTCAACGGGTATGACGTAATTACCCACTGAGCAATTAGGTAAACAGTTATGACGTAACTCCACACCCAACAACTACAACTAAAAAAAAACTAGGTTAACGATTATGACGTAACTATCAACCCAACAACTATCTCAATGGTTATGACGTAACTACCCACTCAGCAACTAGGTCAACGTTTATGACGTAACTATCCACTAAACTATCCACTAGGTCAACGGTAATGACCCGTGTGTATCCACATAGCAGCGGACGTGACCCCGATGACCCGACGACCGGCAGAACTAGGTCGGGCAAGACGCCGGCAAATATCGCGACTCCATTGACCTGCGCATGGACTATAAATTTTGTCGGATGCAAGCGGGCGGACAGTTCGGGCGCGTTCGCTTAGCACGAACAATAATCGTCGTTCGACGTACGTCGATCGATAAAGCGCTCGAAGCGGTCGCTTGCCGCGAACCAGCGCTGCGTAGCTGGCTGGTCGACTGGTGGGTCGTATGTACACGCATTATGCTCTGCAACACTTGGCCGGAGTCCCGATAGGTACGGTCCAGCAACGGACGTATCGCTACGGCCCGGTAACAGCTGGATGGCGCCGGGTGAAATAGTCCGCGCAATATAGACCGGGCAGGGGATATTATCTGCGCGGTGCTATGCTGTGGCTTGTCGACGCGAAGCTCGATGGACAGTACGGGCCGTTCAGTCAGTGTGGGCACAGATCCACTTCCGTGTGCAACAAGTGCCGATTACTGTCAATTTCAAAGACGAGCCCAAATACTTTCGATATATCATTGGGATCCTTTATAATCTTGCTGTGCAATATTGCCACAAATACTGTCAATTTACAAAATGGTCCCAAACTCTCATAAGCCAATATATTGTTGTCTGATTACAACATGCGCCAAAATTCTGTCAATTTACAATATCTATAGGCCCATATACTTCAACATGTAACTGGGTTCCACATAATTTCACTGAGCAGTATGGGCCTGAGTCGCCTGACTACTATCAATTTACAACATGGGCCTGAATAGGCCTACTGTCAAATGTCAACATAGACCGGTAATTAGGGTCCTTATAATCTCGCTGTACAACATCAGCACAAAAAATGTCAATACTTCAATATATTATTGTGTCCTTATATAATTTCATTGTACAGCATGGTCCCAAATACTGTCAAGGTACAACATGGGCTGAACTGCCAGTTGAGAGGTCTGAATTCAAATCCCGGTCAGGGCAAAGTTTGTTTCAGGATTTCTGCTCCACTGTTGCCCCAAGCCAACTCAGCTAAACACAGTACACTGACTGTACACTGTCACTTGGAAGATCGGACGGTGAGGGAAAGGATTGACCGCCTGCCGTCATATGCCGAGGCTAAGAAAATTAAGTCGCTAAACTGCCTCTGCCTGTTGGCTGCGTGTGGGGACTAGCTTAAGGGACGGGTCGTCTTCTTTCTACTTGCACCGACTATCAACACTGTAAAATACCATGTGTATAGAAACGGTTTAATATGCTGTGCTATATAAATTGTCCTAGTTACAATTACAATTACCCTGTCAGTTTACAACAGGGGTTGAATAAGTACTGTCAATATATAATTGGGGTCTTTATAAGCACGCTGATGTCAGTACTTTCATTATATTATTGTGTCCTTGTAATTTCACTGTACATCATGGGCCCTTATGCTGTTAAATTATAGCGGCCTATTGAATGGCCCGAGTTGAGTTTAACAGCTAAACAATTGTTGAATTTAACGACTAAACAATTTCCACATTAGCTGTTTTCAAATCAGATGCCAGTCTTAGCAGCTTTTAGTCATCATGCTTTGCCTTCATTTAGTTTTATACAGAAGTATAAATACGTTCCTTTAAATTGCATTTAAATTACAAAAGTTTATTATTAAACCAGAGTACATGGCTTTGATCGAGCTTTGCGTCCATTGCCGTTTTATAGAAGTGCACGGATTTTTGTGTCGAGTTAACCATTATAACGAAGTCCTGAGATAATCGCTTTTGTTTTGTATGCATCTTGTGTTGTAAATTTTTATCTCCCATTTCCGGACCGGCGAGCGTGAAATGTTTATGTGTGATTGGTTGAACGCCCCCGGAGTCGCTGCCCCACCCCCACCATCCATGGTCCACCCGAGCCCACCCGTTTGCCTCCAGCTGTACATCTCTAACACTTTATCATCATCTTCATTGTCAGAAGCAGTATCTTTATCGCTGTAATCTGCACTATCTTCATCTTATTCTTCAGCTTTACAATCCTTATCATCATCCTTCATTATCGTCTTCATTTCATAGTCAATGCTATCTTCGTTTTCTTCGTACCACCGTTGTCGTAGTCATAATCTTTGTTATCGTCTTCAGCTTCAATGACTATTATCCGTTAAGGATCTCCCAAATCGCTGAGCACAGTGCTGTGTAGGTGCACCTTAAGATGGAAAGAGAATGCAGACATACTTCCTTGTGCAGTCACCGAGCGCTTTGCTTACTTACTGACCTGATTTAGCGCGTAGAATACTTAATTCCTTATACAGTTACATAACACTTTAGTGCTTACTTACTGATCTGGTTTGTACATAAAAAGCTTAATTCCTTGTGCAGTTACTTACAAGTTTACTTAGTTTGAGCATAGAATACTTAATTCCTTATGCAGTTACGTTACTTACTTACTGACCTGGTTTGAGCATAGAATACTTAATTCCTTATGCAGTTACGTTACTTACTTACTGACCTGGTTTGAGCTTAGAATACTTAATTCCTTATGCAGTTACGTTACTTACTTACTGACCTGGTTTGAGCATAGAATACTTAATTCCTTATGCAGTTACGTTGCTTACTTACTGACCTGGTTTGAGCATAGAATACTTAATTCCTTATGCAGTTACGTTACTTACTTACTGACCTGGTTGTGCCTAGAACTATGCACGAAGTCTGGCAGACTGTCCTGGAAGAGACGGAGAAAGTGGGAAAGATTCGACTCCAGGCCGCAGATATCTACCTACAGCAGATCTCAGAGCCATGCAAGCCACTCAGAGCCATGAAGAGCCAGGTCGCCAAGAAGGTCAGTTAGCCATTTAGACAGTCAGTCAACCATTTCAATCAACCAGTCAATCGAAATTTGTATAGTGCCCCTTCAAGATCCCTACTCAGAGGTGCTCGAGTTGGTGGTAAAAACCATCAAATTAGCCATTTGAGCCATCTAGTTAGTTAGCCGTCAAATTAGCCATTTCAGCCATCAAATTAGCCATTTCAACTAGCCATTTTAGCCGATCAGTTACTTGCTATTTCGTTAATTAGTTTGCCATTTGAGTGGTGGTTATGATGATGACGATTTTGATGATAATATTGAGACTAAAGATGATGATGGTGGTGATGATGTTGAAGACAGCGAGAGTGGTGGTGGTTTTGATAGTGGTGAGAGTAGTGGTAATGGTGATGGTAGTAGTGGTGGTGGTTGGTGGTGGGATGGTGGTGATGAGGATAGTGGTAATGGTAGTGGTGGGGGTGATAGTGGTGGTGACGACGACGACGATGATGACGATGACGATGATGACGACGACGACGACGATGATGACGACGACGACGACGACGATGATGATGATGATGATGATGATGATGATGATGATGATGATGATGATGGTGATGACGACGACGACGATGATGATGATGGTGATGATGAAAGCCTATGAAATCAGTTGGGATGTAGTGCATGCGAATGGCAGTTGAGATTGGTCTGTTCGTTTGGAAGGTCTTTGAGAATCTCGTTGAGATCCAGAAGGAACTGACTCTCAGCGTTCAGGAGGTCACCAAGTTGCAGAAGATCTACAAGGACGAGGAGCACGTCGCACACGACGCCAGGGTCAAGGCCGCCGAGGCAGACGACAAGTAGGCCGCGCTTTTTCAAGTACTAGGCTGTCCGGTCACATGGCATAATTTCTGGCAGATAAGAAAACACTAGAGTAAAGGCTACAGGCCATGGGTTTTAGATTGCTGGGTTGTGCAGTCACATGATGTAATTCTGTGGTAGATAAGAACAGTTATAAATAAAGACAATGAATCTACTTATAGGGGAATGGCAACCTGTGCAAATAGTTTTATATTTGGTTGCTTCCTTACTCACAGATGTCACCCCACTTCAGTTTTTACACTGGATATATTAATTAGGGTATTTTATTATCCACAAGCAATTTTTTACTGTGCAATTGTAATTATTCATCGATTTTTCTTCTTAAATTTTATGAACTGCAATGCACTTGTTGTGTAAAAATGACGCTTAATTTTCCGATCCGCCAGAGGACCGCGCTACAACTAGTCACACGACATTAAATAAGGATGCTTAGTTGCTGTCTAACGACACAAATGTTTAACGTCACCCTTTCCCTTTTCCAGGCTTGGGACTTTCACTACTAGAGTACGGGCAACGACGAAGTTATATTACCTGTTGACGAAATTGATAACTATATAGCGTTGGAAAGAAACGATATAAAAGTGTATAAACATAAGTTCAGCATAAGTTAACACTGGTCTGAGTTTTTAACGTCATCTTGTGGCTGCAAAGAGCCGTTGTTTTCGACCTTACAACTCGATGCAGATGTATACAATGTGGCTGAACGAATTTTACAAAATATATATCGACAGAGAGACGCGATATAAAGGTGTCTAAACGGAACATAATATTAACTAGTTCTGAGCGTTTAACGTCATCTGGTGGCTGCGAAAAGCCGTTGCCTACGACATCACCACATATCTATAGACGCATAGGAGACCTAGAGACTATTCAACGAGTTGACGACTACCCCTTATATATAACGTAGGAGAGACCCGATATAAAGGTGTCTCAACAGAACATGATGTTAACCGTAGTTCCACAGTATAAATAATTGTAATTATTTATACTGTGGTAGGCACTGGTAGTTCTGAGCGTTTAACGACATTCTGAGGGCTGCCAACTGCCCTTGACGTCGACCTCCATACTCAGAGGCTTTTCTAATTGTAAAACAATGATTGGTTGGTGGGTTGTTTAACGACGCTGTTTCATTACAAAGACGATTAGTGTCGCCCTCTTCCTTTCTCGAGGCTTGGGCCTGGCACTGCCGGAATACGGACAGTGGCAGAGTTCCTTAAATAAGGACTTTCTAGTCCTGTGTATTGTAGGTCCTTGAAATAAAGCTACTGGCCAAGGGTTTTAGATTGTTAGGTTGTGCAGTCACACGGTGTGCTTTTGCAGACTATAATTGTATGACACAGGCCGTGTGTGCAGTCATTTAACATTTGGGCAAATATGTCCAATTCGTGATACCATGATTACTAGAATAGGAAGTTGAGCTTTTATGGTTTACAAAAGCACCTGATTAATAGCATGGCTGTTTGCAGTCATGGGATACAGTAGTGTTTTTCTTCCGTAAATATGACCAGTTGATCAGGCCTCAAAAGCCCTGCAGTAGGAGGTTGATAAAAAAGATGGACAAACAGCAGCTGTCATGTCGTAAATATGCCATGTTTAATCGTATGAGCATGGTTGCTTGAGACTAGGTTATGCAAACAAACCATTATTCTGTCATATCATGACGTATATTCATAATTCATAGCACCATGATTACTGAATTGGGAAGTAGTGCACTTGGAAATAGGTAAGTATGTAGCCTTTACGTGCAGCTGAAGAATAGGAAGTAGATGAAATGAAGCCCTGTTGGTTTAGATAAGTTTTGTGGCTCGATTTTGTTACACTCGGTCAACCATTATGGCCTCTTGGTGATTTGCCGGAGATTAAGCTGTGCTATTTGACACAGATTTTGTATGGTTCTGAGAAATTTTAGACATTTACATTTACATTACATCTGTGTGTTTGTAGGGTCAAACGGAAATCAGTTGGTCTGTTCACGTCAATGTCAAAGTTACAGCAGCAGAGTGCAAAGGTGGGATAAATTATAATGAGCTTAAACTTATGAGACAGTGCAAATCTTACCTGTGGTGCTATAGCAACATTTAAAAAATATTAAGATTTAAAAATATTAAAAATCGATTGTCGACAGTTTAGTCTGTTTTTTGTGTTCTTACAATTATCTACCCTAGACCTGTACCTTTTAATGATTGTAAATGTCTTATCTAATCTAGACTTCTTATCTTGAATTCTTAACTATTTTTGACTTCTTATCTTATTGAGACTTGTTATCTTATCCTAACTTCTTATCTTGACTTCCTAACTAATTTAGACTTCTTATCTAATGTAGACGTCTTATCTAGACTTCTTATCGACTATAGACTTGTTTAACATAGACTTTTACAATGCTGATTATCTAATCTATAAATGTGTGTGTATCTTCATTTGGAAACTGATGGTTTGGTCCTTGAAGAGTAATTATGAAGAGCTTCTTTTGTCTTTTTGGGTAATTCTCAGTTGAACTCGAGACGCGAGGGATGTGAAGTCAAGTCGACAGCAGCAAGAAACGACTACATCTTAAGTCTGTCTGCTGCCAACGCACATGTGCTACACTACTATTGCAAAGACACACCAGAGCTTATCAAGGTAGAGTCCTTGTCACTCAGGTCTGATGGTTGCTAGTGAATGTATCGGGCATGTGTGTGGGTAGGTTCATGCATTTCAGTCTCTTCGTCCCGGGTCGTGGCCTTCTTCAGTCGACTGCCCATGGACTCCTGACTGTCCCTCGTATGCTTACTGCTACAGCTCAGTCCAGAAGCTTTGCCTATGTTGGACCCACCAGCTCAAGTCGTCTTTCTCGAGAGCTAGGGCTCGAGGTCCTCATTTTATCCGTTCCACAGTTTCAAAAACGCCTGACGCATGCATGTCGGTCATGGGGTAGAAGAATCTTTTAGCTGGTAGGGCACCTTTACAGCTCCCAACTTGCACTGGTGCCAATGTACTGACCCAGAAAGAATGGAGGGCTGAGTTGACTCAGACGACTTGGTCTTCGATAGAGGTTCACAAATCCACGTACTAACCAGTCTCTTTGATGCTTAACCTCACTGTGCTTGCCAGCAGCAAGCTGCCACATAGTGTGGTGGTACATTGTAATTGTAATTAGCAATTTCTATGGTATTGTCAGTAGCAAGCTACTCTCTAATAGTTAGTAAGTTAATAGTTAGCAAGCTACTTCTATTAGTTAGTAAGTAGTTAGCAGGTTATTGCTAGTAGTTAGTAAGTTAGTAGCTAGTAAGCTACTTCTAGTAGTTAGTTAGTAGTTAGCAAGTTATTGCTAGTAGTTAGTAGGGTAGTAGTTAGTAAGCTACTTCTAGTAGTTAGTAAGTTAGTAGTTAGCAAGATACTGGTAGTAGTTAGTAAGTTAGTTGTTAGTGAGCTACTTATGTGTCATGTGTCTTTACACAGTTTTGCTTGACTTCAACTAGTGTAATATGAAGTAGTACATAGTGAACTGTGCAATACATTTATAATGTGAAGTGGCCTCTTGTAATGTGTATTAATACATTTTGCATAGCATAAAGTGGCATAGTATAAAGTGGTCTCGTTTAACATACTATTTAATGTGGTCTTATGATATTAAGTTACATAACATTTCTTTGTAAAGTTTTGTAGACGTTACACAGTTTAATCTAACGTGTAATTTGAAGCAGTGTATGGTGATATATTGACATTTCTCGATCTTTTGACGATCTGTAGTTTGTTTTCTCTTGTTGCTTAGACTCTCGATGGAGAAGTTTACGAAAAAGTGCAGGAATATTTCACACTCTTCTGCCAAGCTGAGCTGCACAGCTGTGGCATTACGCAGGAATGCTTTATGAAGATTTTGGCCGATGCAACGAAGGTAGAGTTGGCAACTTAACTGTGATGCGGTTCAAGAAGAGAGTGTATTATTATTGTTAGAAAAATTATTAACGTGTGCTAAGTCACACAGAAGTGTGAATCAGAGTTAGTCAGGCACCGGTGAAGGAGAAGAAGATGAAGAGCAGTCCCTTAAGCCAGCCCTGAGGCAGCCATGGGTATGAAGTGTTAGTGACTTCATTTTCTTAGCTTTGGCATAGGATGGCAGGTGGCCAGTCCTCTTCCTCGCCATCACTTCTTCCCACCGACAGTGTACGGTCAGTGTACTCATTATAGCTGAGATGGTTAGAGGTGCAGGTGGAGCAGAAATTTTGAACCAAATGACCTGATGAATGCAGCCAAAACAAGTTAGACATTTTAGAATGTGGAGTTTGGAATTTGTTTATTTCTCAAAACAAAATTACAGTTGCAGGCATGTGTCAGCAAGGACTGTGCCACAGGAGCCAAGAGAGCTGATAGCTAACCTTGGCCTCTTTTTCTTGAGTATTACTCAATACATGTGTTTTTTACTTAATTAGTACTTAAGTGATAATAATAATAATAATAATAATAATAACCTGATGAACCAAATTTTTTCTCATTTTTAATTAGTATTTAAGTCCTTGATGTATCATATAAGTAAGTAAGTAAGTATATTCTTTAATGAACCGCCTGCAAACGCACTGCGGCTAACAGACATGTTATGCACTAAAGAGGTGCACGAAACAAAGGAAATACAATGAAATAAAAATGCAATTGGAAAATGTTATTAGAAAAATGTTATTAGAAAATATGTACCTTGGAGCATTAAAATTTAGAAGAAGAAAAATAATAACCAGGTAAAGAATGATAAAATACAAAATGCAGATTGTGAAGTAGTAAGAACAACAGTTGTAATTTAACATCACAGAGAACAGGCATGATTAGTCAGCTTTTGAAGTGGTATCATGAATGTTTATTTGAGAAAATTTTTAAATTACACCTAGATGTTTGAAAGCCAGTGAGAAATAGTGAATCATGAGGCACTTCGTGAAGTCCTGAAGAAGAACAGTTCGAGCATAGGAGAATCATTGGCAGTCAGTTTGATTCCTCTGGGACAACGACATGTAGTGCCTCCCATATGTCGGCATCATGACTGAGTGCTGTGTTGCATTCGATGGGATGCAACTGTGTCTTTGTTGCGTTGCAGGTGAGTCGCGATTACAACCTGCAGGGGTTCCTACACGACAATTCCGTTTTCACAGACTTAGTCCAGTACCAGTTCCAGGCACAGGACAACGATCCAGTAAGTAACACACCTTCACCACCAGTACCACTTTCACCGTTAATACAGCTAAGTTCAGCAGTCCATACATGACCGACCATACGACAAAGCAAGTTCAGCAGTCCATGCATGACTGACCATTGAATCAATTGTGGGTGAAGAACTTGAGTAAACTGCATATACTGTTTATGCTGCAAACTCATAAAGCAGTCAGAAACAGGTGATGCAGAACGATATCTGCTCTTCATCATCCTGCCACAACCACCTTCATCGTCATCATCATCCTCATTTTTAGAGGTACAGGTAACACTCTTCTTTACACACCTGTGTAGACTTTGAAAGGAGGGCAGCAAATAGAATCGTATAACCAATGGCTTAACCATGCAGCGATGTGATCTAGGTACCAGTCTAAGGAGGTCCGTCGCTGCATTCTTGCACAAATATACATTTGTGTTTTAGATAAGCAAGGTAAGCCGGGAGCATGGATGCCAGGCAGCCCTTGAAGCCGAGGCAAAGAAGTGTGCCAGCCGAATCGCCAAAGAGGACCGCGTCATCCGGAGTGCTGCAAAGAAACTCCAACACCTCCAAGACCAGGTCTCAAGTGCAAACACTAAGGTGGGTCCTTTGAGGTAAAATAACAGATAAGTATAAACAGTTATTTATTATTTATTATTATTATGCATTTGTAAAGCTCCACTGTGAAGAGAAGACTGAGGATCTTCTGAGGAGCGTCTCTGGGAAGAGAGGAGCATCTTCTGAGGAGCGTCTCTGGGAAGAGAGGAGCATCTTCTGAGGAGTGTCTCTGTAAAGAGAGGAGCATCTTCTGAGGAGCGTCTCTGTGAAGAGAGGAGCACCTTATGAGGAGCGTCTGTGTGATGAGAGGAGCATCTTCTGAGGAGTGTTTCTGTGAAGAGGTTCCTAGAAATTTGCAATTACAGTTTTATGTCTCATTTGATTGCAGGGTCCGGATGTTCCACCAGAGGGAGGGAGTACGCCTGCTGCGACAGCAGTCGATCCGTGTGTCAAGTTGGAGGAACTGCGTCATACAATGAGAAAAGCTGAGGTTAGTAGTAATCTAATCGAAATCCAATCATTTGAATCTAATCCAGTCAGCAGATAGTTTAGTGGACTGTCAAGAGAGAGGTTGGGGTTCAAATCCCCGCCAGTGCAGAAAGTTGGTTCGAGATTTCTGTTCCACCTGCGCTCCCTAGCCAACTCAGCTATAATGAGTACACTGACTGTACACTGTTACTGGGAAGATGAGACAGCGATGGAGAGGACTGGCCGACCACCATCATATGCCGAGGCTAAGAAAGTGAAGTCGCTAACACTTCATACCCATGGCTGCTTCAGGGCTAGCTTAAGGGACTGCTCTTGTTTTACTGGCAGTGCACAGTAAACTAGAAGTCACCAGTGTCTGGCCCCCGCAGGCACATAGAACCCAACCAATGGGTTTCCAATGCACGGTGTTCAGAGCCCTCTAAAAGAAATATGTCCATTTACATTACATTCATCATCATCATCTGTTCCTGACGCCAGCCATTTGACGACGTTGGGTATGAATAAATGATCTCCAATGTCCTCTGTCAATTGTCAAGTCTATTGCCCCCTTAGTGTTAGTCCAAGTGATGTTGTGTCCTCATTTATTACGTGTAGATAATAAGATGTAACAATTGATCTTTGTGTCTTTCTGTAACCAGATGGAGAAGACGAAGGCTGAGGCGCGGATGGAGGCACTGAAGGTGGCCGGTCTGCCAACGGACGAATTCCTAGCCAACGCTGGTGCGGAGCCTGTTACTCCGGAGGAAGAGGAAGACGTATCCGTGGCAACCGCATCGGCGTCGCAACCCTTGCGTACTGCGTCTGTTACAAGTTATCCTGGAAAGGTAATCGTTGTTGTAAACTCCAAACTTCTAAAGCACCACTCAAAAGCCAAGCCCAGGGCACCCGCTTATTAGAGAAGAACATTTGGCGTCTTTTGATTCTTGGACCTGCCTAAGGGCAGAATACTGAAGAAGTGCTGTTAGTACCATCTGGTGAATTCAACTATATAGTGCAACTATAAAATGAGTACATCTGCCGTATGCTGTTGCTGGAAAGGGATGGAGAAGACTAGTCACCGGAGCTTATGGTTAACCTGGCAGTGTCCTTTGACTTGAGCAATCTTAGATTTAGGTGCTGTAGAAGTTTTGACCATGCTTCTCCATTGGATTACAAGTCTTGATTACTATTTCACGTGAGGTGACCCTCTATCGAGGCCATTGTGTATTGTGATAAAGGAGCTATAGAAATCCTAAGGAATTGTGACTTGAGCCCCTCAGCCTTTCTCTTCCTGTGTTCCTGAAATCCATTTATTTGTTAGTGATAGCACTGACTTGGGTCGGGAGCGTCTCTGAACCTAATGAATCATTGAGTGACGCTCTTATAGATGTTTAATTACAATTACAATTACAGTTCTGTGGTTAAGTCAGAGACACCTTTCCATTACATGACACCAGTGAGTCAAGCTGCATTACCAAAGTTACATTGCAGCAAAATCTAATGAGTTACATTATGCATTTGCAATGATGCTTAAAGGGTTCAGAATCAGGCGTCAACCAATCCATGTCTGAGTATCCGTCGGAAGATGCATCCCTGTCTTCGACGAGCTACGGAGGCGGAGGCATCGGTTCCATAGCGCCAAATGGAAGCACTTACGTCAACTACCAAGAGGATGATGAGTGCATCGATGAAGCGTTCGAAGTGTCGACACAAGCGGTTCCGATGAACAGCGAAAGCAGCTCTTATGCCATGGTGCCAAGTGCCAGTTACACCTCGGCGCACACATACCCGATGCAATGCCTTGCGCTGTATAACTTTCAGGTGAGTTTGAAGTCATGCTTCTGCGGTCTTTCAGGTAGCACGCTCAGTTTGTAATCTGACGATTGCGGATTTTGTGCCTGCTGAGTGGATTCTGTGTAATGACCGTGGTTGTTTGCACACATGTTCCTTTGTCACTAAGTTGGGGAGTTTGGTATTGTCGTAAGTTGGGAAGTAAATGGCAAGTCCTGCGATGCTCTGGCCCAGGCGCAAATTTTGGTTTAGTTCCATTTGGCCTTGGACCAATTTGTCGTTGAACTCATCCTGTGAAAGCTTATTGATTCTGTTCACGTGGTTGTTGGTTTGAATCTGTGCAACAACCATGGGCGAGTTGTTTGTGCACACGTGTCTGTGCCACCAAGCAGTATAATGTGATACAGGTGTAGTAAGGTGGGAAGTGGAGAGCTGGTCCTGTGATGCACTGGCCTTGTTGTTTCCAGGACCTCAAGTGGCATTTGTCAATTGCTGGTTCATTGGCCGAAGATTTACTAAGGACGTAAGAGGTTTACTTACAGAATTCTGCAGTTTAATTCTTGAGTTCGTCATCAGTCATAAGCACTAATTAAAACTTTCAGTTTTGTTAATTTTATATTGTTATACTTATTAAGTGTAATAACTAAAAACTTTGCCATGTCGCATTGTAGCCAATCATGCCAATGGTTAGAGTGCTTAGCCTGTAATTTGGTGGAGAGTACTGGTTCGAGCTTCCACTGAGGCGATTATCTTGAGCAAGTTCATTGCTCATCATTATTGATGTTCTGTCGTATGGTCATGTGTGCACTTCTGAACTTTGGAAGGAGGGCAATGTTAAATACAGTTGTATTGTACTGTATTGTATTGTATTAAGGACCTTGATTAAATCCTTCACTCACAATTACAGCTCTATTGCATAACTGTTGCAGGCAAGCAATGTTGACGAATTGAACTTGGTGGAAGGCGAACAACTTGAGATTATTGGAGATGGGGGAATTGATGGATGGATTAAGGTGCGTTCATTGCTAATTTGGTAGTAATTCTGAGATAGTGTGATGATTTTGTATTGCTCAAACGACTAGTTTAGAATTTTTTTTTTCTGGAATTTTGTTTGTATTTGTGTAATGTTTGTTTACAATTATACATTAATTATTATTTCTTGATTTGTTAAAGTAATTTATATAGCACCAATCCATTATCTGCACCTCTGATTATTGCAGTGATACTATGTAAATTATCATAATGTAAATTTATACACTTTTATTTATAGACTATCTGTTTATATTTATAGATTTTTAAGTGTTTATGCAATGTTCATTTACATTTCTAGAATTTCATTTGTGTTTATGAAATGTTTTTGTCTGTATGTGTTTGTATTTATCATGCATTTGCATTCGTAGAATTCTTGGTTGTACATGTATGTTTGTGTACAAACAAGAATTCTATAACTACAAACATCGGATAGATTATGTAAACATATACCATAAGAGAAGCAGAAGAAGAAGAGCAGTGCCTTAAGCTAGCCATGAGTCAGCCATGGGTGTGAAGTGTTAGCGACTTTATTTTCTTAGCCTCGGCATATGAGGGCGGGTGGCCAGTCCTCTCCCTAACCATCTCATCTTCCCACTGACTCTGTACGGGCAGTGTACTCGTAGCTGAGTTGGCTCAGGGTGCAGGTGAAGCAGAAACCTCTAACAAAACTTCTGCCCTGGTGGGGATTTGAACCCTCTCGACTGACATTCTAGTACGTTAACCTCTGCACCATCGAGCACCCTGTATAGAATTGAATAGGAGTTTATACAGAGAGCCTGTTTACTTTCGGAGTGGCGCTATATAAGTGTTCAGTTACAAGTATACAATGCCTGTATTGTTGACAGGCTCGAAATACTGCAGGCAGAACAGGACTCATTCCAGAGAGCTACACACAGGTCATCGACTCTACACCAAATGCATCAAACGCGCCACCCATTACATACAATGCAACTGAACAGCAAGACATTGTGTCGTCTTATACGCCTGCGGAATTTGAGACAACAAACCAGCAGGTTTCATTGACCTACTCCGAGGCCGACTACGAGATTCAGGCAACTCTCAGCCAGGCTGCGCAACTACCACTCGACGGTAATGTCAGCCATAAACGATGGTAATGTCGGCCATAAACGATGGTATTGTCCGCCGTAATCGACGATAATGTTAGCCATAATCGACAATAATGTTGGCCATAATGGTTTTAAGGTATGATGACGATGAGTTTCTCCCTTATACTCCAGAAAGTCATTATAATGCTGTTTTGGGGAGTCTTATTCACCTTATAATGAGACCTCGCTATGATGAGGTCATTTTCTACCGTGGAATTAAACATTGGATCAGCATCTTAGCCTCATTATATCAGAATTTGTGTTATAACAAATGTGTTTTAACGAGGCTGCAGTGTAGTTATTATTCTTATTTACTTATTACAAAAGCTTATAGCACACACAGTCATACAAGTGTGATCTGAGCTACATCTAGGCACTTAATAAATACAGTCATGCAGTCTGATACTTCACGATAAGTTTCACTGCACTGTTGTTCTGATGGAGAAATCTGGAATTGAGGAATATTAAATTTCTGTTGGTTGAGCCTCAATGTAGAAATGTCATAGTCTGTCATTTTCGTGTTGCTGTCCCAAAGCATGAATTCACCTGCCACTGTCTGTTCGATTCGTGAACTCTTTAAAAAACGCCTCAAAACTCACTTTTTCTCACTGGCTTTCAAACATCTGGATATCTAACTGCTTTTCACCTGGCGACTGACTAACCGTGCCTTTGATTCGCATTTATGTGTTTAAGCTTGCGTGTGTTAAAAGTGTTTGTAATAATAATAATAATGCTGTAGAGCAAGGAATGTTTACAGTAAAAAAGTAAGGCTTCCATGTTTCATAGGGGAGTGTTTTAGAGGCAGCTGTTTCTATTGTTTGGCCCTGTAGCCGGCAGTGGACGAATCCCAAGGTCTGGGACCTGGGTTTAGTGACTATAGTCGGGGCAAAAAAAATTATTAAAAAAAATAATAATACACTATGGAACACTATAAAAAATGTTCATTTGCAATTATGTTTACCTGAGCTTGTGTTTCAGATGGAATCTGGGTCAAGGCGTTGTATGACTACTATGGGACGTGCGACGAGGAGTTGACCTTTCAAGAAGGTCAGGTCATTCGGATTCTTCGCAAGGAACTCCATGACAATGTCGATGACGGATGGTGGGAGGGAGAACTGAACGGAAAGATTGGAGTCTTCCCTTCTCTCGTCGTGGAAGAATTAGAACCGAGGTCAAAGGTCAGTAGAGAGTAAAATCTCCCATGTACGTGGTGGAATGTGAGAGACACTCATTACCTACTCTCAACGATGTTCACAGAGACTTTTGTCTGGTATTGCTTTTTTCTTAGTTTTGAATTTTTTTTATTAAGATTTCTAAAGCTTTTTTATTTCTGTTCTTGATATACCTTCTGTATGTGCTTTTTTATTATTTTTATATCTGTTTTTTTCTGTATTTATTTGATTTTTTATTCTTTCAGTATTTCTGTTTTTTATTATTTCTGTATTTTATTGACCACCACTGTCCATCCAGTGACAGAGCATCAGTCAATGGCACCATTCTGTTGAAGGATTTGGGGATTTGCTCAACATCTCAACATAATTTATATAAATACATACACAGTATATGCACTAGGACATTGGGGGGGGGTGTCCAGGTACCAAGGGTTATTAAACTGTTCAAGGTAAGGTATGAGGTAAGGTATGATACTGGTATGAATGGATTTTTACATAGCGAAGGTCTGAATCTCTTGTTTTAGGAGACAGGATCGCCCCTACGACCGGGGCCACCAGAATTTGCACCCCCGTGTCTCGACCAAGGAGCCCCGCAACTTGAGATCACTCACCCTACCCCGACTGAAGAATGTGGTGGACTTCCTATGTCAGAGAAACTCCAAGGTCTGTTAGTCGCTCTCTCTCTCTTCATGTTGTCGTAGCTTGCATTCTCTACTTAATGTCATGTTTCGTTTCGGTACAGTGTGTTTGTATGTATGGACACTTGAAACTCTTAATAACATGCTTCACCATAACAGGACTTCTGATGAAATTCGGTCATGACTAAGAATATATATGAAGAGTTTATGAAGCGCAAATTAATAAATATTAATAGTAATAATAATAAGACGATTTGTGTAGCGCCATAGCGCAGTCGAGCTAAAGGAAATGGTGCAGCACATGAGTTCAAAAGTCAAAGTTTTCAAAATTAAAAGGTCTTGAGCTGTGATTAAATGTCTCCAGAGAGGGCACATTCTTCACTTGGTCAGGATTGACTGATCCACGCAGTCGCGAAACTTCATTGAAGACCGTTTGGACTTGTAGTTGATCTTTCGATGAGGATCGTAGCCGACATCTGTTTTGGGTTCCATCTGTTCCATAATTTCATCTAAATACACCGCAAATGTGCTAAATACACTGCAAATGTGCTAAATACACTGCAAATGTGCTAAGTACACTGCAAATGTGCTAAATACAATGCAAATGTGCTAAATACACTGCAAATGTGCTAAATACACTGCAAAAGTGCTAACTACACTCCAAATGTGATAAATACACTGAAAATGTGCTGAATTCACTGCAAATGCGTTCATATGCCTTCTAAGCCTCCATCAAGCAGCTGTGCAATGTGCATTGTACTTTAACTTGTTTGGCGATGAGAAATTACACACTACATGTTTCCTATTTGCTTTTTTATTTTGATTTCTATCACTTGGTCACGCACAGATTATTTCGAGAATTTCGTGTCGTATCTTTCAATCTTGTGCTAATTGCTTCCTTTTTACGCGAGGAAACGTAGTTTTCATTTGATGTTGTCCTTCATTGATTAGTTTGATTTATTCTTTTTTTTATGATATTTTTGGCTGATTAGTCTCTGTCAATCTATTCTCTTCTATGATTTTAAAAAATCTTGTTTCAGGTTTCTTAATTTCTGGCTTTGTTTTTATGTTCTTGGTTTCGTTTTTGGCTGTTTTCTTTAGGATTAGAGAAACATGTGCGTCACCTAAACAACAATTCCAGTCAGGGACTAAACGGCGTCCACGGCTGCTCCTGCCAGCCAAAAACACCTCCCAACCAACCTCGCACTGGCAGTCGGTCTTAAGACTGACTTACTGACTGCTTACTGATTAGGAACTACAGCCGGTATGCATCAGAGAAATGGATTTTCTGAATGTCCCAGGGTCTTTGCTGACCAGGACCCTCCATACCACGACCTCTCAGACCAGGACTTTTCAAACTAGAACCTTCAAGACCCAGGACCTTCAAGCCAGGTACTTCCAGACCATGACCTACCTAACCAGAACCTTCCAGACCAAAATCTCAACAACCCCATACTTGAATGTTGGGCGTTTTCTAAAAGTGTGGTTTTGCACTCTTATAAGGTCAAATGGTAATTGTAACATAGCACTTAGATAAGTGTGTATGTAAGCATCTAGATACTTAATATAGCACCTTTTCAATACCTCACAGAAGCGCTGCACACATGGTTATCGGACTAATCTAAAACAAGTGCGTTTTAAGACAGTTTAAGAATGCTTGCTGCACATGGCCAAGTGCAACAGTAGCTGTATAGAAACTCGCTCCCTAGAAGTATAAAGGTAAATGGGTAATGCTCTTTACAGTCCTCTGTAGAAACTCCTCAGAAGTGTGGTCTTCATGAGGTCGAAGGATCTTTCAGCGGACATAAAATCAGCTCATTTAAGAATAGGATGCTTTCTCGTGATTATTTTCTAATGACGTCTTTGTAATGAATGTTTTCCGATAGCTCAAGATAATTATTGTGTCCTTGAGCATCTCATTATGTCTGTCACCAATTGTGGCTAACAGACGGTCAGTTAGTGATCCTGTAACACTTTAACGATCCGCGTGTACTAAAAGAAACCAATGCAGCTCGTCAATAAAGTGCTAAACTGTTAATGATAAAGCTGCCTGACTGTACACCACATTGGTAGTGCTTTACATATGAAATCCACAAGTGTTCTGACCACATTTATGTCTAACCAGAACTTCTGTGGCAAGGCTATAATGATGAACTAGGCATCAGACAATGGCGCTCCAAAACAAATCTGCAATCCAGTCACTTCCAATGGTCAGTCCAAAGAGACAGAGGCAACATGAGGAGTACAAGAAAAAAAATGTTCAAGTTGAGAACAAAAAGACTCCAAGGATTAGGCAGTGCAGATTGTGGAATTGTGTTCCTGCTCTTGCTGGACGTTACACCTATACTGCTTAGAAAGTTTGAATAAGATTGGTTGGTTAATTGCTTTTTTAACAACGCTATAATAGCAAAGATGATTATCGCCACCCTCGTCCTTTATCCAGGCTTGCGACTGGCACTACCAGAGTACGGACAATGGCGGAGTTAGCTTAAATAGTTTCAAAATGCTCAAAATACTTAAATACATGTACGTCTAGTTTAAAACTGTGCTGTAACTAGCAGAAAGGCGATGTTCAATTGAGTCCAGGTTAAAGAGTGACCTTTTATTCATTGTGTAACGACAAGTCCCAAGGACCTATTATACCCAGGACTGGAAACTCCATATTTTTATACGAGTAACCATTCTAAATATAGATTGCTTTGGCAAGTCCTAACACCTAGTTGCTTAGCAACACTGCTTGCGATGTTTGCCATACACTGGCACTGTATCGATATAAGTAAATATGTGTGGTTTGGAGAATAGACATTCTGCAGTTCTGCGATATTGTTGATCCAACGTTATTGGAAAGTGCAGGAATCAATGTTGTTGCATCTGACACTATGTGGGTTGATGCTGTTATGTATAGACTTGCATGTTTATAGTCGGGACAGTAGTCGGATCTGATGTGATATAGGTGATGTAGTTTATAGTATTGTTCTCATTATTATTACAATTACGATTATTGTTATTATACTTGTCATATAATTAACCTTATCTGCTCACTATACCGTCTTTATTAACTCTTCCATATTATGATGTCCTCATATATGTAGGTCTCTACAATTTGCCAATGATAGGCCTAAGTTTGATTTATAAGTTATGTCTACTACTTCTGATAATACTGATATTATTATTTTTATTATTATTAATACCTGATGTAGACATATTCTCCCGCAGGATTTAAAGTCTGGAGTAAATGAAAAATATCTGAAACGGCTGCACACGTTAAGTTCAGGGATGGCAGATTATTAACATGGAAAGCAATAGCATGAAGCGCAGAATTGCAATCTATAAGTTGTTTCTTTATAACGGTCTCGGGAAGTTATTACTATTTTTCCGAGATATGTGATCCCTCTGGATTTAAAATAGCTCTGGAGAATTGTTTAATGTCAGGGATGGCTAAAGTTCAAATTCAGCTAGGGAGAATGCTGTGATAGGCTACACCATTAAACTAAGAGGCACTGGAAAAGATGGCTTGCTACTCTTGCGTATCCCGATATAGGACTTCGAAAGCGCCAAAGCTCCGTGAGAAAGGAAGCCCAGCTTTGTTAATAGGGAAAAGAGTTTCAAAGCGCAGAAGTGGATTGTACTTGGAGACTTTCCTAGATGCCGGTAGTTCTGCTCTCCTGCCAACTGAACAAGAAGTAGCAGCCAGCTATGAAGAAACCACAGTGTCGTCACAGTGATAGTCACAAATAATAATTATTATTATTTTGAGGTAAACCTTATCCATGTAGCATTGAAACTCATTATATTTTTAGTGTCAACATAAATGATTGTAAAGGTTGTAAGGAAATTATGCAGAGTCAAATGAAGCTATAACCTTACTGTGAAATATATCCCAAGTTTGACCTAAATTAATATTATATGCTTTTATTCGAATAAATATATATATAAAGAAATGCATGTGCTTAATATACAGAAATTCTGTTACATTGAAAATACGGCCATTTTGTTGTCTTCTTGATTCCGGTTAATTGTTTCAATTATTCATCATGCGTTTAATTAGGGCCTAGTCGGATTATTCAGGAAAACTATTAAGTAATGCATGTTTAGTCTTATTTTTTTCTATTGCACTGTACTGAGAGTTTGAATTTAAATTTTATAATTTTCTGCCCATTTTCGTTTCTTGTGTGTTTATACGTCTATTTAAATACGACAGTGCTTAGATTTTCTGTTTTTGAAGACATTTTCGTTTGAAACGTTTGTGTGATTTTCTTACACTGAACTTAGTCTTACAAACTGTGACGGTATTAATTGCGAACAGTTTAATATTCATTCAGGAGTAAAATAAAAATGATCTAACATAATCTTATGATGCATCAGTGGTGAGTTCAACGTCTTTATTCTATCTTTATTCTATGCAGGTCTTTCACTTAAAACTGAAAACTCCTTTTCCACAAATCCTATCCGAATTCCTCCTCTACCACTTGCCTCTCTCGCCGCTCCAATTCTAACACCAGTTACTGTAGTCGTCTGACTGGCTGCCTGACCAATGTAATCTTAATCTGGAAACATTTCCGACATTACTGCCTATCGATTTTCTTTTGACTGAGCGCCTGTGAATATATGCTTTACACGGTGAAAGGTAAAACTAGGGCTTAATGTTGCCCATAATTACTCGTCCTCTTTGTCTAGCCATGCATATCCAGCAATCGATGTAGTAAAATCCTAGACGCGTGTGTTGTCTGTGGCCCAGTTAGTAAGTTTAGAGAAGACGAAGTCGCGCCAGGAAAATTTTTAATTAGTAGCTTCTATTGCGCTAGTGTCACCGTGTCTAATGCACAAAGCATCAACCGATGGTGCACAAAGCCAAGCCATGCAGGTCGATATCCAGATGATCATTCCGCTAAGGTACAGTCGATGGCGAAAACAAATTTGCCAAAAGGTAAGTCTTAAGGGGCCATCCACTTAGTATGGAGGGTGGGAGGGGTTACCCAAATTTATATATGCTTGCGTATGGGGTCTGCTGATAATGCAGGGGCCTACGTACGCTTAGAAAACGGTGAGGGGGATAAAACCTATAATTTCTCTATATTGGCTTTCAAATTGACTGGCCTTCAAATGAAGTCAGACAGTTCAATTCTTGCAGCTATCAGACAAATACTACAGGGAGAAGTAGGACTGCGGAGAGGTGTCGCTTGTATGCCACCCTACTTCTGACTGCTAGGCCTATTATTAAACTCGCACAGCTCAGCAGCGAGTCCGACACAGCCTGGCGGCATGACCCATGGATTAAATAGTGAACGTTCTATTGGAGGGGAGGGGTGCGTCAAGCGCAGGGGCGCCGGCAGCGTGACGCACCGGACGCACGTGCGTCCACCCGCCAAATCAAATCCTCACAAGAATTAAGCATCGCATCGATATTTTTGACAATTTCACAGTGTAATTTTGGTTTACCATAAAGTAAATATTAATAATATCATATGATATCATATATGCATGTGTGATACGGTACTTTTATGAGTCACTCTGAGTCATTTCCAGTGTATGACTACGAGTGGCAGAGAGAGGACAGATGGGGATAGGAGGAGACGGGAGGGGTGTGTGTCCAATTTTTTAAAGCCTGGCCTCTGGTCAAGCGTACGTAAACGTGCGTACAGGGAGAGGGTCACTTTTTCCGGATTTCTGCGTACATACAAAATGGATGGCCCCTAAGTTGAGAATGAAATAGCGTAAACCGCTTACCAGAACGGAAAGATACAGAAGGAGTTCAGCAATAGAAATAGCTCGTGCGCCAAGAACAGCTGTAGTGTTACGTATTTATACGCTATTGTCATTTTCGCTGTTGGTTCGTATTCGCTGGAAACGACAGATTACGAGGACCGGACTGTTGCCTCGGAAAACGACTCCGACGAAACTCAAGAGATTCAACCAACTTCAGAAACCACCAGCAATGAACGACCTTCGTCGACGACTTCAACGTCATCTGAGAATTCGCAACAGGACAGAGAAACCGGGGACGACTGCAGTCAACCGCAGACGACGTCATCGAGCCTCACCCACGAGACAGAAGCTGAAGCCAACGACAGCCAGACGGGTAGGAAAATGCAGGGGGTTAAATTCCGCCAGATTCTGCCGGATGTCTGTATGTGTGTATGCATGCTTGCATGTATATATACATAGGCGTTGACTCTGGGGAGGGGGCAGCCGGGGCGCGTCCCCCCAATAATTGAGATGGACTGTACACCCAATGCAACAAGTGTAGAATGAATAACCAAATGCATCCCAATATTTTGGACAAGTTTACGCAAGTGTATATATGTGTGTGTGTGTGTGTGTGTGTGTGTGTGTGTGTGTGTGTGTGTGTGTGTGTGTGTGTGTGTGTGTGTGTGTGTGTGTGTGTGTGTGTGTGTGTGTGTGTGTGTGTGTGTGTGTGTGTGTGTGTGTGTGTGTGTGTGTGTGTGTGTGTGTGTGTGTGTGTGTGTGTGTGTGTGTGTGTGTGTGTGTGTGTGTGTGTGTGTGTGTATGAATGAATGAATGAATGAATATATATATATATATATATATATATATATATATATATTGAATAAATCGGCAAAAATGTATTAGTAAAAGCACACTGTGCAAGCAATAATGAGAGGATGCTATTGTCTGAAAACTGTCTTATATGAACGTGCTGGTGTCGGGAGCGCCTCTGAGTAGTTACCTTCAAGGGGCGCTATATAGGCCTAAATCTTCAAATGAATGAATGAATGAATGAATGAGTTAGTAGCTCTATGGTTACACTCTGCAGCCTGAGCCTCTACTTGTATAGCCTATCTATGCTCCGGACGTTATGCGTCATGACGTAGTAAACAATACGAGCATATTTATATGGATTACCCAGAAACAGGGCCGGTTTAACCACTAGGCGAACTAGGCGGCCGCCTAGGGCGGCACATTTCTGGGGGGCGGCAGAAAAACTACACAAAGAAATATTTTTTAAACCATTGCCGCCGTTTTGCCAGTCCAGAGGCGTAGGCCTAGCCATACAAGGCGCTCCTTAGGTGCGTACGCACCCCCTGTCACATTCTGCTTTAGGGCCCTATTCTTTCATTTTCCTCCAAGAGAAAATTTTTTAAATTTGGTTAATTGCTCCATCTGATGACATATTTAGCCGCTGCCTACGGTGTTCAAAAAGCCCGTGTACTGCTTGTTATGTATCAGCCTCTCTGCAGTCTGAACTACAGTCTGTATGATGACGGATGCGGCCGGGATGCCTCATGATATCTGATACACAGGGCCACAGACATATTGTATGTGTGGTATTTGTCTATACATGTACTAGGTTACCCTGATGTGTCGGAGTTATTGACCTTGTTCGACCCCCCAAGTCGAAGCGAACACCCAGCTGCACATGAGCCAGATTCTCTCTTTTAGATGTACAACCACAGCACACTTTAACTGTATAATCTCACAGCTCCAGCGCTGAGATATGCCTGAAATAGTAGGCCTATGCCTTGTTCGTCTGTCTTTTGCTCTCTGTCTCTCTCTTTTCACTCACTCACTCTCTGTCTCTGTCTGTCTCTGTCTCTGTCTCTCTCTCTCGTTTTCTCTCGTTTTCTCTCGCTCTGTCTCTGTCGCAGTCTGTCTCTCTGAATGTCTCTCTACAAGCCTTGTGGCCTGTACACTCTACATTGTCTACACACGATTGCAGTATTCAAAGCTCTCTTGAAAAAAGAAACTAAGACTCAACTGATGGTAAGGAACTTCTAAATGTAGAGTAGTAGTTCTTGTTGCTTTAATTTTGTAAGTAGTACATACGTAATCTGCTTCTTGTTTCTACATATGCTAAAGAGAAAGCGCGAAAAATCAAATTTTGAAATTACATTATATTTGTATAGACTTCGCAAGTAGGTAGGACTAGGACTTGGTAAACGTAGGTACAGGAGTTAAGTGTTCAAATGAAACTGTGCACTGTATCATTAATTAATATTAACAATTTTAAATTCCCATTAAACGTGTTAGACCAAACAGCATAGGCTGCATAGCTAATGCAGTTCCAGACTATTATAAGGGTCTACTTTAATTATGGCTAACTTTAAAATTTATTAAATGCCATATATTTGTTTAGTTTAGAAGCAATAATGATTCTTAGACGATTACAATGAACGACGATACTAAATTAAAGATGCAACATTCGGCTGCATTCCTGTGTGAAGGTTATATTAACTTGATTAATTTAATATTAATTAGGCCTAGATATCGCACTTGCCAGGGCCGCAGCGCGACAGGTTCGCCTAGGGCGTCAAATACTCTGGCGCCGGCCCTGCCCAGAAAGACTCCGATGTTAACTTTGCGAACATTTGGAGATCCACCACCTCAGGATGTGTCCTCCTTGGGTGGTTTGAGCTGATTTAACCCTGTGGTAAAGTAGGCCTACTCGTAGAAAGTGCACCGTCGCGAATACACTAGGCCTACATTAGAACTGACGAAAGAGATTGACTAAACAATGTCTCTTATGGACTCTGGTGTACCTGCATGTAAATTTGTATATAATATTTCAGGAAGTTCGATGCAAGGAAACTCTACAGAACAGGTTAGTTTTCATTTTTTTTATATTTCTCGTCAAATTAATCGCCGTCTTAGGCTAGGCCTACACTGATTATAGCAGCCAACTAATAGGGCCTATTGTCGACATGGAAACTGATCAGCATTCATCGCTGTGTGTGTATTACACAGCAGTGAGTAATCTAGACGTCTTTGGGGGGGGTAAATTTCCCCCCCAGTATTGATGTTTCCCCCCAGAATCCAGCAATATTGTAATGTAGACACGTGTTGGGGTGGAAAATCCCCCCAAGGAAACTTGTTTCCCCCCCCCACAAGAGGGGGACTAGATTACAGCCTGATTACACAGGTCTGAGCTTATGTTTAATTGAAACATTCTAATCTAGGCCTACTAATCTTCAATGCATCAATACAACGTCTTTATTTGTTTTGTGCAACTGTGGTCTATGAATAACGGATTTATTATAGGAATTATTTCGATATGAAGTCGTTTTTGGTGAGAAACTGTGCTGAGCGACAATAGGCGTAAAGTTCCAAAACTCAGACGTTTTCACATAATTTCAGGAAAATATTTAGAAACTAGTGTATTAACCCGTCATAAATTATGACGTGACGACAGTGTATCATTATAGGCCTATATGTATCGTTGGCTAAAATGCTCTGCTCGCCGTCGTCAAGACGACCGTCGTCAAGACGGCAGTATAGTGACGTCACAAACGGTTTCACAATAGAACAGAAAGCGTTATACGACGGACAAATTTGCATATAAGGAAACTCTATGTATAGACTAGTGTATTTCCCCGTCATAATTATGACGGCAGTGTATATCGTTGGTCGTTGATCGCCGTCGTCAAGGCCGTCGTCAAGACCGCCGTCGTCAAGACGACAGTACTGACGTCACAAACGGTTTTACAATAGAACAGAAGCCGTTTGTCACGTAACCTCCTACGACGGACAAATTTGCATATAAGGAAACTATTATGTAAAGATATATTAATGTAAAGTTAAAATACTCGCGTGCATGTATAATGACGTGTTCTTTGACAATGAAACGTAGCTTAACTTACGAAGTCTTAATTTTCGTTTGTTTTTTTAGTTGCCAACGCGACCTGAGGAACAAGAAACGGACGCCATTAGCAACGTCTGACACGTCAATCACACGTTTTAAACCCCGCCCACTCCATAGAATAATGGCTGTAAGACATTAAAAATCTCTATGACTTGCGACGCTAAGGTCTTTGACGTTATCATCGCTAAGCTCTTGAATCGCTTCGACATTCCTTCGCGCTAATAATTTTGCGAAAAGACGGCTATAATGGCTGATTAACCTAGAAATTAACACATTTTACACACACTGCATATGGAAAACTTTCCACTTAATCTTTTAAGCAGGATTTCAATGATCTTGAAAGCAACGGTAATTACGAAAGTCTTATATAGGCCTAATTATTACAGGCCTACCTGAAGCTTTGTTCTCAGCTTATACTGTCTTATCTGTAGTTAGCCTCTCGAGCGAATTCTGACTATGAATAGCGTATTAGCTTACCATTCTTAAACGATTAGGCCTACGTATTGTACATGTAGGTTTAGTTGTAGGTAGGGTTTTAAGTTTGAGATTTATAAGGTCGAATGTTCACAGACAGAAATAATAGATGGTTTTTTATTCCGATTAGCAGATATTTAAAATCATTTTTTATTTTAAAGATGTATATTAGTAGTTCTGTTAAGGTATTATCATTATGCTCGTTTTTAGACCGTAGAACGTAGAGGTATGAAATGGTGTCTCTGAACATTTCACGTGTATTAATTAATTTATGATTATGCATAAACTTGATTCATAGGATTTTTCTGACTTTTAATTATAATTACGCGCGAATGCTCGAGCACAACTAAGTGAATGTAATTGAACGACGTGAGATTCAAGCGCTAAATAAATTCTGCAATGCATTCATTGTTAACCCATGCTGTCTAGATTTCATTTCATTTCATTTTGAAAATTTATATAGCCCCTTTTCAAGAAATCTACTCAGAGGTGCTCCCAGTCCAGCCACCAGATAATGCGATAATAGCTATTTATTCGTGTCCGAGTGTATTCATGTGATGTTAACGATGGCGCTATCTTGCGAATAATATGAGAACTTATAATGTTTTGAAAAGGCGGCATTCCAATGGGCATTCCATAGGCCTAATTATGGTCTCAACGCGGATTCCATGCAAGAATATGGTCCTATTTGGGCTCCGTGTGAGCATGCTGTCAGGGATGCTAGTGTAAATTTTTGAAAATAACGGGACAGAGTTTGGCACTTAATACTTTTGTTGTCCGTAGCTCAGCCGAGGAATTTTACACAGAAAGAACATTTTGTCGAACGAATCATTACGCTAAAGTTTAATTTGTGATTTAATTATCGAAAACAGCGAATAAATTCACAGAAAAACACACTTGCGGAATGTATCCAAACAACTCTGAATGCTTGTAATCCAATCTTATCTAGATCTATGAAAGAAAATGTTCGTTCGCTTACAAAGCAACCAAAATAGCAGCGTAGGCCTAGGCCTATATAAATTTTTAGTCTGTGGATTTGCATAAGCAGCATATTGCAGTATCAGGAATAACGCCATCTCTTATAAATAATATAGTAATATTTTCAAGATATTACAGAATAATGAAAACAATAATAGCTTTCTCAGGAAATAATTATAACAAGGGCAATTGAAGGGCTTGCAGCAACAACCAGGTATGTCGGATTTTTTGAGTTTTGGGAAAATGGCTTCAAAGATTTGACACTTCAAACTGTTGTATCTAAGCCATTTTACGAGATATCGACAAGCTGTTTGAAACACCGTCTGAGTTGTTATTGTCTTTCACGAAATTGTTACATAATGCAATGCAAAAGATAACTTTAATGTTTTTTTCACGACATTTTCCTTCATACCTGGTTATTGACACTCAATAACCCAACATCGCCTGCTGTTAGTCGACATACCTTATTCTTGAACAAAATGGTGACTAGCACACAGTACAAATTAATCGTGCAATAAAAAGGTAAGTCATCATAGCTACTTTACAGTAAGGGAAAAATAACGCAAAATCAGTGAATTGTAGAGTAAGTAACAGTCAATAACCGGGTATGTCAAATAACCTGATTATTGCACCGGTTTTAATACAAAGATTACTAGAAAAAACGACAATTTTTGTTATCATACCGGGTTATTGCACTGGAGTAATGCTGCCGGCTGCTAAATACCATATGTCGACAAACTTGTTTATCCAAAAGCCAATTCAAAAATAATCAGATTTGCACCAAATTTGCAGGGTATATAGAATACAATGTTCCAAGCACGGTGGCATACTTTTTCACATAAACCAGATATGTCGACATACCTGGTTATTGAGGCAAGCCCTTCAATTGTTTCTCAGCGTGTATACTCCGCATAAATAAATCAGAGATGTCGCTTTTTCGATTAGAAAACACACGTGCAATCAACAGCAAAATTTCGTCACGGAGTTTTCGCAAACTACAAAGAATGTTGCTAACAAAGGAATAGGCTATATATATATATATATACACACACACACACATATATATTCAGTGTTTTTTCTAGAAAGAAGGGTTACGGAACTGAACAATAGGTTCCGGAACGGAACAATATTATGGAAGGACTAAAACCCCGAGAAAACCGGGATTCGAGGTTAGGAGGGGTCTCAATAAAGACTGAAAACAGTTCACAACAGTGACAACACAGACATTAAATTAAAATAACTAAATTATTGTTTTCTTTATTAAAATAAATAAAATATTTTTTAGTAGCTGAAAAGGTCCCGGAACGCCGGTCCGGCTGAAAAAAGCACTGTATATATTTATATACATAAATATATATATGCACGAGTTTGTAGTCATATATATATGCACGAGTGTGTAGTCATATATATATATATATATATATATATATAATATGAATATATATAATATATATAATATGAATACAAACTCGTGCAAATAATAGCATATTCGTCTACTATCTTACCCATGACGTGGCGCCCAGCTGCAATTTTTACACCGGATATTAAACATATTTCTTTCGACAGGCGATTTTTATAACCGCAAACGTCCATTTTCTTCATAAATTATAGTCAAACAAACCAATGTATTCATTTTTCATGACGCGACACCTTCCTGTCCGCCAGATGGCCGCGCTCAAACTAATTACATGGCGTTTGTAAATTCTGTTGTCTATAATATGTCGTGGGCTCATCCCTATGGAACTCTCTTCCCTTGGTATTGCGTGGGACCCTACTTGCTTGGTTCTCTCACTCTCTCTGTTCATCGTTTAAAGTCTTTTCTGTTTCCGCGAGGCTCACACTCTGAGAGCGCCTCTGAATAGTTCGAACTGTATATAGAGGCGCTTTATAAATTCCCAGATACAGTAAGGAATTTCGAGTCCTGTGCATTATTGGTCCTCGGAATGCTGCTAAGTGCGAACAAAACCACTGAATCTATCAATACACAGTACGTGACAATAGCCTAACTAGGCCTGATTGCTACCAACAACTTTCGAAATAGGCTACTTCTAAGGAGGCCAAGCAACTCTGACTGTTGCATCCGGGGTTGGATAGCAAGTGTCAGCTTAATTGTTGTTGGGGCAAACATAATTCGCGCAGAACAGTTACTTTGCGTGGTTATGTTGACTCCTCTGCATTTTCGCTTAAGTCCAAAACTGTTCAAGCAATTAGAGTATGTCACGGTAAGTGCCGATTACAAGCTTCCGTTTAGTTAGAGGCTTCCGTGTAGTTAAGAACTCAGTCACTGCCCGTGCACTGTTATACTAGTACCAGTCCCAAGCCTGGAGAAAGGAGGAGGGCGCAGCTAAGAATCTTTGCTATAACACAACGTCGTTAAACAGCAACTAACTAACAAATCAGCTTATTCACGGGCGCTGCGTCTTGTTAGAGTGGTTGTCCATACATCAATTGAAGAACTAAGTCCGTTATCAGGAGATCGTGGGTAGTACATGTGCGTGCTTTAACCTATAGATTTGTCGAGCCCCCATTGAACAGAGGGGAATTCTGGAGAGCGGGTTTCGTCCCAATGCGTGGCCTCCATCCATCGCGCGCGAACTTCATCAGCTTGATGGCATCGAACTCGGAGAAGTCGAAGGTCCAACGGAGAATCGATTCGTTGAGACTAACGAGAAGTTCGCCGTCGACGTGGTTCTCAACGAACTTCTCAGCGTACTTCTCGAGGTTCAGCGCCTGAAGACAGTAGCACAGCTCGTCGATCGTGAAGTTGGACACGTACAGCGGGATCTCAGCGGCGTTCCTCCACTGCTTGCGCCGTCGGCCGAGGCTGTCGATCCCGGCCGCCGGTTCAACCCCGCCCGTCTCCTTCTCCGCGTCTCCGGGTCTCTCCGATGCTCGGATACCCGTCCAGCCGCTGCAGCCGGGAAGTGGTGGAGGAGGAGGCGGTGGAACCAGTGTAAGATTTTCATCGTCTGCTTCCAGCTCTTCCTGGATGTCACTGCCGCGTTTGCGGCGACGGTGGTTGAAGGGCGAGTCTGGCCCTGTCGAGCGACGGGGTGGTATGGGAGGCGCGTCCGTGACCTTACCCTTCCCTGTGTCGTAGTGCTTGAAGTATCTGATGACGACTTCCTTTTCCGGAACGGTCTCGATCTGAGGAAGAGGGCGAGGCATTGGCGGAAGCGGGAATGGTTTGTCTTTCTTTCCGGCGGGTGTTCGGCGCAGAATGACGGGCTTGGCGGAAGTCGGTCTTTGCGGAAGCGGTTCAGCCGAAGCGGCGTTGTCGCGTGAGTGTCCCGGCGGACCGGAAGTATGGTGTTCGTCGCATTCCTCGAGGTCTTCGAAGGAGGTTCTGGGGTTTATGTAGAGACTGTCTGAATCGGAGGAGGATTGATCGTCGTTGAAGACGATGACGTCTGTGGGGAAAACGACAACAGAGTCTTGAACAGACAGAACAGGGCGACGAGGAACACTGACAGGCAGATAGGCGGACGGACGGCGATAGAGAAGCAGGTGCACGAGAAAGATAGACGTAGATAGACTCACAGACAGAGAGAAAGGCAGATAGACAGACATAAGAAAGGAAAGAAGCAAGCTGACGAGGAGAAACAGACACACACACACACACACACACACACACACACACACACACACACACAGAATCAGAGACTGCCTAGCATATAATTTCATTTCTAAATTGACCCGTCTAAGTCTCTAAGAGCATCCAATCTAATGCTTCTGCCAGGCCGTTATCATAAATCCAAATAACAATAATAATTGGTCGCTTCAAGCTAAATCGCAATTAAAAATCTTTCCCACGACCACCTCCACCACCACCACCACCACCACCACCACCACCACCACCAACAACAACAACAACAAAGCAGTATATACAGGATTTAAGATATAGATTTCTACAGTTGAATCATCATCAATCAACTAAACAGTAAACAATCAATCACTCAGTCAGTCAATCATTCAATCAATAAATCACTCAGTCAGTCAATCATTCAATCAATAAATCACTCAGTCAGTCAATCATTCAATCAATAAATCACTCAGTCAGTCAATCATTCAATCAATAAATCACTCAGTCAATCAATCAGTCAATCAATCAATCACTCAGTCAATCAATCAGTCGGTCAAGCGATCGATTGGTAACCAACCGTTACAGATCTCTGCCGGGAGTTTGGCAAATCGAGCGACGGCCTTCTTCATTTCACTCGTGAACTTAGTGAACTCGGCCGTCGTTCCATATTGGAAGCCAAGAGCGACGCGTAACTCGGCTGGAACGTAGGTCGGAAGAAGCACTGGAACTGGATGGAGGTACTCTACAATCACCACCGTTATCATCGTCATCATTATCACCATGATGATAATGATGATCATGGTGATGATCATGATGATGATGGTGGTGGTGGTGATTCTGATGATGATGATGATGATGATGATGATGATGATGATGATGATGATGATGATGATGATGATGATGATGATGATGATGATGATGATGATGGTAGTGGTGGTGATGATGATGATGATGATTCTGCTGATGATTCTGACGATGTTTTTGATAATGATGATGATGACAATGATGATGGCGATGATGGTGGTGGTGGTGATGATGATTGTGGTGATAATGATGATCACCATGGTGATGATGATGATGACGGTCGTGAAGTGCAGCTGGCTGGAGTGGTAGTTGATACCTTCGACGAGGGGGTACCCGATGAGGAAGTCGACGTCCCTTCGTTCCTTGAATCGACAGGGACCGAGGGACGCCATCTCCTTCCGGTCAGCACCGAGTCCAAAGGAGACGCGTTTGTTATTCTCGATCATCAGCTGAGTTGATCCAGGATCAAGAGAATCCATCAGATCGATCAACTTATGCGATGACTTATTCTCACCTACAATAACACCAACATCACCATACCATCATCATCTCCATCAGAATCATCATCATCATCATCATCTTCATCATCATCATCATCATCATTATCACCATCATCATCATCATCATCATCATCATCATCATCATCATCATCATCATCATCATCATCATTACCATCATCATCACCATCATCACACCAATATCATCATCCTCACCAGAACCTCAATCGCTTTCATCTTACAATCATCATCGTTATCACCTTCTTCCTTCTTCGTTTTTTCTGCTTCTGCTCGTTCTACCGTACTAGGCCTACAAACAGGCCTACTACTATTACTACCAAAACAAAAACAACAGCTAGGTCTACTACTACTAAAATAAAAGCAACAACAACTACTACTACAGCTACTACCGCTTCTATTTGCCTGTTTCACCTTCCTCGCTACTTCTTCTCCACCCTTCCTTCTCCTACTCCTTCTTCTGTCCCATCATCCTTATCGTCAATTTCAGGGTCATTCTCCACAGAAACACTGGCGCTATAGAAGTGATTCGTCTGGACAGTGGATTGATCCTCACCTGACTGATCGGGATTATCGATGAGATTGAATCTGTGGCGATAGTCGAGAGGAATGCTCATCTGCCGTCCGAACTCATCAACCAGAGTGACTCTTGGTTGCGTGTAGATCTCGAATATCCAGAACATCTGACGGTTTCAGAAGACGAACACAAAACGCATCCATACAAAAGAGCAGACGTATTAAATCATTGAATCTGTGGCGATCTTTACTCGATAATAAATGCTATTGTACACATTTTTCTGTAGCGACCGTATGGGCTCGACCCTGCTCATTTTCAATGAATTGATCGGGTGAGATCCATCACCACCGCTGCCCGTTTGAATAGACGCTACCCCATTCAAGGTCCCCGTGTACTGACCCTGGTGGAGCGACCGTATGGCCTCGACCCGGCTATCCCGAGATTTAAATATATAAAATAAACTACCTGAGGTATGTTAACCGTTATCCGCATGCGCAGAGGCGCCTAGACGCACGCTCGAACTAATATAGCGAATCAGGCTAGTTTCGTTTAGACACCTTTAAATAGTTGCTTAATAAAGTTATATATCGGTTTTTATACAATTGCTAATGATTACTCTGGCAGCGTACATGACAGTTGGTTAAGTAAGGTCGGCATCAATGTCCCTAGAGGACATAAGCTGTCCTCAAACAAAGAAAACTCATATTTGATTTGGCCTTCTCAAACCGAACTCGGACCTCTTTTGGAGGTTCCGGTCCACTATTCCGGGGGTCCGCTATTCCGGGGATCCGCCGGAATATACATACATACATACAACAATCATACATGCATAGATACATGCATACATGCATACATGCATACATACATGCATAGATACATACACACATGCATACATACATACATACATACATACATGCATACATACATGCATACATGTATGTATGTAGGTACACATACATGCACGCATACATTCATACATGCATGCATGTATGGATGTATGTATGCATGTATGTATGTATGTATGTATGCATGTAGGCCTATGTATGCATGTATGTATGTATCGATGAATGTATGTATGTTGTATGCATGTATATTCCGGCGGATCCCCGGAATAGCGGACCCCCGGAATAGCGGGCCGGTACCCTTTTTGGACTACCCTTTGGAAAACCCCCTCTAATTTGATTTGGCCTTCTGAAAACTGGACTCGGGCCTCTGGATTACTCTCTGGAAACACCCTCTAAGTTGACGTAGCGCTCGTGAATAGGCTGGTGCCATTCGCTTCGCCTTCGAGTGGCGCTCTAGAAGTTTGGAGATAACGATTACGATTAGGCCTACACAAAGACAAGGTTGCCGTCATTTGACTTTCCTGGCAGCCATAAGATGTGATAGCGAATACTGTGAGAGGCGCTTTATAAATGTTTAGATACAATAGCAGTGAAGTCGTTTGACACCGTTAAAACTTTGCTGACTGATGCTATAAATACTCGTTAACCGTTACCATCGCCACGATGCGCAAAGTGTATCAAAACATTCAACACACAATCAGCAACAAATGGTAGACGTCCCTGAACTCCTTCTCTAACACCGTTACTGCTTGTATTCTGGCTACTAACTATACCTTGGAAGGAAGCTGGGGCGAAGCAAATCTTCTTTGGAATAAAGGGTCGTTCAACGGAAACTTTCGACATAATTTTGTGTACTGGAAAGCTTATACAAACGAAAGATAAGGTCAACGGTCATGGCAGCCAAAATGTGTTTTGGGGCGTGGTGGTTCAGTGTTAAGTTCGGCGCCTTGTGACCGGAGGGTTGCAAGTTGGAATCCCACTCTAGCCGCTGCGTACGGACCTTGGGCAAATCCTTCACTCACAATTGCTCGTGGCGCTTCGGCGTGAAAATTCCGGCACAGTATCAAATGCTGTAGTCGGGAGCGCCTCTGAGTAGTAGTTGACTTCGAGAGGCGGTATAGAAATATCCGGAATAATAATAATGAAGTACATGTAGTCCCATTCAACACCTTTATAACGTAGTTAATCGAAGCTATAAACAATCCTTAGTCGTTATACTTTACAATAACTTGTCAATCAACATCGGCTGTCATACGACGACGTTAAATCTTGGAATAAAAAAATTTAAAAATCCTGGAATGCTAACTTTCTAGCCATAAAGAAAGGAAGTTGTAGGTATGTAAAGTTGACGTCAACGGTCCTGGCAGCCGTAAGATATTGTTAAACATAAAATAATAAAATAATTTGGTTAAACACCTTTACAACGGTGACACACGATGCCATATATTCGTTAACTGCAGTTGAACCCCAGCTAGTCATCAAAACGGTACCTACAAATATCTTATAGCCATACAGAAGACCTTGTGGTAATCTGACATGAACTTTGTAACGAACATAGCAATGACACCGTGTATTTGATCATTCTGAGGCATTATTATTAACTTTAGATTGTAGATTCTCGCTCAGCAGCGCCCATCGTCCATCTTACGGAGGCGTCGTTAAAACAAAACGAATAAATATAGCCTATGGACGTCAGTTTAGTTTTAATTCCGTCAGGAAATTAAGGTAAGGTTGACGTCGATCAACGGCCCTGGAAGCCATAAGATGTCGTTAAACACAAATGATGAAATGATTTAGTTTTTAGTTAAACACCTTCACAATGCTGTCTAACAACGCAATATATTCGTTAACCGCGCTTGAATCTGACAATCAGACAATCTTATCGATTCTAAGGCCTATGGTCTGGTAATAAGCGTAGATGGCGAACGAGAATCTTGATTGACGTGTCATCAACAGAAAGACATAAACTAGAAGCAGACGATAGGAGACTAATCGGCTGACGGGCCAACCGATTAGTCGTGCCATGCCGAGGCTGGCTGGCGAGAGAGACCTACACAAGAAACATCGACGGAAGAAAATTATTACATCGAAAAGAAGAAGAAACAGGAGGAAACGGAAGACGATCGGGAAACTAAGTACAAGAATAAGTCTGAATAACAGATAAAATGCGGTTGAAGTCGGAGTAGCGCTCCACCGATGGAAGGAACCGGTTGACAGAGGTTTCTGGCGAAGGAAGAACTGGTTCCTCTTCCGGGAAAACAGTGTAAGCAGGGCTGTAGTCGAGGGTATACGCGGGTATACAGCGTATACTCACCTCTAGAGACCGTATACTCACCTCACAATATATTTATATTTATTTACATTAAAATACTGTAGCGTATACTCACAAAATACTGTAGCGTATACTCACCTCTAGGCCTAATTTGTTTCGGAAAACTAACCGGTAGCGTATACTCACCTCCAATTTTGTCACTACAGCCCTGAGTGTAAGCCTAATTCCACACCAACTACGACTTCAGCATCGAGAACAAGAAATCGAGACGAAGCAGAAAACAATATAAAATACAGCAAAATTAGAAAGTAATAAAATGAAAACACAAACGAAAGGAGCAGCAACTCTGGCTCGAGCAAACCAGAAGGTAACCAAGAAAAACACAGAGAGCACAAAAGAATCAAAGAATAACGAAAGAAAGAAAATAAACTCGCAAGCAGAATACAAAGAGAATCAAGAAAATCTTGAAAGACGTTAATGACATATGATGTCATACGCTGTCGTTAAACTGTTCCTAATCGAACGCCAGTCATCTGGCTGAATGTTATCTACAAATATCTTATAGTCAGACAGAAGACCTTGTAGAAATCTGACATGAAGTTTGAAACGAACATTGCAATTAATTAATCACTGTCAGACCATAATTAGCTTTAGGTTCTAGATTGTCGCTCAGCTACGACCACCGTCCTTCTTATGGAGGCGTCGTTAGAATAAAATAAAATAAATATATGAACGCCAGTTTAGTTTTAATTCCGTCCGAAAGTTAAGGTAAAACCGACGTCAACGGCCCTGGCAGCCACAAGATGTCGTTATTATTATTATTATTATTATTATTATTATTATTATTATTATTATTATTATTATTATTATTATTATTATTATTATTATTATTATTATTATTATTATTATTATTATTATTATTATTATTATCATTATTATTATAATCCGAGAAATCGTGTCTAGGTTCTGTTCACTCTCAAAACGAGTTTCCCGCCGCTACCTCCGTTAAGAAGGCGATGTATAAAGACGGGTTTGTTGTTCTTTGGCTCCGGGCAGCTTTGACATAGCGCCTTGGAAGGCCACTGCGTTGAAGCGCTGCACCATCACTGAAAGACTCTTGAATAGGAAGTTTGATTCGCGGGAGTCATCGGTGGTTTTATTATTATTATTATCACAAAATGATAAATGACTTCGTTAGACACCTTTAAAACGCTGTTGAAAAATGATATATATTTGTCAACCGCGACTCGACGCTAGCTGCGATGGTGCTGCTGCATGTATTAAGGCTGGAACGTTAAAAATGAGATCATCACACGCAATCGTGTTTAACAAAGTATCAATTTGTGTTTTGAGTAAATTGTAAACAACTAAATTTTTCCCCATAGTAAGTTATTTCGTCAACTTCCGATGGCCATCTGTATTGTGAAGCAAGATTTACAACTTAAAGCGTACAAACCGTGATGGGGCAGGTGATAAGCAAAGGCTGCAAATTGAAACATCTGCAATGAAGTCAGAAGCTACTTGAAATGTTTCCTAACGAGAGAAGTGTACGAAGCATTTGGTTCACAGATGAAAAGACATTTTACAGTTGCCGCACCAATTAATTCTCAAAATGATCGAGTACAGTATATTCTGATGCAAGAAAGAAAAAGCAAATTCCAGCAACAAGACTCGTACGTGAACATTTCAATCGAAGCATCATAGTTTCGGTCGGTGTGTCTCGGTTGGGAAAACCAATGTAGTGTTTGACGAACCCGGAGCCAAAGTAAACACTAAATACAATTGTGATCACGTTATAGAAAAAGGTTTACTTCCTCATATTCGAGCAAGATGTAATCGTTACAGTTGGACGTTGCAACAGGACGGAGCTCCTTCACACACAGCAAAAACACTCTGACCTTCATCGAACCAGACATCTGACCCACAAATAGCCCAGACCTAACCCCGGTAGACTATGCTATTTGGGTTGCCCTCCAACAAAAGTCTACCTTCATGGTAAATCTAAAACAATAGAACATCTGAAATTGGCCATTGTTGAGGAGTGGTGAAAAATGTCCCAACGATTTATAGACAGTAACATAATCGAGTGGTGAAGACGTTTAGAAAAAATGTTCAGAGCCGAGGCGAACACAGAGAATATAATTTCTGATTTTTTTAAAATTTACATTTAGCAACAAATTACTTGCATTTTGATAAGAAAAAAATTAATTAAATAAATAATTCAGATTCAACGCCATAGCTGCCAGGGCCGTCGACATCGACGTTAGCGGCCCTGGCAACCACAAGATGTCGTAGTAGTAGACTTCGAGAGGCGCTATAGAAATATCCGGAATAAAAATGATTGAACCTCGTAGACACCCTTTAAACATTCTCGTACGCAACTATATATTTATCACCATATACTTCGTTAAACAATGAATTTCGCCACTGCTCGTACTCTAGTAGTACCAGTCCCAAGCATGGATAAAGATGGAGGGCGACGTTAATTATCTTTGTTATCACACAGTATCGTTAAACTGAAACTTCTGGTTAAACAATGGAAACTAATACAAATCACAAGGGCGCCAAAATCAGACCAAGAACTTTAAAAACTTGTTACTATTGACATGATCAATGGACTTATTTGCTATAATGTGTCGTTAATCTGATAGAATCCAATCTCCAGCATAACTCCGCCACTGCCATATACTGGGGTGTGGCCAGTCCAAAGCCTTAATAAATGAGGAGGGCGACGCTGATTAGCTGCGTCATGACAAACAAAACCTAACTTACACTTAAGAAATAAATCGACCACTGTCGTTTTCTGGCCGTGCCAAACCAAACCTGAATGAAGAAGGGGGGGGGAGGCGAAGCAAATCATCTTTGTAATGATAAAAGGTCATTAAACAGAATCTACCTAGGGACCTATACAATCTTGTGTACTGGAAGGCTTATACGGAGGCTTCCTTCTGCCATCCATCTTAGGTTTGGCTTGCATGACTGATGCTGTAGATGCTGGCTTATTAAAAAATCTGTTACCAGCCTTACCATTCCCCTCTTGGCATTTTTCCTCCTCCACTTCGAGAAAATAAATATGACTTAAGGCCTAGAACTGACAATTTCATCCTGTCCGCTAAAGATTAATGTAATCTTATTCCCCGTGTTTTAGGCTATTCAAAGATGCCTATTAATTAACATATCCCTCTATTCTCTCCTCTTAAAGCCATTATAATATTATCGTGATTCTGTAATATGTTGCGTTACTAAATAAATATTGGGGACGCGGTCGTGTAGTGGTATGTTTCGTGCTTTGTAACCGGAGGGTTGCAGGTTCGAATCTACCTCAAACCGCTGCGTAACAGCCCATGCGCCACCGATGTTCTGTGGTATGGTCGTGTGCACTTGTGAACTTGGTAAGGAGGGCAATATCAAAATACAGTTGTATTGTATTGTATTGTATTGAATATTTATTGATTGATTGAAACGAAAGGTAAGGTATAATGTTGATGTCAACGGTCATGGCAGCCAAAATATGTCTAAACAGTAAATAATGAAGTGGTCTCATTAGACACCTTTTAAATTGAATCGACTCATGCTACATATTAGAAAACTTTTCTACTTATAATAATTCGCTCCAATCAGAAGTCGATGCCATAAAACTATTAGGTTGTTAAATCTATGTTAGAATCGAATCGCAATTGTAGACTCCGCCTCAAGTGATTTCATCTCAGTTATAACACGTCAGAGTTAACAGAAAACTACCAAAATTCTCTTTGAGGGGTTACAAAATGCGTTTTATAGGAGTACAGATACACATACGTACATAGATACAAACGTACATATATACATACACACATACATACGTACATACATTCGTACATACATACATACATACATACATACTTACTTACATACATATATACAAACATAGCATAACAAAGCCTAACATGACATGAAATAATATAACATAAAAACCTGATATTACAGAATATAATAATATAGTACGATGTAATACGAAACTATAGGAATGATGATGATAACCATGATGATTGCGATGATGATGATGATGATGATGATGATGATGATGATGATGATGATGATGATGATGATGATGATGATGATGATGATGATGATGATGATTACAACGACGATGATGATAACAAATCATCTCACCTCATCCTGACCGAGAGTGTGAGCGGCTTCGTCTCGTCCCGAGTACCCGGCGCTGATCCGACACAGAACCGGAAGACTGGACCGGAAGTGCTCCGAGAACCTCAGCGTGCTGTACTCTTCCTCCGACCATCTCAACAGATCCGAGACACTGTAGCTGGATCCGAACCTGTCCGACATCCTCTCCTTTACCATTCAGTAAATCAATACGTTGCCTTCCTTTGTTTCGTGATGGACTGTCAACCGAGAGTTCAGGGTTCAATTCCCCTCCAGGGCAGAAATTTGTTTCGAGATTTCTGCTCCACCTGCGCCCTCTAGCCAGATTAGTTATAATGAGTACACTGACAACACACTGTTGGTGGGAAGATAAGACGGCGAGGGAGAGGACTGGCAGAACGATTCAGCAAATCAATCAAGTCGACTATATGTAATCCGATTGTAACTTCGAAATCCTTAAGCGCTAGTCGAAAAGCTAAGCGCAGGGCACCAGCTTATTCACGAGCGCTGTATCGTGTCAGAGATAACAAATGGACGTCCAGTTCCGATCACCACTGTGTTGTTTCTCTTGCTTTGAACGTCACCCAACGTCATATTATGGCGTATTTCGTGAACAGATCCGAAGTCGAGTCTTTAAGTTGGAGATGCAGGAACTGACGAATCAGAAAGCGAGAGATTGGAAAAACTGTCCTTGCGGTTTAACAGCGGATTAAAAACTTTGTTCTCGATTTCATTTTCAAGCGCGTAGTAAAAACAAGAGTGCTGCCGACAGTTTTTTTTACAGTTTGTCAACATGTGGAAAACTTAGCTTCAGTACGCACGCGCGGCTTATTTAGTTATATTAGCTTGCGTTTCATAAATCTTAATATAATACTGCAATATTCTCCGCTGAAGCTCTGCACCGAGACAGCTGAACGCGGTTACAAAAATCTTCTGATTTATACCTAGATCGTGTTTACCTTCAGGTGGTCACGAGCACCGTGACAAGTTTTTCTAAGACTGTAAGCTGCTTTGTTTCAACTGTCGTTTAGGTAAAAGCGGAAACATAGCAAACAGGGTTTTTGTCGGCTGCAGTGATAGAGCTAAAACAGACCTGTACTGACTGACTTTGTCCGCTAGAGATAACAAAAGTCAGGCCTATAACCTCGCAGGCCAACTGGAGATAGATTAGCGAAACCGAAATTATCCTGTAATTGATGCAAACTGCGCTAATTACCGCGCATCAAACGACTGCGAGTCGGTCTCGACAATTAATTCGTCAGCGCTGCAGGCGGATGCTGATATGTGTAGCTCAGCAGAAAGAAAAGCAGGGTTTGTTGGGACTAATATGGGCAGAATGGGTGGGACTTAGAACTTTGAAAGGCATTCATCGATGGATATTGAAAGCGAGGCCGACCTCAACAGAGGATTAGTTTGCACAGGAACCGTGGATGTAGTCTGACATTTAGGGCTAATGTGTTCTAAATGAGGAAACCAGGATCATGAATGAAACAGCGAGCTAGCGAACGAATGAATGAATATATGGCTGGATGTATGGAGAGATAGGATGGATGGATGGATGGATGGATGGATGGATGGATGGATGGCTTGGTGGTTGGATGTATGGATGAATGGTTGGATGGATGGCTGGATGGTCTGATGCATGGATGGATGAATTGTTGGATGGATGGATGGTTGGATGATTTGACGGATGGTTGTATGGATGGTTGGAATGATGTACGGAAGGATGGGTTGATAAATGACTACAGAGACAAAAGAATATCGAAAGAAAAACAAATCCTTAGTGAAGAAAGACAGAGAGACAGACAGCCAAAGGGAGAAACAGACAAAGAGAGACAGACAGAGACAGAGAGACACAGGGATACAGACAGAGAGACACACACAGAGACTGAGACAAAACATAATTCGCATTTAACATATATTAATAATCTGTTATTATATATATATATATATAGTATAATTACAGATAAATCAATAATATATTGCGTATATATATATATATGTATATATATATATATATATACGCAATATATTATTGATTTATCTGTAATAATTATTACATGGCAATATAGATGGATGGATGGATGGACGGACGGACGGATGGATGGATGGCAGATAAATCAATAATATATTGCGTCTATATATATATATATATATATATATATATATATATATATATATATATATATATATATATATATATATATATATATATATATATATATATATATATATATATATATATATAGACGCAATATATTATTGATTTATCTGTATATATATATATATATATATATATATATATATATATATATAGACGCAATATATTATTGATTTATCTGTAATTATACTACTATATGTTTAAAGAAACGTACATAGAATATTAGCGTTCACGTGAGTCATACAACTCTGCCTGTAGAGTGTAGATGCGTGTTATGTTGTAAGAAATCGTGTATAAGTCGCGTTTATTGTCACGACCCGTTCGGGGAAAAAACCAACAATTTCAGATCCTGATTAATTTCCGCAAATTAATGGAAGATGGTTATTGTTAGTTCCGCGCGTGTGTGTGTGAGTAATTGCAATTGTATCTACGGAAACACACACGCATACAAAAACACAAATATGTCATTACACCGATAAGCACACCGATTGTCGTGGTCTCGTGGATTATAATTACCTGCCCACAGATCAACACTTGAAATTGTGGAGGCAATTATCTTGTAACTAGGTCATTGAATGATGAAAACTAATCGCTTATCCTCGGTCAGCAGTTGGAGTAATAAAGAATATACTTACTTACTTACTTACTTACTTACTTACTTACTTACTTACTTACTTACTTACTTACTTACTTACTTACTTACTTACTGCAGATGGATTTTGTAGGGGAAAGTGTAGCGTTCGACACTCGGTCAGATATTCCCTCAGCTGAACTACTTGTTCCCCATGCATACATCCATCCAACCACCCATCCATCCGTCGATCCAAATATCCATCCATCCATCCATCCATCCATCCATCCATCCATCCATCCATCCATCCATCCATCCATCCATCCATCCATCCATCCATCCATCCATCCATCCATCCATCCATCCATCCATCCATCCATCCATCCATCCAAACATCCATCCATCCATCCATCCATCCATCCATCCATCCATCCATCCATCCATCCATCCATCCATCCATCCATCCATCCATCCATCCATCCATCCACCTATCTCTCGTTCATTTCTAACCATTGAACTTCCTTACATTGGTTAAGACTAAGTCTTACATTGAAGATCTTCTGGATACTGATCTGATTAAGCTAATTCTAGCTAGCCAGATCAGGCCATGGAATAGCGCTAGTGTGGTCTGGGTGCAATGATAAACATAAGCAAAATGTCAATCCGCCCACTTTCAACGGCTTACGAGCCTACGATATATATGTCCAAGTTATGAATAAGCTTTTCGATTATGGTTTCATAAGCGCAATTGCCATGTACTTAGCAATTTCAACAAATACTTCATGCAACAAATTTATATTATTAACAGCAAGATATTGGCAGGAGTATTGTAACAACCAAAATGGCGATTTCAGAGTTCACTCAATAGGCTTATAATACGGATAACACTTTAAGCAATTGAAAAATAATCTTATTCTTTGTAACCAAACTAGGTTTTATAATAGTCTTCAAAGAAATTACACAACTTCTGATATTTCATATAATATATACATGTAACATAAGAGTTGTAACGCCAAATCAGGATCTTTACCCTACGTTTACCATTTACCAGATGCTAATATAAGCAGCCTTACATGACAAAGATACCGCCCTACTTAAGATTCTTGTATATGTAAATCAAGCATGGTCAATTCAAAATAGTTTCTGTTGACCTCGATCGCCATTGGCTGAAGCCCAACCAATGGCGTGAAAAGGTGTTTTTTAAACAGCTGTAGTCATAGTAACCATTAAAATTGCCCTATATTGCATTTTACTCCTCCACAGAAATTTATAGAAACTTAAATTTTGAAAGTTTTAGCCACAGTCACTATTAACTGGTTACAGATTCCATTTTGAATTTCGAGCACTAGGCCTATTATTATCGGTTTTAAAACTGTTTTAAGTCAATCAAGTTTAATCGCAAAGGCGTATTGCTGACCGGATTATACAAGTAGTGAGCGTTCGGGCTTAACTTTAAGTTTACAGATATTTTGGAAAAGTTGTTGAGGACTGTTAATGTTCAGTTTATGCACGATTGTCTGGGGCAGAGTTGCGAATCCTTCACATCGGATCCCGGAACGACGGTGGCTGCAACGAGTAGTCCGTGGGAAAACTGACCGTTTTTCCAGAGGTTTGCTTCGGATGCACGTTGTGGGTTTTTAGCATTTTTCTAAAGACATTGAACACAAAAGACGTGATTGGATTAGATGAAAGCATCCCGATCTGAAAGTTCGCAGAAAGAAAATGTCTAGGAACGAATATCAGCTTTATTAACAATTGTGTTATTAACACCACTATGCATTCATGACTCACAATGATTAAGGTAACGCTTCAATACATACACTGTTTATAGCAAACGAAAATAACCAATGGTAAGTAGACTAAAACAACAATAATATTACTGTAAATAACCATATTTCTGCTGTTTCTGTTTATACCTCGGGTTAAAATTAAGGCAGTGCTGACACACAGATGAACAGCTTAACCTCAGATGATACCTACATGTACATGAAGGATTATTGCTAGGCGTCAATAATTAGAGTTACTGTTTTACTTTTCATTAGGCCTAATGCAAACCATTTGGGATAGGCTTTTTGTTGCTGTGTGAAAGGACAAAATAAATCCTGATTGTTGTAAGGCTTTATCAATCAACCAATCAATCTATAGATAGATTGATACCGAGGTTGTTAAGTAATTCAATCACAACCGATTGCAAGATTTTGATGAGTTAGTCTTAATAATTAGGTCCTCCTACCTTGATAAACTTTCGGACTGTTGCGTCATGAACGAAACTCATTGTCATCTTGCAGCCATAGCTGACGATAGCCAACGGCTACATACAGATATTAAGACAAACAGTTTAATACAGAAACATATTAATACAGAAACATATTAAAAGAGTATATATCCTTTTTTCTCTTTGCACATCTTAATTTCAGTCCTCAACCTTCTCCTTGTATCTGCAATGTTGTGCGTTACTACGATACTTGTAACGCGTTACTGTAACTAGTTACCATTTTACGGTAATTTTAAGACGGATGTGGGTGTAACTATTTACTTTTTACCAAAAGTAACGGACAGCGGTAACTGATTACACTTTTAGGTAACGGTAACGTAAAAAATTAGTTACTTTGCGTTACTTTTAAATCAACCTATGTTAGCGTCGTCTAGTTCGATTGTGGCGTTATAAATGCCATTAAAGTTGTTCTATCATCAACATAAGATTCTTTGGCTCACGTGACCCAGTGATTTCGGTGTGTGCTCATGACTCTGAACTCTTTCGTTTTATTCGTCAATTTTAAAGTCTAATTTGATCATGGAGGAAGCGGAAAATTCAAGTTAACATTCCACTTACAGTAATTTAAAAAACTAAGTTACTTTTTCAAAGTAACTAATCAGTTACTAGGCCTAGTTACTTTTTCCATGGCAGCTATATGTAACTAGGTACTTGTTCTTCCCAGTAACTTGTTACTGTAGCCCGTTGCAGGGGCGGATCCAGGGGGGGCCAATCCGGCCATGGCCCCCCATTTGAAATTTGTATTTGTTTTTAACATGTGTTTTATGGGCGTTTTATGATGTTTACACAGGCGTGCCCTCCCCCCCCCCCCCCCGTAGGCGTGGATGAGTAAAATGCACACAGAACGCGGGTCCCGTAGATGTAGACTGAAGACATTAAAAAGGTTAATGACTAAAAAAAAGGTCATAAACTTTTTTGGGAGATGACTAAAAAATTTTTGGCCCCCCTGACAGACCTTCTGGATCCGCCCCTGGCCCGTTTTTTTTATTTTTTTATTCCGGATATTTCTATAGCGCCTCTCGAAGTCAACTACTACTCAGAGGCGCTCCCGACTACAGCATTTGATACTGTGCCGGAATTTTCACGCCGAAGCGCCACGAGCAATTGAGAGTGAAGGACTTGCCCAAGGTCCGTACACAGCGGCTAGAGTGGGATTCGAACCTGCAACCCTCCGGTCACAAGGCGCCGAACTTACCACTGAGCCACCACGCCCCGTTGTTATTTCACCGTATGGCGGTGCTATACTGCGCTCTCGGGGATAACTCTTCCGTAGCATTTAACTCCTTTTACACACCGAGCACATTGAGAGCTGCGCTAAAGTAGACCTACATATCCAAAATGGGTAAAACCGTAGTTTACGTTGCTAAATTCAACATGCTTTCGGGCCCGTAGTTTACGTTGCTAAATTAATATGCCATGTCTTTCGTCCCGTAGGCCCTACTTCCAACTTCCAGTTTCACTTTTAATATTAGATATTTTCATCGCTCATCTAACTTCTAGTTTCAGTTATATGTTCAAAGATCATCCAGCTTCCAGTGTTAGCAATATTTTCACCAATAATCCAACTTCTAGTTTAAAATAAAACAGTTTTCATACACGGTAATAGACCTAGCGTAAGAGAATTTAGCAACGTCAAATACGGATTCCCAACCACTATCAATTTAGCAACGTAAACTACGGTTTTACCTCCGAAATGAAACCCACTAAACTTTGGTGGAAAGTGAAGAGCTTAGCATTTTTTGTGAATAGGCCTTTTGATCTTTGAGACGACTTAGACATCGATCTTTGGACAACCCATCTGATTCGACGCAGCGCTCGTGAATTAGCAGGTGCATGCATTGCGTTTAGCTTTAGAGTAGCTCTTCAGAAAGATGGAGTTTACGATTACATCATGAAATGGCAGAAATACCAAAAAACGGTTGAGTAAATAAAGTGGTAAATAAAGTGGTAAATAAAGTGGTAACCTGGTTGAGTGGTAGTTTCCGGTACGGCGTTATGATGTGTCGACGTAGACACGATCTGGCAATGTCCTTGAGGCGCTTGACTTGAACTGGATCAGCACAAGGGTGATAGAGAAAGACCAACGCACCGTGCTCCACACAAAAAAAGACAGCACACATTTACCACGACAGCTAACATAACGGACTAGAAAACTTTAAAGTAACATTTAATATTTAAGTATTGTTTGGTTTAAACTTCCATTAAAAATTATTACATAAGCATCAAATGACTGGCCGTCAAGGTGACATAAGCCAAATATTGCTTAACTAGTAGTTTTACTACTATTATAATTAGGGGCCTATAATTATTATTAATATTACCATCACTATCATTAATTTATTATTATTATTTATTATTATTAGTAGTAGTAGTAGTAGCACTTGTAGTAGTAGTATTTGTTATTATTATTATTATTAGTAGTAGTAGTAACAGTAGTAGTAATATTAAATATTATTGTTGTCGTTGTTATAATTAAGCTTACCTCTAGCGAATGGACCCATCTCTGCGTTGGAAGGTAGATGTATTCTCCATAGATAGGCCAGAGCGGTCGATGTGGACCCCTAATAAAAGAAGGAACACAAAGACCAAGATTAAGACTTTTGGTCACCAATGATGCGTCTTAATGAATTGACCCGTCTATATTCCTGATAATGAAAATGACCCCAGATCTGAAATTGACCCGTCTATATTCCTGACAATGAAACCGACCCAAGATCTAACCTTAACTCTTCTACGACCCAACTGATCTGGTTTGGCACTAAACAGCAACTTTCTAAACTTGATATCCCACTTCTGTCGTCAATATACCCTGCTTTTTCATTTTCATCCACTGTTCGGGATTTGGGTGTCACCCTTGATAGTACCCTCTCGTTTTCTGAACACCTCTCCCACCTGACACGTTCCTGTTTCTATCATCTGAGGCGTTTGAGGGCTGTAAGAAGATCAGTTTCTCCTTCAGTGTTCACTACTATGGTCCATGCCTTCATTTGCTGCCGCATTGACTATTGCAATTCATTGTTTGCTGGGCTCCCTAAAGCGCGCCTTTCATCTCTGCAGTCTGTTCTGAATGCGGCTGCCAGGCTCATTGCCCGTTTTCCTCGCTTCTCTCACATAACTACCTTTATGACTGATGTACTTCACTGGCTTCCTGTTGCTTCCCGCATCCAATACAAGGTTCTTCTCCTGGTCTCTAGGACTCAACTGGGAAAAGCTCCTAAATACCTCTGTGACCTAATGCGCAAACCTCTATCTGCTCTGTCTTCCCGCCCTCTTCGGTCTGCTGACCGCTTTGATCTGCTTGTCCCTCGCGCAAGGACTTCGATGGCTCAGCATCGTGCTTTTGCCATCCTTGGCCCTTCCCTTTGGAATGACCTGCCCCCCTCTCTCCGTAGCAAGATATTGCTTGGGATCTCGCCTTCTTCTCTCCGCTGCCTAAAGACCTTTCTTTTCCCTCGGGGCTGACACGCTGGGAGCGCCTCTGAATAGTCTATGCTGTGAGAGGCGCTTTATAAATAATCATATAAGATAAGATAAGATAAGATAAGATCTGAAATTGACCCGTCTATTCTCCTGACAATGAAACCGACCCAAGATCTGAAACTGACCCGTCTATATTCCTGACAATGAAACCGACCCAAGATCTGAAACTGACCCGTCTATATTCGTGAAAATGAAACCGACCCAAGATCTGAAACTGACCCGTCTATATTCCTGACAATGAAACCGACCCAAGATCTGAAACTGACCCGTCTATATTCGTGAAAATGAAACCGACCCAAGATCTGAAACCGACCCGTCTATATTCGTGAAAATGAAACCGACCCAAGATCTGAAATTGACCCGCCTATATTCCTGACAATGAAACCGACCCAAGATCTCTCGGCTTCTGCTATTTCATTTGATTAAGTGATAACAAGATGGTGATCTCCCTAACTGAATATTTTGTAATCGTAATCATAATCGCACATTTATGTAGCTCCCTTCAAGAGAGACTCATCAGAGGCGCTGACGACCTAACAAAAGGAATCCAGGATCGAACAAAATGGTAATCAGGTGCTGTGGTTCTTTGGTGGAGTGATGAGAAATTAGTTATGTCCTATAATTCTAAGGGTCGACGATTGGTTTTATGGTTAGATCGTTGGTTGGATGGGTGGATGGATGGATGAATGGATGGATGGGTGGATGGATGGATGGATGGATGGATGGGTGGGTGGATGGATGGATGGATGGATGGATGGATGGATGGATGGATGGAGGGATGGATGGAGGGATGGATAGATGGATGGATGGGTGGATGGATGGATGGTTGGATGGATGGATGGATGGATGGATGGATGGGGGGATGGACGGATGAATGGTTAAATGGATAGATGGATGGAGGGATGGATAGATGGATGGATGGATGAATGGTTGGATGGATGGATGGATGGATGGATGGGTGGATGGATGGATGGGTGGATGGGTGGATGGATGGATGGATGGGTGGATGGATGGATGGATGGATGGATGGATGGATGGTTGGAGGGATGGATGGATGGATGAATGGATGGATAGATGGATGGATGGGTGGATGGATGGATGAATGGTTGGATGTATGGATGGATAGATGGATGGATGAATGGTTGGATGGATGGATAGATGGATGGATGGTTGGATGGATGAATGGTTGGATGGATGGATGGATGGATGGATGGATGGATGGATGGATGGATGGATGGATGGATGGATGGATGGATGGATGGATGGATGGATGGATGGTAAATGGGTGGGTAGGTGGGTAGGTGTATCGATGGGTGGATGGATGAATGGTTGGATGGATGGATGGGTGGATGGGTGGGTGGGTGAATGGATAGATGGATAGATGGGTGGATGCATGGGTGGATGGATGGTTGGATGGATGAATGGATGGGTGGGTGGATAGATGGATGGATGTTTGGATGGATAGATAGATCGATGGATGAATGAATGGATGGATGGATAGATGGATGTTTGGATGGATGGATAGATCGATGGATGGTTGAGTGGTTGGGTGGTTATGTGACTTTTTGATTAGCACCTTCTTTGATTCAATTCACTGATTTAATGATCAATTTCCTTCACGTTTCAAATGATTCATTTATCGATTTTCTTTCATCATTCAGGCGTTCGTTCCATAAATTACTAGCACCACGTGACTTGTTAGAATTGATTATGAGAAAAAACAGACAGCCGATTGTTTTCAGGATAAGATGCACAGCGAATACAAAGTCCGTACTACGCCAGATTAAAATTACCATAGTCGGAGGGGCGCCGCCAGGCTTTACAAAATTGGATGCACACCACTTCCGTACCCTCCCATCCCAACCCGTCCCGTCCACTGCTTGTAGTCATACACTGAAAATTACTCAGTGACTCATTAAAGTACAGTGTAGGATACGCGTACGTTATTATATCATATGATATTATACATAGGCCTACTGTATCTTCTTCTGGTTCTCTGCCTTCAGGCAGGTTCTAACGTTCGACGTCGCCATTTCTCTCTATTTTTAGCCTCTTCTTTGAGTCTTTTGTATCCTTCCTTCATCATCCAATCCAGCATCATCTGTCTTGGTCTTCCCTTGTCCTCCTTCCCTCCATTCTTTCCTCGAAAAGAATTCTTAGGACAGTCTCCTCTCAGCGTGTGCCCGATCCATTTCCCCTTGCCTCCTTCTTAATGTGTGTATGAAGTTCTCCAATCCTTCCCAACACTTCTTCATTTGTTTTATGTTCTGTTTAGCTGGTCGCCTCCGTTCTTCTCCAAATCCACATCTCGAACGCCTCCAGTTTCTCTTTCCCCATGGTCCATGTCTCTGATCCGTTCAACACCACACTCCACACCAGTGTCTTTACCATTCTTTTCTTCAGATTCTTGTTAATTTTTCCTCTCAATAGCTCTTTCCGTGAATGTCTCTTTACCCAGTGCTATTCTTCTTCTAATTTCCTATGGCATTTGGAATCTGTCGTAATCATGCTCTCCAGGTATTCTTGTACTTGCTCTATTTTCTCTCTACCAATTTTTATTCTGAATATAGTATTGCATGCAGGGGCGCCGGAGCGTGACGCACTGGACTCACGTGCGTCCACCCACCAAATCAAATCCACACAAGGATTTTGCATGTCATCGATATTTTTTGACAATTTCACTGTGTAATTTTGGTTTACCATACAGTATGTAGAAATAATATCATGATATCATATATGCGTGTGTTATACTGTACTTTTATAAGTCACCCTGAGTCATTTTCAGTGTATGACTACGAGTGGCAGACAGGGGACGGGTGTGGATGGGAGGACACGGGAGGGGTGTGCGCCCAATTTTTTAAAGCCTGGCAGCGCCCCTGATCGCATAGGTTCCTTGACCGTTGAAGTCGACATTATCTTACGTCGTCATGACTACTAATCAAAATGGCAATTAAGAGTCGGTGTTGTTTAACAACGCTGTGTTATAGCAAGGATGACAATTGAAGACGCTAATGAACCAAGTTGACGACGAATTACATAGCGTTGGAAAGAGTCTATTGAAAGGTGTAGAACATAATATTAGCCGCAGTTTAAGGATTCAACGACATCTTGTTTCGCCATAATACCACTTAGGATTTTAGGTCACGTAACTTGTGCACGCAATCGATGAAACGAAATCGACGACTATATAACGTTGAAACAGTCTTAAATGAAGGTGTCTAAATTTCAACATAGCCCTGTGGCTGCCAAATGCCGTAGGAGTCGTCAACCTTCTTCCTGGCTTATCTCGTCTATTCGTGGATATCTCGCTGGCCGCCGCCAAATTTCGTTCGCAAAGAATGTGTACTTTAATTGGATTTTAAGCCGTTTACTTGCAAATATCTCGTCTATTCTTGGGTATATTATTGCGTTCGAGTCCGCTTCTGTGATGCTTGTCAAGTCACCCGCATGGAATTTTCTCGTTTTGGAGAATTTTAATGACATCTGCAATCATCACCTTATAGCAGCCGCCACGTGGTTGGTAACAACTAAAAAGGAACAGTCCGTGCTTCACGTGCTTCTCCTGTAAACCTTCAGAACTGGACTATGAAGATTCCAGCAACACAACATCTGTTGCCAAGAATATCACGGATGCAGTTTTATTGGACACTATACATCCAATATCTAGACTTTGCACCATCGGCTACCAATGAACTCGCCATTCTTCGAACAGTTTACTATCTTGAAGCGAGCGTCAGCTGTTAGCAGCTGCTAACAGCTGACGGGTGATTTTAAACTTTTCCTGATAAAAGTAACAGTTAACATCAACTGTCTATTTTGTAAACTGTGAGCGTTGACACACACGTAGAATGCCTATTACTTACACGTAGATTATTATTCCAAAAGTTTAACGACATCTTATGGCTACATAGGCCGTTGACGTCTTTACAGTTTACACGTAGAATTTAAATTGCAGATATATAATGTAGTATCTGAATTAGTTTTACAGCTGTCTAAGTGGAATTTATAAATTGTATATACCTTTTGACCGGCAGTATTCTTGATATTGAACCTGTCGGTTTTTAGGAAGAATTATATGATAGTAAGCAGAGCAGATGGATAGTTACCCGCGCGGTGGTTCGTCCTCGTATGTGATCGATTCATTCATACACTTGTGTACAGCCTAAAGAAAAGAGACAGTTATTCGGACAATCATTTAAAACATGACCTTCAAACAAAAGTGATTAAAACATGAAAGTAATGATAACGTTAAAGCGCCTTAATAGAGGGATTGATGGAGGGAGAGAGGAATTTCATGAAGGGAGCCAGGGATGGAAGAAGAGGGACAGCTATGGGCATGAAGCGTTAGCGGCTTCAGTTTCTTGTCCTCGGCATATGTGAGCGGGTGGCCAGTCCACTCCCTCCCCGCCGGATCATCCCACTGAAATTGTACGGACGATGTATTCATTTTAACCAGATTGGCTATGAGTCGCAGATGGGGTCGAAGATGTCGAGACAAACATATTTCTGCCATGACGGGGATTTGAACCCCCAACCTCTCGGTTGACGGTCAAGTACGCTCACCAGTAGACTGCTGAGCATAACTTCTGGAGGAATATTCGCCTGAAATAAGCGACTCACTGTTATGTAAGAAACGTCACAAGATGTAATCCAGCTTAATCTAAGGTAATCGAATCAAATCTAACCCAAATCAATCTAATCTAATCACTTCTATAGCGCCGTTAACACGATACACTAATCATCAGCGAAGAAGAGCAATTCCCTTCAACACCATTTCTAAGCTTTGTAATAGTCCTATAAATAAGTGAAGCAGAATATCGGGAGCAATAAGGTACTAAAAATATGAAGTCCTAACGGCTTCATTTTGTTAGCCTAGTCAAACGAGGGCGGGTGGTCAGTCCTCTCCCTGGCCGTCTTCTTTTCCCAACAACAGTGTACGGTCAGTGCAGTCATCACAGCTGAGTCTAGTATGGGTTGCAGGTGGAGTAGAAATCTATAACCAAATTTCTCCCCTAAACCATTGCCAAAAACGATAAGTTTTCGATTAGCTTGATCGAAATCCGACTTTGCAAAGAAACATCTTTATTATAATATAGCAACTTTCCAGCTCTGAGTTAAGAAGTGCGTAAGTAAGTAATGGACCAAGTGAGTAAGTAAGACAATCGTGTTTTGTGATTTTGGTTTCAGAAAGGCGGTATACAAATTTTTACAGCAGCACGCACGCGATTCATACGTTATTTCACGCAGAAATTTAAATATGAATTTAATAAGATACAAAAATAATGTATAACTATTTGCCACCTAAAGATTTTCCTGTTTTATTGTAACAGCTTTCATATAAGTTTGACCATCAACGCACACGTAATCGGCACTTACCTTTGGAATCTTTTCGTTCTCGAGACACGATTGTAGAGGACGAGTCTGCAAGTTGCACAAAATCAATTTCGTCAATAGCGCATCAATAGTCAGTCCGACAATAAATCCTCTGCAGAACCCTCGAATAATAAATTTATTTTACGTTCGATTGCAACACCTTTAAATCGTTTCTTGTAACGAAGTAAATGTGGTTGCTATGACTGTTTATTTAGCTTCCTAAGTGCTGTTGTAACGACCAAGTGACCGAAATTGACGACTATGTAGCGTTAAAAACATCCGATTTTAAGGTGTTCTATGACGAACATAATGTTAGCCACAGTTGTTATCGTCTAACGACATCTGGTGGCAACCAGTGTCATTTACTCCGGTTCCAACATATTTGGATGACATTGTATCATATCGACTCTATACCGATTAAATGTTTATCGGAGTTTGGGAGTACTGATGACTATAATAATGGCTTCCTTATACAGAATACATGATATTAAATATTTGTCTGTAAAATATAATTATATATTAAAGTTTTCTCCATTATTAGTCAATGGTTTCGAATAGTCCACTGTCTTAGAGCTGCTTTTGGGGATTGCTGTGAGCCGGTTATCCAACCCTAGTCCTGCCATTGCATCGTGAAGGAGGTACATGAACAAGCTATAAATTTGTTAATCTCTAACCAGATTATAGAGCAAGTTATAATATTTATTGACTCCTTAAGCAGTGTAGAAGCCATTCAGGAACCACTTTCAAAAGTCCTCCGTTATCAATCTCTTTCTATTTACCACCTGACCTGGCCATCTTTCCAGTTATTTGGATCTTCTTCTTGCCAATTATTCAAAGTACGATTCAAAGTACTTTCCCTGCGTGACATTAGCATTGCGAAGATTGTCAGGAATTATAAGAGAAATTCCTCACATCCTCAACAGACTCAAAAAAGTCTCAGATACTTCGTTACCATCCATAACTTTATCTGTACCTTCAGTTTCTTCTGTTTTCCAGTCTAACCAGACTGCAAAGAAGTAGCTTCACAGGCTGATGACACGGTTTCTTGAATTTCCAGAGGTTGTATTTGATTGTGTTTTTTTTCACTTTTAGATTTTTTTGGCAAAATTAAGTCAGACAAAAATTCGATTTCATGAAACACTACATATAAGTTTACCCCTAAAAGGCGCGAAAAACCTAACCGATATCTTGTTCACAACTACAGTCAAGCTGAAACTTCGATTATTTCTTCGCGTTTCTGGCTATTTATTTTTCTGATAAAGATAATTCCACAAAATCCATAAATTTTCCAAAACTCAATTTCCGCAAACAACTTTGTTTTATAACGAAAACAAACTTGTCGTTAGGTCCATCCTAATTTTCGTTTCTTTTAATTGAACCAATGAATGCGATTAAAATGGTTGGATCCAGAGTTTCTTTTGAATAGTTCTCACCGTTCCAAAGGTTCAAAGTTCTGAACTTTCTATAACTGATAAATAAGGAAAGAATAATTTTTATTGTTTAATTATATCTTCTCGTTCATGTCGAATATTTGACCTTACGGATTGCCGCATCAAAAGAGCTAACGATAAAACGGACATGATGAATATATAATTTCGGTAGCAACAATATTAAAGGTGTTTAAAGTGAGCGTAAAATTTCATGGACAAGTGATAGCTTCTGGTGTTTAACGACATCTTTTGGCTTACCTTGCATTATTTGAATTCAGAAACTTTAAATAGAACTCTATAATAAGAACTCTAAACGAGATTAAGTTAGTAAGTATGTTAGCAGGTGCAGACGTAACAAGATCAGACACGAATACAACGTATGCGATTACATTACAAAACAAATCGATGGGCGTCTGTTACATTCATTAATTGTAATCTTTAATGTTATGTGACGTAATGCAGTCTAACGTAATTGAGTGTAACGTATCGTTATGTGATATAATGCAATGTAATCTGAGGTTATACGGAGTAATATCATAAAAATGTAATGAGTGCTGTAATGTAATATCATGTAAAGCAGTGCAATGTCATGAGGTGTCATGTGATGGGATGTTATTTAATATGACGTGATCTGATGTAACGCAATCACACGGAAAACAGTAAAGCTATGCAATGTGGTGTTATTGTGGTGTAGGCCTAATGTGATGTACTGTAATCTGGTATACAATTGGATGATGTATTGTGATATGTGATGTAATATGTAATGAAAAAGTGCAATGCGGCGTAAAGTAATGTGATGCAATTTATCGTGGTGTAAAGTAATCTATAATGTAATACAATGTTAAGTGCTGCGATGTACTTACTGTGATGTAGTGTAATCAGATATAAAAAGATGTGATTTAGTGTGATGTAATGTAACGCGATGTAGTGTAATGTGTTGCATGTTTTCTTCAGGTCGGATGCGATGTTAGTTATGGATGGATGCAGAGTTTAACGACATCTTATGGCAACAAAGGGCGCTGGCGGCAACAGAAATCATTTTGGAATATTACAGCATTATGCGATTGAATGATGTTGGCATATTTAGACATGGCGCAAAAAATACGATTTCGAGATGTCTAAATAGAATAACATAGTCGCCGTAGTTCACGACATCTTGTGGCTTTAATCGCCGTTGACTTCGACCCTACGATAACGGAATGTCATAACGAAGCGATTGGACGCTATTCGCGAATTTATATATAGCTTAAGAGAGAAACGATTTAAAGGTGTGGAAAATAGAACATAATGCTAGCTGTATTATTTTCTGATCTTTTAGCGAAATCTTGAGGCTGCCATACGCATTTGGCTCTGACCCCGTTACATATCCATCATACTTTATGACTGATTGAACGCAGTGGGCGAACATATATATTGCTTTCAAAGAAAACGATTTAAAGGTGTCGATTTTGAACATACATGTAATATTAATCAGCCGTTTCTAAGCGTTTAACGACATCTAATGCGCTATAGAAATATGCGGAATGGTTAGAGACAAGAATGAATCTAACCCAAGTGATGGGAATGCAATCTTCTTCCGGTTGGCAGACATATTCGAAGTCACTGCTATTATCCCAATCGACGGAGAGATTCCACTACAAGCGACAAAGATCCAATCTAATCTAATATCATTCAGATATAATCTAATCAAATCCGATCTTATCAAATACGATTACATCATAGACAATTATTACGATTATTATTATTATTATTATTATTATTATTATTATTATTATTATTATTATTATTATTATTATTATTATTATTATTATTATTATTATTACTATTATTATTATTATTATTTTTTTGTCCCGAGGTAAACATAATCCTTCGGGCGTCACAAAAATTTGTCTGGAGACAAAAGAAAACTAGTTATTCTGGAATGGTTGCATCTCCTCCGGGTCGGGCTCGACTCGGAGGAGATGCAGACATCACTTGGGTCCTATTATTATTATTATTATTATTATTATTATTATTATTATTATTATTATTATTATTATTATTATTATTATTATTATTATTATTATTATTATTATTATTATTATTATTATTATTATAACGCATTTATTATGAGCCATTATCTATTGACCAAGCATCAATCGATGGCATTGAGCAACTGTGATTGAAGGACTTGCTAAAGGTCCCTACACAGGAACCGTCTCAGGGAAGGAGGATCGAATCCGTACTCTCCGAGTTACAATCAATGGTCCCCTCACACCATTTCTCTTTTTCTTCTATCCCTGTCCTTCTTTTCTTCTTCCTCCTCTTCTCACTGCTCAACTCTCCTCCTAATCCTTCTTCCTCCTTCCCTCCTCCAGTCTGTCCCACCCTCTTCGCCTATCTACCCCTTCCTCATTCTCTCCTAGTCTCTCTTCTTCCTCCTCAGCACTCTTCCTTCTTACCTCCTCCCCTTCATCCTTCTCCGCTTCCTTCTCCAACCCTCCTCTCGTCTTCTTCTTCCTCTTCCTCCACTTCCTCCTCGTTTTTCTGCATCCTTGTCAGTTTGCACTTATACTGCTTGCCTCTGCGTTGTCGCACTTATCGTTGGGCACTCCCATCTCGATTGCTCCGTGTTCCATCGACGTATGTTGCCGCTTCTCAGCGGATGCGATCATCGAGGAATAAGAAGACCAGGAGGATACGAACGAACAGAGGACGGCCAGACGCACCAACTCACTCACCAACAGCATCATCTCAAACGATTCTCATCAGCAAACTACAATATTAAACAATATCACATATATTCAGTCTCAAGCGACATTTTGCGGTTCAACGGTTCGTTGACATCGATCTTACCTTATGCAAGTTTTATACAGAATTATTATGTTCAATGGTTGGTTATTTCCTGTTAAACGACGCTGTGTCATCACAGATATAACTAGCGTTGCCCTCCTTTATCAAGAATATATACCACAAAGTACGAGCGATTAAAAGGTGTCTAAATTCGACGTTTGAAATTTACAAACTACTATATTAATCTGTGTCACATAATTATATTCAGTCTTAAGCGACATCTCACGTCTGAAAGGGTAATTACATGTAATATCGATCTTACATTATGCACGGTTTATGCAGAATTATTACGTTTAATGGTTGGTTGGTGATTTGCTGTTTAACGACACTGTGTGATAACAAAGATGATTAGCGTCGCCCTCCTCCTTTCTCCAGGCATGGAACTGGCACTACCAGAGTGCGGATAGTGGCGGAGTTATATGAAAATAGTAGTAGCTTCAGTTTAACGACACTGTGTGATAACAAAGATCGCCCTCCTCCTTTATCCAGGCTTGGGACTGGCACTGCGAGAGTACATGGATCAAAGTTTAAGAACTATAAACCACTGCATGTAAGCGTTTAAAAGATGTCTAAATTCGACGTTTGGAGTTACCAGTATCCTGTTTTTAGCGACATCTTAAGACTGTCAGAGCCATTAATTTACCTTAACGGCAGGTAGATAGTTGGTCTTAATGACGCTTTGTCAGACAAAATATGATTGCTGTCGCCCTCCTTTATCTAGACTTCAGACTGGCACCACCTGAATAGGCCCATGTTATTTTTATTATTTTTCCAAAGTTTAACGACGTCAATGACATCGCAGAGCGTTTACGACAATTCGTAAATGTGGCCTATACAATGGAATGGATGCAGAGTTTAACGACGTCTTATGGCAACAAAGGCTGTTTGGAGAATACGATTACGATTATGACATCGAAGGCTGTGGACGTTGACATGAAAACGTGTGTAGGCCTTCAGTTATAACCGTTAGTTGGAACATAATATTTATTATTATAAGACGATGGATCCAACAGTTAAAAGACATCTCATGGCTTCAGAGTCTTAAGGCATATTATTGTCGGTAGAAACTAATTTTCTTCATGAGTTTCGCAATAGCATATGAAGTAGATGTCCATTACGGGCTTTGGCGCAGCACCTCACTATTCTATCAAATTTGTCAGGGGATGGTCTCCACCCCCACATTTTTTTTGTCCCCACCACTCCATTATTTCGCCGAATTAAGAGGATGCCGGTTTACACCATCTAGGCCACTAGAGAGTCCGTAGATCCCACGGGCCCTGATAGCGGATCGATTTTTAGTGTATGAATTGCGCCACCAAAAACCTGCCAGCCAAAACAAAAAAAGGATCGTGGATTGCCTTAACACATCAAACCGTAAAAGCGTCGTTTGCTGCCGGCCGAGACCCTCCCACGAGGCCGGCCCAAACCATTGGAGTGTGCCAGTAAAAATTATAGCCCACTAATCGTACGGCGGTGGTGCGCTAGGAATAACGGACTCACTACTCCAACCACCAAGGATGAAAATTTTTATATCGTGGTTCGCGGGCAAGACCCGGCGCTGGTTAGTTTCTTGATTAGTTCTGCCACCATCTGGTCTTTGCTTTGACTCGGCAACTCTTTTTTTCCATTCTTGCTTTGTATATCACGTTTCATCGTTCTATATTTCTCCTCCTCTCCTAGAATAAGCTTGTATTCTTCATCGCTAATAGCCGTGTCTTCCAACGCCTTAGAAATGTGGTCATGAACTGTGTTTAGCTTACTTTCCGCCAAAATACAAATTTCGTCGTGTTTTGAAGCTTTAGCAACAAAACTTCTACTAATAACATTTCCAATAATATCCAGAAAACTCGTCGCTATGGCTAAACTCTCTAGAACAATACCAGGAATAAAACCAATGCCAGTGGCCAACATAGCCGCCCCACCCACCCCAGTTCCAAGACTAACTATAGCAAGGCCGGCCGAGGCCCCATTAGCAACATCCACAACCCTCTTATACTTTTTGCACAGTTGTCCTCGACTTATCGCCTCTGACCTCAGGAAGGCTTCTATTTCGCCGATCTTCTGCAAGCGAAATGTTTGCGACGTCGTGTCTGACGAAATTGTTGACTCCATCAGCGTTGGGTACAAAGGCATACTTTTTTATAGTTGCTCTATCAGTAACGTTACGTTTAACTCAATAGTTGAAGTACTTAAAACGCCTATCTTTTTTCCTTCAATTCGAAAACTCGTTTGTCCTGGAATGAATATTGCCCTAGATGCATCAAACTGTCCACTTTGAATGTCAACTGTACGATCGATGCTACCCGCGGCTGTAATAACGCGAACTGACGCATCACCGGTGCTAACACCAAACATTGTAAGCCTCCAGAATCCGCGGTCTAATGAGACCGTCTCATTATTAATTTGCAACGTAATACATGGATAACGTGCCGCGGTCAATGGAAGCGTTTGCCACGAACTTAGAGTCACAGTTTTGGTCGCTGTGTAAATATCGCGGCTGTGATAATCGTCCGAAACGAAATCGATGTGGATTTGGGGAACCGCGTCTAACATATCTGCGGTGGGCTTAGGGATAGTATATCCCCAGTTGGTTAGTCCAACCAAATCATCGAGGTTGTACTTGTGCATATTTGTTTCTCCTTTTTGCCGGAGATAACCACGAATCTTGTAGTGTGAGTCGGCCATTATTAAGTCTTATGTGTCTCCAACTTTAAAATATGTGTAGATCTGAAAGTGGGATATTCCAAAAGTACCTTGTGTTGGGCTGGTGGCCAAGACTACCAGCCTGGCGGCTCTGAATAGAACGTTAGCATTGAAGGCGAACTCTTGTGCAGAATTAGTCAAAGTGACATTGGAGGTTATGAGATCACCGTATCTAGTTGCTACATCGGTAGCATCGATAGGGGGTTTAATCCCATATAATATCCAGGACGTGATACGTGGTGCAGTAGGACTAGATCCCCCAGCCAGACTAGCCTTCCATATTCGCACAGGCGTCGGGAATTCAATCTGTAACCAAGTCCCCGTAGTTCCAACTCTCGAAGTGGACGATGTCTTCCACTCACCTCTCACACCCGAGTTGAATGCCATATGAGGCGGGTTGGTGGGGATGGATTCGTTGGCTGAGGCAATGAAACCAGTTTCGGAAGAGTCTCTGGACAGTGGTGGAATATGACCTGTATGGTTAAGAAACTTGAGGTTATTCACGTACTGTATTACAGCGGTCTCTTTACTGTCTGTATACCTTTTAATAACAAGAGCCTGATTGTCAACATATTGTTTATTGGCCACGTTCAAAGGCTCCGTCGGTATTTTATTTAACTTAGTCATTTTGCCGGTTACGATCCTCGTCACCTGCCCGATGCTCGACGCGTCGCTATTAGATGTTGAGGCCCCAGTGTCAAGCCCAGTCACTCTCTTACCGCCCATAGCTAAATTTCCAGTCATTGCGTCGCCAACTTTAAGCACGCAAGCGCTCCTGACCATAGCGTCTTGTTCTTCGGCGTAAGTTTTTGCAGCTTCGGCTTTCTGGTCTGCGTACCCCCTTGCGGCGGCGGTCTTTTGATCTGTATACAACCTCACGGCCGAATTAATCGCGGTGTCCTGATCGACCGCGTACTGTCTAGCAGCAATATGTTGAACATCAACATATTGTTTGTTAACCACGTGCAACGACTCCGTGGGAACTCTATCGAGGCTCAATAGAGCGCCGGCGACCGCTGTTGACACCTGTTTCCAACTCGCTGCGTCGCTATCAGATCCTGGAATCTCTGTTGGAAGTCCAGTTACTCGGTGGCCACCCATGACTAAACTTCCAGTCATTACACTGCCAGATTTTAGCACACACGCGTTCTTGACGATAACATCTTGCTCGTTGACGTAACTTTTTACAATAACATCCTTTTCGTCCGCATACTGCCTAACGGAATCTCTCAAAACCTCGTTTTTCTCGTCCGTATACTGCTTGGCATCGATAAGCTTCTGGTCTGCATGGCTCTCGGCCGCGGCCGCCTTCTGGTCCGCGTACAGCCTGACGGCAGTGTCCAGCACAGTGTCCTTATCTTCTGCGTAACGTTTAACGAGACCAGTTACCTCGGAGCTTAAGCCGTCTGCATACAACTCAGCTTGTTGCGCCCGCTCTTTCGCGTACTCCGTTATTTGTTTCCAACTCGCAGCGTCGGACTCCCCCACCAATTCATCCCAACCCTCGTCTTCGCTATCAGATCCCGGAGTGTCCGTGGGCAAACCAGTCAATTTATGACCGCCCATTTTTAGAATGCCGGACATCGTTCCACCGGTGAGTTGCAGGTTGTCCTGATCTACGATGTCTGCATAAGCCTTTGTCGCGGCGTCTGTGTCCATCGTAGGAGTCCCCACGTTTGTCAGCCGAAAACCTCCAGCCGACAGAATTCCCATCATGGTATCACCCGCTTTGTGGACGAGCCCAGCGGCGCTTATCTGCCCCCCTCCAAACCCACCTCCACCGTCTCTTCCAAATTTATCAACCGGCATTTTTATATACAAAAAGGTGATGGAAGTCTAACATAGGTCAAGAATGATATCTTCAAAATTCTTTCCAGCAGTGAGCTCTCTTAGCACGGTCAGGCAGAGATGACCACATACCACATCATCGGGCCCCTGTAGCTGAAATGTTTGAGTTCTTATGGAACGGTTTAAATATCGAGAAATTTCGAGAGGTGGATCCAGCCCATAACTATCAAAATAGACGGCTGTAGGTCCATCTATCCAATAGGCGACCCAGTGAGTACCATCACCAGAACCGGAATCCAGATTAACAACTCCACACTCCTTCTCACGAGCCACGGCGGGCAGACCATCTCGCATGAAAACACCGCGGAAATGCGGCAGCGCCCCGGCGGTTTTCTCTATGTCGAAGTTGCTAAGAGGTTTTAGTTTTTTTGCCCGATGTAGAGACCGGATCCTTTGCACATTGAACAGCAACCACCATAAGTCTGGCGCCCGAGATATAAACCGGTCCCGCGGACCTGAGCTTCGAGTTCGCGATTGTGACGCGCGGCCTCTGCTAAAGCCGCGTCGTCGATCCGTTTTTTCTCGGCTTGGGCGGCATCGCTGGCCTGTTTCTTGCGCAGAGCCTCTGCATCGCTGGCCTGTTTGTTGTGCACGGCCTTTGCCACCTCGGCGGCCCCTCCAGCCGCGGCACCCACCGCGGTTAACCCGCCAAAAATCAGCGGGAGGAGAGCCAGTAGTGGAAGAAATCCGCCCGATTTTGTCATCTTTTTCAATTGCGTTTTGGTGAATCTCAGCTCCATGCCAACGCCTTCCGAAATCTTCTTCACGATTCGGGCGGCTTGAACTTTTGTGAGCGCGAGCTTATCGTCTCCACGAAGCTGGCCATGAGCGAGTCGGATCGTGGCACCAGTGCCGGCGCGCGCAGCTTTAGCCAATGTTTGCTTTTGCCCTTCGGTCAGTGAAAGGCCGAACGCAACGTATTCAGTTTTCATTTTTGCAAAAAATATATCAAAAGAGGGCCTTGTATCTAAATGTGAAAAACCGATTTCTAGTAGACGACGTTGAATTTGCTGCCATCCGATTCAAAATTCAGGAGTCGGTCGCTGATCAGGACTGCATATGCTGTCGTATTATTTGGTACCCCTTCGTTAAAGTCCACCTTGATTTGTATATCCTGTACAGAGGTTTTAAGTCGTTCAGATTGCCTCCGCACGTCCAGAACGAAGATCGGAAACAAATCTACAAATTCGATTGGTGTCAGTTGGCATGACGATTCACGCGCGTCTATGCCGCAATATTCTTCCTTGAAGTCACGTAGGGCCTTGTAAGCGCGAGAGGTTGTCCTCTTGGTGAAGTCGAGATTCATGTCAACAACCGGGTAGCGATCGCTGTTGAGCATAGCGAAAATGTTGCGAACCTGCACATGGTCAAACAGTGCCGGATTCTGCCCTTGATGTGCATTCTTTCCAGTTTGAAAAGCAACAAGAATCCAGCGTGGCTTTTCCGTGCCCGACTTAACACTCAAACGCCAGGAAAAAGTCGTCGCTCGTGGCACCGCAATGTTGTCGCATTGCATGGCGCGGAATGCTACAGGTACCTTAACCTTGGCTTCAATCTGCTTCATTAGCATGCTTTTATACTCCAAAGCGGGTATTATATGCGGCATGAACCAGGAGAGTTTAGTCAGCGTGATCTGGCCATTGACCGCAGCGGCTTCCTTGAAGATCGCGTCTGCATCCCCCTGCCGGCTCAGCAGTAAGGAGTGTTTAATCCCGTATACGACCTTGTGATAATCATCGCAAAAGCCGAATAGATGTCTTAAGGGAACGATGAATGAAAACGTTCCAATAGGGACGGGTTTTCCAATGATCATCAGTCGACGGGCCTCGAAGCCGATATTCGCGGTCGCCGCCGCCGCACTCGTGTCCTTCTGCCAACACATGTTTAAACCTTCAGCTCTGGAGAAGTCGTCGCCGTAAACCAGCATGCCTTTCATCGTCGTGGCTTGCCCAGGCGACATCACATTCTCTATCTCGGTGTTGTTAGCCAAGTATCGAATCTGAGAAAACATGTACGGGATGGCGTTGTTGATGAATGACACCAACGAGTCTGCGATGTAAGCCGCGCCTGTTGATGTAAGCCTGCCCTCCACAAGAAGGTAACTTTTAGAAGGCTGCGTGAAAATGTCTTGGTTCTGGATGTCTATCTGTATGGCCTGGCCATTGTTGATAGCCGCGGGATTTTGTGACTCATACTCGCGGTATTCAAACGATTCAATGCTATTGTCATCGGGCACCGCCGAAGCGATGTCCAACATTTCACTCGGCACGTCAAATGCTGCCATTATTATAAGTAAAAAAGTTCAAGCTTCAATTATTAATCATGTTACAAATGAATTTCATATGTGGTGGGTTTACTTTTTTGCGTTTTGTGAATTAGTCGGAATTTTTTTTATTTCATTTTGCGAGAAACAGACCCTTGCCGCCGCGACTCGGCTTTATAGTTTTGAAACCGGATCCAGCAATACGGCTGTTTATGTCAGCCATTGCCGGAACAACTGATGGCGGACTCACAGCCAGTTGTTTTAAGTATTCGATGCTCTTGTCGCTGAGCGCCTTCTCCAAAGGTGCGGGAACAACGGGCGCGGCAGATGAATTTTCATTTCGTAAATGAGCTTCATTTACGGCCGCAGCGCGTCTCGCTTTCACGGCATCGACGATCTGCCTGACGGCGGAGGCTGTTGTGGCGCCGGCTTTCGCGACATTACCAACCGCCTTGGCAACGTTTGTGATTGTGCCTCTATTCGCCGAAATGAAGGAGCCTGCACGGCCAAGGAAGCCCGCGATTTTGGGTATCCAGTCGAAAAGTCCACCACCCACGACACGACGCCGCCTTTTAATTCCAAGAACAAACATGAGAATATTTAAGTGTGAAAATCTACGCACTGCGGATGTGAAACCTTATAGTTACTGTCTCACCGCGGAGGTTTAATTGTTCACCATTCTGGTCGGTCAGCCACACACGAATGCCCTGTACGTTGCCAGCCGGTGCAACTGGTAGGTACACCAGATTTTTCGGAGACTCGATTACCTTGTAGCCGGGCGACACATCCGGGAAAAAACTGTAGATTACTGGCAGCTGGCTACCATTTCGATACGATCCAGAGATAATGTCACAATTTACCAGGATCGTGTCCACCCGGAGAATATCGACTGGATTTTCTCCCTCTTTATAACCAATACCAAGCCTCTGAGGGTTAAAACCGAGCGTTTGCCTGATGGTAGATTGAGCCATATTTACTATATATTGGGCATTCGTTATCTTTACGAAGGCGCGTAGGGTAGATGCGTTAGCTCCTATAGTAATAGGAGAATTAAAGCCGAGCTGAGGAACACCTGTCGGCGGCAGATTTTGCTTTTCTATCTGCCGGCTGATTTCATCATTAATCTGTGCGATCTCGTAGCTTCCGTCGGGCAAAATGATCGTCTTCCACGTCTGTCCATTGGTGGAGCTGTAGACGAACTTGTTATTTGTGCTGTCTATGTTCGGGATCGAGTTATAAGTTTCAAGATTGACTAAAGCAAGCTCAAAGCGTCTTTTTGGATCCAGGTACAGCGGTGGTGAGAAAGCCGTGGTCCACCCTGTAGTATCTGAGGAAACAACTATACTAAAATTTTCCTTAGGCTGCAAAAGGTCTCGAATTTCCTCGAGCAGTTTCTCCGAGCGTTCCATCTTGTGTACTTTATTTTATGAGCATGTTTCTATTCAATTCGAGTGCCAGCTCTTTGGAGATCGCACCGGAACGCAGTAACTCGTCAAGAATGGCGGAGATTTCGTTGCCGAGACCAGTGTTTCCCGCGGCCTTAGAGGCCACCAAAAGCTGCAACCTCTCTACCAGGGCGTTTGGATCGTTGTAAAACTGCACCGCGCCGCCTCGAATCAGCTGGAACTTTTTACTTTTCCGGCCATGAATAGGCAGACCAGACATCTGTACGAGCTTTTTGAAAGTTTCAATTGCCTGAGGCGAATATTGCTTAGTCTTAACGAAGCGTTTCGTTAGTAGGTTGAACAGCGACTCATCGGCCGGAGCTTCGAGCACCAGGTTCCCACCTTTAAACACTCTTAGTCTACCAGCAGACAGCGCGACGGGGTCGACGGAGAGCTCACCCAAGGCGCTACCTTGTAATTTAAGGGGAACGGCTGGGACACTGAAACCCTTTCCCTTTTTGATGAGGCTGTGGCCCGCTAGCAGTGTATGGATTCGCTTTTTATATTCCCTTAGGGCTTCGATATCTGCAGTCACCTCATCTACCTTTTCTTCGTCTCCTTGCTTATTGGCTTTCCTTTTCTCTTTGCCTAGGGTGTGGCGATTATAGTGATTTACCTCACCGATTATCTTTTCAGCACCTGCAATGTCGGCTAAATCGAGCTCGCTCGGAGGTTTAAACCCATGCCGTGTGATTGCCGCGACGTTGAGATATTTGTTTGGATCGACTAACAATGCGGGGGGAATTCGGGATGCCGGAAGCGCTGGAAGGGCTTGAGCGGCCGTTGGAGCAACTGCTCCCACGGAATCACCGAACAAAGCTGCTATCGGGTTATAATTAGCAGACTCTGAAATCTGTGCTGGCAAATCCTGTAAAGCGCTGGTAACTTTCTGCAGCTCCTTGGATGTAGCCGCCTGGGATTCAGCCGTGGCTGTGGCGATTGGTTTGAAAAGCTTTGCCGCATCGTACTGAAGGTTGGCTTCACCGAGCTTCTCATCCACAAAACGCTGTCTCAGTCGATTTCTCCGAGCTAAATAATCCTGAGTCAAGGCGTCTCGCTCCTGTTTAGAAGAAACCTTTGTCCACATCGTGGTTGTATGCCGACTATATCTTGCCTATATTGTGTCTTTAAATACTTGCCTTGGGCTTATAGAAGCGATCGAACCCGCAACGATATTTTCCGTCGTACACTTTAGACGTTAAATCTATGACTGCAAATCCATATGGTTGGGCAGCACACTCGCTGAAGAACGTACGGAACTCATCGAAAGACATGTCGCCGCCCACGAACGTATCGTGAATGGCTCGCAAATTTTTGCTGTCTTGGTTGAAGAGGACGATAAGATTAGCATTGTCACGGATCGCTTGCTTCGGAATTCGAAAATAATTCTGTGTTAAGTAGAAGCAGTCCGCGCCACCGTGTCGACCCATAGTGAAATACCTTTCGATGGGCGACTGTTTTTCAAGCATGACGTCATCGAAAACTAGAAGGCTTCTGGCATTCTTATTTAATGATTCAACTGGAACTATTTCATCTGAGCAAGAGTGAAAGGAAGCCACTTCCTTCCCGGCAACTTTTTCGAGTTCTGTTATCCAGTCCCGAAGGAACTGATATTTTTCCTGCCCCAGAGACTTTGAGTAGAGGTATAGCCGATCAAAACGCAGGTACCCCTTCTTCAACAGAAGGTTAAGCAGTAGGTTTGTTTTCCCACATCCGCTAGGCCCACAGATTATACACCGTATGCTGGATGGTAACAGCCAATGGTGGTGTTTTTTCCCATCGTCGGCTTCGAGATCGAAATTTGTTATTTCCATATAGAGACAACGAGTTATGATTGTATTCAACGAAAACAATGTATTGCCTACGATGTAAGAAACATACTGAGACTTCAAATGAAACAATCGTCGAGTTACGAAACGGTCGGCCAGCCAAGAAGGGAACCTGTGCCGTCTGCGGTGCAAAGAAGAGCCAAATTTTGCCTTCTAAAGTGCGAAAGACTGGTGGTTCTCTACTGAATAGCGCTCTTAATATTCTGCCTCTGCCAGAAATGCATATGAGCCTTCCATCCGGTATGTCTTCGGAAGATAATCCGGGAGGTTCTTTTCAGAATACAGGAAAGTACTCTTATTGTGGACCATTCACAAAACTCGACAAACGGCTGTCACAGCGATATCACGGTGTTAATCAGCTCGACCGTGCGTGCCTCCACCACGATGTGGCTTACGCAGTTCATAAAGATACCCCAGGGCGTAACCACGCAGATGACATCCTCGCTGCAGCCGCGTCGAAGATCGCACTCACCGATGAAACTCCAGATTATGAGAAGAAGGATGCCCGGCTCGTATCGGCCATTATGTCAGCAAAGTCGAGGCTGGGGATGGGTGTCAGAACGAAGAGCCAGCGAAAACGCAAATGAAAATCATTTGTGTATGTGTTTACCTGTTTGTAATATATAGTTTTACTGAAATGTCTAAGAACCTTTCAGCCGTCTATTACAGCCCTAGAGGTTACTGGCGAGGTAAGGCTGCGGTGAAAAAACTAGCCTTAGCCGCCAAGGTTTCAGAGGCGGAGGCTCGCGATTGGCTGAAGAAACAAGCTGTGTGGCAGATTTATCTTCCCGTTCCACGCCGCATACCGCATCCAAAGTTTGAGGAAAATCGACCAAACGCCGTACACCAAGCCGATCTCTTGTTTTTACCTCACGATAAAGTAGGTCGAAAGACTTATAAATACGCTCTCACTGTTGTTGATGTTGCCTCACGATACAAAGAAGCTGAACCGTTGATAAACAAAAGTGCGACCGAAGTCGCCGCCGCTTTAAGCCGGATCTATAAGAGGGGTCCATTGACTTGGCCTCGACTTCTTCAGGTCGACCCTGGCCGCGAATTTATGGGTGATTTTACACCGTTGCTGGCGAAGCACGACGTTCTTGTAAGACGCGGACAGGCCGCAAATCATCGCCAACAGGGCATCGTTGAACGCTTTAACCGTACTCTAGCTGAGCGACTCTTCGGTGCTCAATACGCTCAGGAATTGCTCCTGGATGCAAGGGGGTCATCCGAACGGTCAGCGGAATGGGTTCGACGATTGCCCGAAGTTGTAGCTGCACTAAACGATGAGCCGACGCGCTTGCTCGACATGAAGCCGGTTGAAGCGATGAAAGCTGCTAAAGTGACACAGAAGCCCTCTCATTCACAAATGAAAACTCGTTTGTGGGGCTTGGATGAGCCTGTTCTCGGGCACGACGTTCTCGTCCGATATTTGTACGCTCCCGGCGAGCTCGAAGGTGGAAGCAAACGTGCCACCGATCCTAACTGGTCGCTCACCATCCACGCTATTTTGGATGTTGTTCGGCAGGCTGAGCAACCGGCTTTATACCATCTAGTTGATGGGCCTGGCCGCGGTTTTGTACGTGAGGAGCTGCTTCTGGTGCCTATGGGCACTGAGTTACCCCCCGATAGAATACTCAACCGTCGTTGATTTTGTAGTGCCCGTATGCCAGCGTTGTTATCCCATCGGCCTCGATCCACTTTTTTGTGTCTAATGGAGAGAGGCTGATCTTATTCTGCTCGTACACTCCGATCTGGTGGTCGTGGCTTCGAATGACGACTTGTGTGTGCCGCATTTCCTCTCGTTCGAACAGGCATTTCTTGTATAGCTCGTGGTGCAGATCCTTCTTCACAACTGCTCTCTGAACGCCTTTTGCTTTCCTGATCTCTGAACCGCCTGATTTTAAGATCGAGTACATCTTCGGACGCAGTCCCACGAATTCGGCGATGGCCAATCCGTTACATTCATCCTTGAACTTGCCCACGACTTTCTTGTTCTCGACGTCGTAGTATGGGCTGTCTCTAGAAAACTCACTAAAGTCGTATAGGTGTTTTTTGTTCCACATATCGGCATAGGCGTTCGGAGTTTCCACCTGAAATAACAGGCTGTCAGTGTCTGTGTATAAGAGTTGGGCATTGTTGCCGTACTCGTTTTTCACATCGTTGTACCAGAAGTCGTACATCAGATGCTTGCTGAGGTCGAGGACAGCCTGGCCGACATATACAGGTCTGTTTAACTTGAGCTTGTTCTTCAAACTGTGAATCGCGGCGAGTTGGTCGTTGAAGATTTTGTGTGATATGTAGGCCGGGTCAGCAATTAGTTTACGAAGTTTGTCAACTTTTGAGGTCGGTACCAGGTTAACTCTGATTCTTTTTCTAAGATTTTCCATGGTCTTTCCAAAGACCGCATTATTAGCCAGTTTGAAGAAATCCTTCTCAAACTCCGACGTTGCCTTCGCTCTCAATTTCGTATTCATCTCGATGTATGGAGCCATCCATGCCTCCTGTCTAAACTTAATGACACGATGAATTTTAGAAACTCGTAGCCCTAACGAGTGGTAGAGTTTGAGATTTCTATAATGGACCACATACCGCTCCTTAGGTCGTAGGCTTGGTACTAACTTCACATGCTTTGTGAACTTGCCTCCCAACTCGTTCATAAGCACATTCTGATAGTCACTCAACCACTCCTCTTGGACTGTCAGGGTCTCCGGTGCTAAGGGATAGTCGCTATGTGATTCGTGGAGGTGCTCCGGGTACCCGAGATCGACTTCAAGTAGGAAGCCTTCAGGCGCGTCATCTGGAGTTTCCAACACTTCATCGAGAGTTGGACTTTCCCAGCTAAATCCTCCAACTGGCAGTGGCTGTTGCATCGCCCAGCCGTAAAGATTATTCGCGTCGAGATACATGATCCAGTTGTCTGGCTTCGTGGTATCGTAGTCGGGGCATTGCGGGTTGTTGGCTTTTGCGAAGCGCTTAGATACCATCGAGATTCCACCTCGGAGACCTTTCTCTACGAACAAATGCATATCTATATCGGTTAAAAGTTCGAGCTCGATCTTCGTCTTTTTCAACAAAGCGTCCCAGGCCATTCCTGGCAGGCTGAAGTAATTTGCCGGATCTAAACTGTAGTGTTTCATCGATGTGTTTCTGAAGGTCTCGAAGACATCTGCGAGTAGAAGTACATCCGTGCGGAGATACAGGTCGTGATAGTCGCCCAGAGTTTTACAGTCGAATTCGTTCCATACTCTTTGGGCGTGTTGATAATCCTCATCAGAAATGTTCTCTCGGGAGAGCCTGCTGTAGAACGCTTCTTTGGGTGGAAGTCGGTCTTCTTCGAAGCGGTGGTAATCGTCAATGTGCTCGTAACAATATACGCCCTTTCGCCTCAAAAGATCTAGTTTTGTCCTATCATTGTGAACGAAACTTTCCTTTATATATGCTGCTGTGACTTTCAAATCCTCTAGCGATAGGTTTCCTGATAATTTATCCAAAGAGCTGTTTAGAAACTGGAGACTATCGATGAACTGTAGTTGCCCAATATTAAATGTCATATATTTCTCCATATTGTTTGGAATACAGTTAATTTCAGTTTGTTCATCCTGTGCGGCCTCACAGCTGCCTATCGCTTGCATTATGAGGTGGCTGTCGTAACCTCGCAGATTGTGGAAGACCACCGGTACCTTACACTTATCTGGATATATTCGAAGTTTGAGGTTGCAGGCGTTGTGAGCGGCACCTCGGTACTTACCGGTAATGTGGCAGTGGTCGCGAACTCTATCCGCTTCGAGAGCGTTTCCGCAGATGTGACATTCGATGGCTTCGTGGAATGATTGGCGATCGGCCGCTGACATAACCATCTTAGCTGGGGTGGCCAGCCTTTGTTTGATAGAGTCCAGCTCGCCTTGTATTCGTTGTAGGAATTGTTGCACGGCGTTCTCTCCACGATATAGCACCGGCTTCTTGGTGCGGCCATCGTATCGAACCACTATATAACAGAAGCTGCATGGTTTCTGCTCAGCTATCTGTCTGGTGTTGCTCTCGTTGGGGTTCATGACTGCACGTTCGATTGGCATGTTTAGAGCCTCGAAGTCTGCGTAAATGATATACGGAATGCGCATCTGTTTGTGGTGATTCTGGAATTTGAGGATATTTTCATCCTCTTTTGGCATCTCAATCCGCTGAGGCTTCTTACTAATGCCCTGACAATCTGTGATATGGGCATCCAGCAAGTCTTGTCTACAGAATACGTGTAGGCAGCGACGACATGGGTGCTTTCGCTCTTTATGATTGCTGTTTTTGTACACCATTCGAGCCAAGTCCTTGATCCAGACATAGTGGTAATCCTCACCTTTAACCAACAGTATAAGATCAATATTGTGAACTCTAGTCTCGGTTGAGACACGGATTGGGTACAGCCCATCATTCCATCCGAAGACTGATATGGACACCATCGGGTTCTGACGCTCGAACTTACCGATATCTGTGACCTTCACCGGAAATTCTATTCCGTCGAAGTTTAGCTCCTGGAGGTAAGCACGATATTTAGTTGGGCGTTGAGGGTCCTTGTCTACTGGATACATGGCGCTTAAAATGGCCCACTCGAAGCAACGGTTGTCTTCATTCTTTACATTAACGACTGAATGATAAGGGATATACTTCGGTGTTGGAAAATAGCTCTTGCCTCGGAAAGGCTTATATCTTGCAAAACTGAGGTCTAGCGCCACGACCCGCCTCACCCTCCACCCCGACCCCTCACTGGTGTAATCCTCGAGGAGTTTTAGTATTTCGGCCTTGGCCTTCCGTATAGCCCCATGAATTTTACCCGCATTGGTAATTGGTACTGCTGTGCTTCGAAAGTAGGGGGTATTGGTAATGATGCCGGGGGGCGCGTTGCCACCATACACATTATCAACGGTCGGTGCCAACTTTTCCAAATCATCAGTCAACACTTGAGAGTATTTCAAACCGCCATTTTTTAAGAGCTCTTCGTTTAGCTGTGCCTCAATGCTGTGCTCCATTGCACTCAAGAAAGCCAACGCATCTTTTTCCAGCCTGTGGTTAAGAGGTACTTCTGCACGGAAGTCTCTAAGAAGCTGATTGGCGAGCTCTTTGTGTACTAGAAAGGGTGGTGGTCCACCTCTATCCTTCTTAAGTAGGAGTGGGTCGAATTCTGCTAGAAGGGCCTTACGTTTTGCCCCTCTATGCTTGCGCGCTGGAGGAATTGGCCTTGGAAGCAGTGGCTGTAGTAAGCGCCTTTTGACTGCATCTGGGATTGGTTCGTCTAAGATATTTTGTAGAACAGCTCGAAGAGCTGGGGGACCGGTAAACTCACCCAACAATTGTTCAATTTTTTCATTCGTAGACAATGCCATAGTTATAAATTATTTTATACTACTGTGGCAAACTTTTTCTTAATACAATAATTATGTCGTTTGTTCAAATGATAATTTTTGTTTACTGATATTCGATTGCCGCTTGCTCATCTGTATTACCTCAATACAATAACTACGTCGTTTGTTCAAATGGTAATTTTTTTATTCTACTGATATATTTGATAGTCGCTTCCATTCTTTATTAAATTCACGGACTAACCCACCACGTCGTATTCTTGATTGAATAGCATAATAGCCACACTTCATACACTCACCCAAGTGGTTTTTAATACCCCTTCTACATCTAGCGCAAGGTCTCGTCTCATAGCCATTTCGCAGCTGTGCTAAATGTTTGAAACAGTACTCCCCAATACATCTGCGACAGCAGAGTGTTGTTTTACCAATAACGAGCCACTTGCAAAAGTTTTGTCCTATCATTATGTTTTTTATGTATACCACAACCTGATCATTTATTTAAATTGAAAAATGACCCGAATGGTTTGGGTCGGCCTCGTGGGAGGGTCTCGGCCGGCTGCAAACGACACTTTACATTTCGGTGTGTTAAGGCCAACAATCGTGATCCTATTTTTTGTCCCTACAAGAGGTGGGGTGCTATATAAATTTGCGGCGAGATCCGCGTTGATTTCATTTTTTATTCTATAGTGCCCGTATGCCAGCGTCTGAAGATATCCACTTTTTGTGTCTAGTAGAGACAGACCAACTTTATTCTACTTTAAATGTGGTCGCATTCCAGAGTGGCATCCTTGCAACTTAGGAATGTGGTCGCATACCAGAGTGGCACAAACACAACTTTGGAATGTGATCGCATACCAGAGTGGCAACCTTGCAACTTAGGAATGTGGTCGCATTCCAGAGTGGCATCCTTGCAACTTAGGAATGTGGTCGCATACCAGAGTGGCATCCTTGCAACTTAGGAATGTGATGGCATACCAGAGTGGCAACAACGACTCTTTGGAATGTGGTCGCATACCAGAGTGGCATCCTTGCAACTTAGGAATGTGGTCGCATTCCAGAGTGGCAACAACGACTCTTTGGAATGTGGTCGCATACCAGAGTGGCATCCTTGCAACTTAGGAATGTGGTCGCATTCCAGAGTGGCATCCTTGCAACTTAGGAATGTGGTCGCATTCCAGAGTGGCAACAACGACTCTTTGGAATGTGGTCGCATACCAGAGTGGCATCCTTGCAACTTAGGAATGTGGTCGCATTCCAGAGTGGCATCCTTGCAACTTAGGAATGTGGTCGCATTCCAGAGTGGCATCCTTACAACTTAGGAATGTGGTCGCATTCCAGAGTGGCAACAACGACTCTTTGGAATGTGATGGCATTCCAGAGTGGCATCCTTGCAACTTAGGAATGTGATGGCATACCAGAGTGGCAACAACGACTCTTTGGAATGTGGTCGCATACCAGAGTGGCATCCTTGCAACTTAGGAATGTGGTCTTGTCCGTGACCTTGAACATGACCTTGAACGTGACCTTGACCTTGAACATGACCTTGAACATGAACGTGACCTTGAAATTGACCTTGACCTTGAAATTGCCCTTGACCTTGAAATTGACCTTGACCTTGAAAATGACCTTGAACGTGATTTTGACTTTGAACGTTACCTTGACCTTGACCTTGACCTTGAAGGTGACCTTGACCTTGACGGTGAGGTGGCGCAGAACCTCTGGACTTCCATAGCGCCAGGATTCTTCAGAGCAAGTCTTTTATATCAACGGGCTTTTATTGAGCCTGTGTTAAAGGCCTCCGTAGACAGGGTCTTTTGTATCAACGGGCTTCTAATGAGCCTGCGCCAAAAAGCCCGTAGAGAGGGTCTTTTTTTTATCAACGGACTTCTAATGAGCCTGCGCCAAAAAGCCCGTAGATAGGGTCTTTTTTTTATCAACGGACTTCTAATGAGCCTGCGCCAAAAAGCCCGTAGATAGGGTCTTTTTTTTATCAACGGACTTCTAATGAGCCTGCGCCAAAAAGCCCGTAGATAGGGTCTTTTTTTTATCAACGGACTTCTAATGAGCCTGCGCCAAAACCCCCATTATACATCTACTTATGAATCCAGTAGCGACTGACCGTGAGTAGTTCCAGTGTTTAACTACATCTTATGACAACAAAGGCCGTTGACGTTGACCGAAATGTTGACATAGTACACACGCACGCGCACGCACACACACAAACACACACACACACACACACACACATTATGAGTTAAGAGTTTGCGTGAGGTGTTTCCAATAGTTCAACGATTGTGTATATATTTTGAAAAGATATTTAGAACAACACGCGCCAACAAACGGCAGTTGGTGTACATATATCTTTAGATAAAACGTTTTAAAGGTGTCTAAAGAGAGCGTGTGTTGTCGTTTGTTAAGCAACATTATCTGGCCACTGACGTCGACTTTATACCATCATTCTGTATATAGCCTCCAGTACATATTTCTAACACTTTGTTTATTTCATTTAGGTTTGTTAATTAGAGATAATAAGTACAATTAATGGAAATTCCCTGTTCAATCCCCTGGGTAATTTAACAGTGCTCCAAGTGACGGATATCGGAACAAATCTAGTGGCGTTTGTGAATAATATAGAATTCAATTATCTTGCTCCATAACAACAATTTAATTAACTGTCCACCTGTATTTTGTCGTCTAGGACTGAAGCGGTATACTTATATATATATATATACATATATATATATCAATCTTTATTCACCAAATATGGTAGCACAACAAAAACAGAACACAACAATCGATACAGCATTCACTGGACAGTAGACCTGCCCATACTATGCTAATTAAACATATTTCAGTCCACATTTCCTTAATAATGCAATTATACTATGTACATAAAAGTTCACACACAAAGTTTACAACAGTATTCCCTGTAATTGGCCCCCTAAGAAAGAGTCTTGTTCTTCTTAACATCCAGCAGTCCTTAATGTTAGGTTCCTGCATGAAGTGCAGTATGTCCTCAACACTACAGTGGCCGACCTTGAAGATCTTACAGATGGCAGTGCTGTAGGTGTAATTTAGTGTGTTCAGTTCACTGTTACTGAGGCTCATAGCTTCCATTCCGTAAAGCAAGAATGGCTTACAATAAGCACTAACAAGATGCAGTAGAACTGGCTCAGTGAATTTACAACATTTACTATATAAAGAGTTGAAAGATTTGTAGAATTTGACTCTCATTTCATGCAAACTAACTTTAAATGACTTGGCAGAAACAAGACAACACCCCAAGTATTTAAGTTTTTCTACATAGTTAATTTGAACACTGTTTAGCCTAATCATTTTACATGCGGCACGATAGGAAGGGCCAATCCTCATTACCTGAGATTTTCTTACATTTAATTTCATGTCAATACTCTCTAGTTCTTTCACACAAATGTCGACCATGGCTTGTATGTCACATAGAGAAGCTGACATCAAGATAAGGTCGTCAGCATACATGATGCATCCCAGAAATAATTCCCCAATCCGGCAGCCATGGTTGGACTTGCTCAATTTTTCTATAACATCATTCACATATACCGCAAAAAGTATTGGTGAGAGGACACCACCCTGCCTGACTCCACAGCCTAGACTGATCATATCAGACAACATGCTATCCCATCTCACATATGCTGCACTCATACTATACCAACTTATGAGGATGCATAAAAACTCACGAGGGACTGATCTATCCATTAACTTGCTAAATAATGCATAGTGATTGACTTTATCAAAAGCTTTAGACATGTCTAATGCACACAGGTTTACATTAGAGCCATGAATAGAAAAGTAATCAACTACTGATCTTACAGCAAGCAATGCATGAGAACAGCCCAACCCCTTTTTGAAACCAAACTGCAGGTCGGAAGTCAGCAAGTAGGTACCGTACAGTTCCAGCAAACACATTTCAAAGAGCTTGGACAGATTGGAGCTCAATGTGATACCTCGATAGTTGTCACTCTTACTATTGTCTAGGGTGGCCCCTTTTTCCACAGGTATAATGATGCCTAAGCCAAACTTGGTAGGTACCTTGCCATGCCTAAGCATCTGGTTGAATAGAAGAGATAGGAGCACACACAGTCTAGGATGAGCATGTACTAGATGCTCTGCCTCTATCCGATCTAAACCTGGGGCTTTACCACGCTTCATTTTGCGGATGCACTGGTCAACCACCTCTACAGATACTGTGCTGTAATCAAAAGCTGGATTGTACTGGCTGAACCGAGAAAGAAATTTACTTCTGAGTTCTTCATTATATTTTTCATTATTGGGTGAACATGCATTTTTAAAATTGATGGCAAAGGCATTGGCAATTTTACTGGGTTCAGTAAAACCATCCACTGCCACAGAAACTTTGCGTTTACTTTTAAACTTGCTTTCCCATGTTTTCCAGAATGCAGTGGTATCTTTTGCCAGTAGATAATCATGCAAGTCATTAGAGATGTGCTTATCCTCTGCTGCCTTTTTGCTTCTAATAGCAAGCTTGTATTCAGCTTTTGCACATCTTTTGGCTTCATAAATTGGTCCTTGGCTGGGCCTACCAACCGCCTTCCACATATCATGGGCTGCTATAGACTTGTGCTTGAGATCAGTGAGTTGATCATCCCAGTAATGTTTATAATAAGAAGCAGATGTCATGGGGCAGTGCTTATCTGCTGCACTACATAAAGCCTCAACTATTTTGTCATAGAATGCATCTATATCATTACCACACTTACAGGTGCAACCCACTGCACAGTTCGAGCACATATTAAGGTAACTAATATCAGATAGATAAACATTTGTAGCATGATAGTATGAGATGAGGTCAGCTTTATCCCATCTCAATCTTTTATGCTTATTGTTATATGAGCTTTGCCTATCACAGTCACTGTTTTTAACTGGTAGGCAGTCAGAAAGGTGTAGCACCAATGGTAGGTGATCTGACAGGTTTAAACCACTATCAATAATCTCAGATAACTCCACCTTATCCAACAAGGCATTATTGATGAAAAAGTGATCAATGAAGGATGTAGTTTTGTGCGCAAAAGATAAGTAAGTGTACTTAGTGGGGCCTACAACCCTGTTGTCACACAGCATCAGATTTGCACCCTTAATAAAATCATTAAAAATTTGACAGTGGGATAGCCCATTAGGAAATTCCAGATTAAAATCTCCTCCAAGGATGATGTTGCAACCTAAGTTTTCGCTTAGGATGCCATCGATGTTTGCAAGAAGTTCTGTCATTATGTCATCATACGAGTCACAATTTAGTACAGGAAAATACACATTAATATATAAGCGCATTATTGTATATACTGTATATACTATATTGTGCAATATACATTTATTTATATGTATGAATTAGGGACCTGCGAATCACAAATTTTCCGTCGAATCGAATCTCGAATCGAATCGGGGGTTAAGATTCGAATTCGAATCGAATCTCGAATCGAATCAGCGGGTACCAAAACCATGTTTTGATATTCAAATACTGTGCATGTGAAGCACAGGCGTACCACAGTATCAATATCTCAATAACATTTCTGCAGTTTAAAATCAATTAAACTAAACATTAAGCTAATTAACAGAATAACTCACAAATAATTAATGAGTTTAGTAAGTAAGTATATGCTTTATTGTACCAATTGCATAACCACACTTTGGTGTACATTCATCTAAGCCAGGCATGGGCAACTTCTTTTAATAGAGGGCCACCCTAAGATTTTAGGGGCAGCTCTAGGGCCGTATGCCAATCGCAGGCTAATTTGTGCAGATTAATTTGCTCCAGAAAATGAGAAAATATTAATTTCGATTAAACTTCAAGTTTATTTTTAATGAAAATAATTTTTATGATGAAAACATAATTATCCTAATGCCTACAGTTCTACACTACAATAAAAAACAGAATGATGCTTCAAGTTTCTCAGTTTAAAAAATACATAAAACTGTTAGTCTGCACAATGCATCCATTTGCTAGATGTGCAATATTTAATATATAAAAAAAATGATTAAGGTGAGATCTGACACTTCTTCCCACCACACAAATCCGGAATGTTTGCTTTAATGTTCGAAGTGCCAATTCGAAGTTCATTGGAGAGATTGTCATCTGTTAGTCTGCATCCGTTTTTGCATTTTGTTAGTTTCATCTCTGAGAAGAACTGTTCACGAATTCGCGAATATAGGTGCTTGGAAACAGTGCAACCATTTTCAGGGCATGAAATCTATGTGAAGGGTAAGAATCCCTGCGATATTATGTCATGAGAAATGTACAGTTTATAGAACTAAATCAAAGGTACTTCACGAAATTTCCTTTCCAATTCACTGTTACTGAGGGTTTGCTGTCGTCGCGTGCCGCGTTGCACGCAGATATTCAACAACCAATCCACGCGCAGTAAACCATTAAAACAATTAGTTTACAACAAAGGGCTAATAATTTTTCAGAAAAAGATTCGAAATTTTTCGAATCATGACATCATTTTCGAATCGAATCGAATACCGCCGCCCGATTCGTTTTCGAATCGAATATCGAAGCTTCGCAGGTCCCTA
>OY744612.1:51694727-51729727 GCA_963556255.1 Allolobophora icterica
TCACGTGTCCCGTCGTTGCAGGTCAATGTAAAACGACACCAAAGCGTTCACACTACTCAGTCTTCTGACAGTGAGAGCAATCAAAGGCTGAATGATGACGTCAACGACGCTGTAGATATTGAGACGGCGACCCAACAGAGAGCTGACTGCTGCTAATGCTTCGGTGTTTCAGTCAGACATTGTGTGTGTTGACGAAATTCCTATAATACGTAACCTGTTCAACGGCGCTCTGTCGGCATTTCAGTCTTCTAGCGGACAATAGACACACTTTTCAAAGTTACGCAGCTTAAATATTTCTTTGATGCGGCCGGACAACGGCGGTTGACCATATTATTTTAATTAAACACGTTAATATTATTAATCCTTTGTTGTTTCTGCGTGGATCAAATATAGACCGTTCTATTATTCAGATGGTGAGTCAAGTGTACGTACGCAAGTGGAGAGGAGTGAAAAACAGTGCAGGTGTTTACAGGAGGGGAGAAGCCAATTTTTTCGGGATCTTTGCGTACATACTAAATGGATGGCCTTCTTCTTGGCTTGACCTTCCCGAATTCTCGCCTGGTACCGAGACGGACAAAACAACCTGGCTGCTGCTGACTTGATCTGATAAAAATGCTGTTAAGCTTGTCTCCCTGACGTGGCTTTTGTGTGGCGCTGATATATTTCAGAGATTCACATTACATTACATTTACAGAGTACGTGCAGTGGCGGAGCTTCACGTTCAGAGGCGCTTAGACGAAACTATACATTTACGATCATCTTAGCTAGTCAGGCCGGGCTATAGGCCATGGAGGTCAGGTCGACGTCAACGACAATCGCGGCCGCAAGATTGTATGTAATAATAATAATAATAATAATAATAATAATAATAATAATAATAATAATAATAATAATAATAATAATAATAATAATAATAATAATAATAATAATAATAATAATAATAATAATAATAATAATAATAATAATAATAATAATAATAATAATAATAATAATAATAATAATAATAATAATAATAATAATAATAATAATCTTTTTCTTTATATATTCAAACCGACAAACGCAGTAAGATTACATTGAGACATGACAGTACAATTATCTTAACTAATTATCTTAACTAAACACACGTTATGGCACCCATGCAAGACGCCCGCCCGAGGGGGTTTGCGGGAATCAAACCGCGTACTGCTGCTCTCCAGAGGCGGCGCTAAACCAGGGCGAGCCAGGGAAAATGCCCTGGTAAAATGCTTTTGCCCTGGTCGTTGCCCTGCCAGAATTTTTACCCTGCCCAGAATTTGTTCGGGGCATAAATCGTTCCCTGCTCTTCTTACTTGTATGACTGCCTTGGTCATGCCCTAGTTATAAAAAATGTATGGCGCCGCCACTGCTGCTCTCCTGCTGCTCTCCTGGCCACGAGTGTTACCATTACTCTATCCCTCCTCCCTACATAGGGTAAGGTATGGTTTAGAGCTGTATTATGCCATAGGAACGGTGAAATCTTTTTTAATGATTTCTGACGTCAGCAACGGCCTTTCTTGCCATACAATGCCGTTAAACTCTGGCTCCATAAGGTAAGGTCGACGTCAATGGTCCTAGCAACCGCAAGATGTCGTTAAACACTGAAAACTATCCTCCACCCAGTTCTCCGGTAATGCCAGTCCAAGCTTGGATAAAGGAATAGGGCGAAGCTAATCACATTCGTCATTAAACACTAACAAATCAACCAACTATATATAAAAGAGTAACAGACACGGTAAATTTCAACGTCAACGAACCTAACAGCCACAAGGTGTTAACACGAAAGTGTGCCCTCTTTACACACCTTTAAAACGCTAGGTACCATCGCTATAATTATATAAATGTTGACAAGGCAAGATGAATTCCTCGCTATCCTCGAATTCCAGTGTGCTCTACACACGGTAAAAACTTTAATAAAATTTAATAATTTCTGTCGACGACACGACGTCAATGGTTTTCTTTGCCATAAGACGTCGTTTAACTGTGGATCCTATCCTGGTTACAACAAAATAGTAATTAGTAAAGTAATTTGGACGCCAGCGATCTTCAAACCCGCAAGATGTCGTTAAACGCACGCAAAATCAAGTAAGCTTAATCTAATAAGACACCTTTGAAACGATTTCGTCCGAAACTATATATTCAGCAACCGCGATCACCCAAAGATTTGAATGTTTTCAAGCCAATGTTAATCTGAATTCTCAATGCCTCGAAAGCCTTTTGACTGATAGCAAATTTCAAAATGAAGTGTACAGGCTCAAAAGTCTAGTCATAGAGTCAACTACTGTAAATAGATGCTTTACAGAATAATATTTAAATAGTTTAATTTCACTGTCGAATTTATTCAATTCATGGGCTTAACCTGCTTATTTGAATTTGTTTTATTGCTTACAACTGATTTAATCTTAACCTGTTTAGATTTGGGTGCAAATATGTTTTTCGGCCTGCTTACTGTAGAGCAAGCATTTGCGATGGATTTTTTCAGAGTATTACTGTGAATAGTTCTGGTTGTATAATTAATTATGTAATTCATTCATTCACAGAATTTTATATCTAACTATTCATTTTAATGTGTTTTATTACTTTCAACTGATGTAAAATGTTTTTATTGCTCTCTCAATATAATAAATAATGTCACATTAGAATTAGAATTATTATAGTAAAACAAGAACCTCCATGCCACAATCATTACAGTCACCTGTAATGGTTTCTTAAGTACACATGCCACAGCTTTGTTCGTATGTTGGTCTTAAATCTTTACTTATCATCATCATCGTCATCGTCATCATCATCATCATCATCATCATCATCATCATCAACATCATCATCGTCGTCGTCGTCATCATCATCATCGTCGTCATCATCATCATCATCATCATCATCATCATCATCGTCGTCGTCATCATCATCATCATCATCATCGTCATCATCATCATCATCATCATCATCATCATCATCATCATCAACATCATCATCGTCGTCGTCGTCATCATCATCATCGTCGTCATCATCATCATCATCATCATCATCGTCGTCGTCGTCGTCATCATCATCATCATCATCATCGTCATCATCAGTACTATATGTGGAGCAGGCACGTTAACGGCACTAGCATCCGTTATGTGCTGCTGAACAATAAATACAGCAGCGATTTCATTAGACACCTTTAAACTGTAATTAACCAGCGCTATATATATAGCTGCTTTAAACTCTAGGTAATCAAATGCTTCTACCAGTCTATCAATCAATTCTAACAACGTAAACGGCCTATGATGCCATAAAATCTTCGACATGCTCAATGCCAGTAGGCGAGCAGTTTTGTATTGTATTGTATTGTATTTCAAAACTTTTAATGCGCCTTTACCCAGTGCCCACCAATCAGAGGCGCTCCCAGTGCGAAAGTCCTCGAATCCAAAGTTAAACGACATCTTATGGCACAGCAAAGGCCGTTGACGTCGACAGAAATTATTCTAAGCAGTTCTCGCCGTTCGCTTGGCATAATTTGCATGACGAAGCGTAGTTACAAAACCACTGTAGGCCTACTATTCAGTGGGGTATAAAAGACATAATTTTAACGTCTTTAAAAAATTCGCTGCGTTATTTAGTTTATAAATACGAAACCTTATAGCACCAGTGCTATGTTCACGGTAAGAATTGTACAGAATATTTTTCTATATACAAATTTCATATCAAAAGCCTTTAATGTATATATGTATTTTCGTTTATTTCGTAAGATTTTCGCTACACTCTTGGAATTAAATCTCCATTAATAGAGCAAGCACGCATAACGCTCTGTCTCCTCCTCCGTTTGTACCACTATCATTCATGCCTTCATCTGCTCCAGAATTGACTACTGTAATTCTCTTGATTGGTCTGTCAAAAGTCCGTCTTCCCCCCCCCTCCAGACTGTTTTAAATGCTGCCGCCAGATTAACAGCCCGACTTCCTCGCCGGTCTCATCTTTCCTCTTTCATGTTCGATCATCTTCATACTGCTCGGATTCAGCTTAAGGTTCTCGCTTTAGTCCTTCGGTCTTATCAATCAATCAATCAATCAATCAATCAATCAATCAATCAATCAATCAATCAATCAATCAATCAATCAATCAATCAATCAATCAATCAATCAATCAATCAATCAATCAATCAATCAACGAAATTTATATAGCGCCCCTTCAAGGCGACTAGTCAGAGGCGCTCCCGACCCAAGCCCGGTCAAAAAGGAAAGTCTTGAGGTTCTTATAAAAGGTACTAGACATGTCCCGTGGGAGAGAACGCAGGTCAGAGGGTAAGCCATTCCACCACAGAGAAGGACCTACGACCGAGAAAGCCCTATGCTGTCTATTGGAAGTGCGTGCTCGGGGGACCACAAAGTCGCCCCTGGAAGCCGAGCGCAGAGATCGGCGACCAGAGCAGGCCGAGGTCAGGGTAAAGAGCTCCAGAAGGTAAGCTGGTGGAAGGTAAGCCTTATACAGGCTTAGCACCCAAATACCTCTGCGACATCGTTCGTCTGCCAATTTCAGTTACTTCCCTCCGTCCATTGCGATCGCTTAATCGTCACGATCTTTTTGTGCCACGAGTCAGGACCACTATGGCCAAAATTCGAGCCTTCTCTTGCATTGGTCCTACGGAATCAACTCCTCCATTGCAACGTGCCTCTTTATTAGCTGGTGACCCAAGTGCCTCGTTCCGCTGTCTGAAAACCACTTTCTATTCACTGGGTCTTTCGCACTGGGAGCGCCTATGATTAGCGAACGCTGTGAGAGGTGCTTTATAAATGTTTAGATACAATACAATACAATAAGGTCGACGTTAGCGGAACTAGCATCCGTTAGGTGTCGCTGAACAATAAATACCGCAGCGATTTCATTAGACACCTTTAAAATAAAACTAATCAACGCTATATATGTGGCTGCTTTTAATTGGTATATATAATGAATGCGCATTGTAAGTTATATCAACATAAACAGCCACGAGACCTTCGGCGAGCTCTCGGCAATAAATTATAATAGCCGTTAGGAGAGCAGACATAGCATTGAGATGAGGTCGACATTAACGGTACACGCATCCGTTAGGTGTCGCTGAATAATAAATACTGCAGCGATTTCGTTAGACACCTTTAAAATAGAACTACTCAACGCTATATGTATGGCTGATTTTTAATCGCCAGCTAATAAATACGTGTCGCGTTTAAAATTATATTAACATAAACTGCCTTGGCAATAATACAATGGCCATTAGGAGAGCAGTTATAGATAGCATTGAGATGAGGTCGACGTTAACGGCGCTAGCAGTGGTTACGTGGCGTAGATAATAAATACCGCAGGGATTTTATCAGACACCTTTAAAATGTAATTAATCAACGCTATATATACAGCCTACATACGCAGGTGGGGAGGAGTGTAAAATAGTGCACGTGCGTACAGAGAGGGGAGGGGCGAATTTTCAGGATTTCTGCGTACATACTAAATGGATGGCCTTCTTATCGGCTTGACCTTGCCAAATTCTCTCCTGCTGAGGACTTCATCTGATAAAAATGCTGTTAAGCTTGTCTCCCTGACGTGGCTTTTGTGTGGCGCTGATAAATTTCAGAGATTCACATTACATTACATTTACAGAGTACGGGCAGTGGCGAAGTTTCACCTCCAGAGGCGCTTAGACGAAACTAAAGGCCTACCTTTACGCTGATTTTAGCTAGTCAGGCAGGCTAGACCATGGAGGAACGCTAATTCGGTCAGTGTACAATGAGATTTGTCATTACGCCCATTTTCACCGGCATTTGGGCCTACCTACGTCCAAGCGATGAATCAGCTTTTGAGGCGCTAGTTCACTGTTTTTTCGGTTATAGTTTCATCGGAATGCAGACCCTACTTGCTATTTATAAGCGTACTTATAAAATTGTACAAAATACTTCATTCAGCAAATTTATATTAGTAACAGTAAGATATTGGCAGGAGTATTGAAACAACCAAAATGGCGATATCAGAGTGAACTCATTAGGCCCTAGGTCTAAAATAAGGACGACACATGAAGCAATTGAAAAATAATCTTATTCTTTGTAACCAAAATAGGTTTTATAATTATAATCTTCAAAGAAATTACACAACTTCTGATATTTCATATAATATATAAACATAATAGGCCTAAGTTGTAACACCAAATCAGGATCTAGGATATTTACCCTACATTTAACATTTACCAGATGCAAATATAAGCAGCCGTAGATAATACAGATAACGTCGTATTTAAGATTCTTGTATGTGTAATGAAATCATTGGTCAATTCAAAAAAGTTTTCGTTGACCTCTAAGGCCATTGGCTGAAGCCCATCCTATGGCGTGAAAAATTTATTTTTTAAACGGCTGTAGTAACCATTAAACTGGCCACAGATTGCCATTCTATCCTCCACAGAAATCCATATAAACTTAAATTTTGAAAGTTTTAGCCACAGTCACGATTAAGATTCCATTTTGTATTTCGAACACTATTAATATCGGTTTTTAAATGGTTTTACGTCAATCAAGCGTAATCGAAAGGGCGTATAGCTGACCCGATTATACTAGTGGTGAGCGTCTGGGGTTAACTTTTCAATTTATGGATATTTAGGAAAAGTTGTTGAGAACTTTAATGTTCAGTAGATCAACGATTGTCTGGGGCAGAGCTGAGAATCTTCCACATCGGATCCCGGGACGACGGTGGCTGGAACTAGTAGTCCGTGGAAAAACTGACCGTCTTTCCAGACATCTGCTTCGGATGCACGTTGAGGGTTTTTAGCATTTTCCTACAGACATTTGACACAAAAGATATGATCGGATTCGATGAAAGCATTTCGATCTAAGTTCTCAGGAATAAAATGTCTAGGAACGAATATCAACTTTATAAAGAACTGTGTTATTAACACCATTATGCGTTCATAACTCACAATTAAGGCAACGCTTCAATACAGTATGTACACTGTTTTTAGCAAATGAAAATAACAAATGGTAAGTAGACTAAAACAACAAGATTACTGTAAATAACCACATTTCTCCTGCCGTGCTGTTTCTGTGTTAAAATTAAAGGCAATGTTAGGTGAACATGTTATCATTAGTGTGATAGAAGAAGAAAATGAAACGTAACTGCAATAAGGTTTTGAATGAGAGCTTCATCAATAAACCAATCAATCTATATATAGATTGAGGTTGGTCGGTCATTCAATCACAACCAATTCCAAGATTTTGATGAGTTAGTCCTGATGAAGAATTAGATCCTACCTTGATAAACAATCGGACTGTGGCGTCATGAACGAAACTCATTGTCATCTTGCAGCCATAGCTGACAATAGCCAACGGCTACACAAACATATTAAAACAGAATCATATCAATAGAACTACACTTGTTTTTTCTCTGCACATCTTCATTTCAGTCTGCAACTCTCTCCTTGTATCTGCTGCAGTGTTGTGCGTTACCTTTAGCCCGTTACTGTAACTAGTTACTATTTCGCGGTAACTTCTGAGGTAATTAGTTACTTGTTATCAAAAGTAACCCTACTCTTATGAGATAACGGCAACGTTATAATTAGTTACTTTGAGATAATTTTCAATCAACCTATGTTCGCGTCAAATAGTTCGATATTAGACGTCGCGAGCGTAGGTTGATTTAAAAGTAACACTATAAACATTATTAAAGGTGTTCTATCATCAACCTCAAAATTCTTTGGTTCGCGTGATCCAGCCATTTCGATTTCGGTCTTTACTCATGTCTCTGAACTTTCCTTCTATTTGTTAATGTTAAAGTCTAACTTCATCATGGAGAGAACCGAAAATTCAAGTTGACATTCCCACTTTCAGTAACTAAAAATACTTAGATACTTTTCCAAAGTAACTAATCAGTTACTAGTTACTTTTTGGGGTAACTAGTTACTTTTTACCAACCCACAACGGTAACTGATTACTTTTATTAGATAAGGATAACGTTAAAATTAGTTACTTTGCGCAACGTTTAAATCAACCTATGTTCGCGTCGTTCTGTTCGGTACTAGACAACGCGAACGTAGGTTGATTTAAAAGTGACGCTATAAACATTATTAAAGGTGTTCTATTATCAACCTGAAAAATTCATTGGTTCGGGTGACCCAGCCATTTCCTTCTGCGCTCATCTCTCTGGTACCCTGGAAATCGGACTTGGACCTCTTTTGGACTACTCTCTGGAAACCCCTTTGACTTGGTTTGGCCTCCTGGAAATCGGACTTGGACCTCTTTTGGACTACTCTCTGGAAACCCCTCTGATCTGACGTAGCGCTCGTGAATAGGCTGGTGCCCTGCGCTTGGCCTTCGAGTGGCGCTTTAGAAGTTTGGAGATTAGGATTACGATTACGATGTCTCTGAACTCTCCTTTTATTTGTCAAGTTAAAAATCTAATTTCATCAAGGAAGGAACTGAAAATTCATGTTAACATTCCACTTACAAATATTTAACTGATGTAATTCACCGGTCTCTTTCTGTCTCCTCGCATCGTCCACTTCGCTCCTCGAACAGCTAGGATATTTCATTTCCTCAAACTAGAACAGCTATGGCGCAGTCCCGATCTTTTGCCTCAATTGGTCCCTCTCTCTGGAATACACTGTCTCCTTCTACTCGCTCTCAAATTTTAATAGGTAACCCCTCGTCTTCTTTTGCCTTCCTCAAGACTTATTTCTTTTCTCTTGGCCTTGCGCACTGGGAGCGCCTCTGAACGGTTCACCCTACTAGAGGCGCTTTAAAAATGTTTAAATACTATACAATACTTACAGTAACTAAAAAACTAATTTACTTCTTCAAAGTAACTAATCAGTTACTAGTTATTTTTTCCATGGTAACTATTTGTAGGTAACTAGTTACTTTGTCCTTCTCAGTAACAAGTTACTGTAACTAGTTGTTCTTATTTCATCGTATGGCGGCGCTATACTGCGCTCTCGGAGATAACACTCTTCCCTATCTTTAACTCCTATTTCATACCGTGCATATTGAGAGCTGCGTTAAAGTAGACCACGGTCCAACCACTCCGCTCAACCCGCTCCCCTTCTGCCCTAACATTGCTCCGCCCTTCCGTCACCTCATCACTAAAATTTGCCAATCGCTCCATAGCCATAGCTATCCCACCCCTCTGGAACAAACTCCCACCAGTACTGCGAGAAATTTCAGATCCATCCTACGAACTCACCAAAACTTCACCACTTGCTATATCTCCACAGGTCTTTCACTCAAAACTGAAAACACTGCTCTTTCACAAATCCTATCCCGATTCCTCCTCCTCTGTCTACCCCCTCGCCGTCTAAACCCTAAGCACCACCCACCTTAGCCGTCTTACTGTCTTCCTGACTGACTCCTTTGGATCTTGACCTGGAACCGATTCGACCCCCCCGCCTATCGATTTTGATTTGTCTAAGCGCCTGTGAATAAGCTGGTTCCCGCGACTTCACTTTTTTGGGCGCTGTAGAAATCCGGAGATTACGATTACGATTACGATATAGGTGCTGGTATGGGTCAGTTTTAAACCAGTGGGTAAAAACGATACCAAACATCAAAATGATGATACCTTAGACCATAACAATCAAACGCATCTATTCCCAACTCGCGCTCACGATCCGGCGATTTTCTAGAAATTTTTGAAATTCCTATATCCAATCTGAAACCCACAAAACTTTGGTGGAAAGCGAAGGCTTAGCATTGTTTTGTGAGACGACTCAGACATCGATCTTTTGACAACCCATCTGATACGACGCAGCGCTCGTGAATTTGGTGGTGCATGCCTTGCGCTTAGCTTTAGAGTATCTCTTTAGAAATTTGGAGTTTACTATTACGATTACATCATGAAATGGCAGAAATACCACAAAATGGTTGAGTAGATTAGGCCTAAGTGGTAACCTGGTTGCGCGGTAGTTTCCGGTACGGCGTTATAATATGTCGACGTAGACACGATCTGGCAATGTCCTTGAGGCGCTTGACCTGAACTGGATCAGCACAAGGGTGGTAGAGAAAGACCAACGCACCATGCTCCACACAAAAAAGAGAACACATTTGCCATGAAAACTAATAACATAGAGACTAGAAAACGTTCAAAGTAAATATTTGAGTAATTGTTGATTTAAACTTCCAGTGAAAAACGCATGAGCATAGAATAACTGGCCGTCAAGGCGACTAATATTGCTTAATTAGTAATTTTTACTATTATTATAATTAGGGCTGTACCGAATAGGTGATTATCACTATTTGGCCGAATACGAATAATTGGACCAACTATTCGGCCGAATACGAATACGAATAGTGCACAAAATAGGTCTACCGACAACATTCAAAAATACGTTAACGTTCACTCACTGTACACAAAGAATGAGACTAGGGGAGACTGGGGATGAAAGTAACACGGGTTGAATGTAACAAGCATTGCAGCGCCGTTACTGAAGAGCAGGGAACCAGCTTATATTGATCCAAATGTAGATCAACTAGAAAAATTAAGGTCAACAAAATTTCTGCGCAGGATTCAAAGAAATAAATTTTGTATAAAGAAAACAAAATTTTTGTGCATGAAAGTGAGTTTCTGCCTTTTTTCTTTTTTTTCTCATGGCTCACTGTATTCACGTTTTACATTTTTGAGGATTACCGTGATTAGAAGAGTTGTCATTCAAGCTGCGTCTGTGTGAGCGGTATTACCGTAAGTTAATGCTTCCCAAAGATATAAAATAAAAACTAGAACCATGTAGTAGCGGGGTTGGTTGTAACAAATCAACTGGGGTTAGTTGTAACATGTTACAACCTGCCCCATATGTATGCTACAGCAAACCCCAATGTATGTTTATCTGGTAATTAGTAAGCCTATGATTGTAGGTTTATGAATGAATAATTTTATTTAATATTACATGGAAGAGTCTTCTCTTAAAAACGAGGAATTACAAGCGTAAAAGTACAAAAAAGTATGAACCCTCTGGAAAGAGTGCATAAAGGGGCAAATAGAGTTACTAATAGAAATGAGTGATGTCGCTCTGTTGCAAAGGAATTGCAAATCTGTCATGTCACGCTGTAGGGGCCTACCGATTTATTAAAAAGCAGTCACAAAATGGCGGCAATGTCAATATTGCACCGAGCGTTGAATATGGAAGAAATAGACGTATCTTTTCAGATGTCGAAGAAGGTAGACAGAGTAGGCCCTATATAAAAAATGCTTCATCCATTTACTTTGGTCTTTCACCCAGAGAAGTGAGAAAACTAGTATTTCAGTGTGCTGTGACATACTATAAGAGCTTTCCAGAAAACTGGCGTAAGTGTGAAATGGCCGGTGCCGATTGGTTCTCTGGCTTTCTGAAAAGAAATCCTACAATTTCCGTCCGCACTCCAGAAGCCACAAGCATCTTCAGAGTGATTGGTTGCAACAAAAATGTTGTTGCATCATTTTACGACAAATTAGCAGAAGTCATAGTTCGTTTTAAATTCGATAACAATGACATTTGGAATATGGACGAAACAGGAGTTACCACGATATACTGAAGCCTTCAAATGTTGTAGGCCTACCAGAAAAGGGTTGAAAGCAAATTGGTGCGATAACTTCAGGCGAACAAGGTGCGCTATAGGCCTATAGTTACTGTTGCACTTGCAGTGAATGCTATTGGAAACGCAACACATCCTCTATTCATCTTTCTTAGAGCTAATTTTCATGACCATTTCATTAGAGATAGACCAGTCGGGTTTGCTGGTGCAGCGAGTATGTCAGGTTAGATGAAGGAGAAAGAGTTTTGTCAGTTTATGATTTTCACCTGTGCTATTGCTTTTGGACAATCACTCGTGACATAGCCTATCTCTATCGATGCTATCGACTATGCTACAGAAAATGGTATCGTTATGCAATCCTTTCCACCGCATACCTCCAATAAACTCCAGCCCTGAGACCCCAATACCGTTACAACATGCCCCTGCTCATGTTACAAGTTACCCCGACACTGGGGTAAGTTGTAACACCCGACGACGCTCACTATTTTGATAGTCTTGGCTAAATTTGTTGTACGAAGCATTTAATACTTTTCCATTATAGAGCCAACATGTTAGGCCATAGTTTGATGCAAAAAGATTACAGTTTTTCTTGTTGTAAATTCCCCAAAACTTGTGAAATTCGAAATTTGTTACTTTCATCCCCAGTCTCCCCTACTGACACTGCGATACCGCGGTCCAGGCAGTAAGCAACACCTGGCTGCAACCACAGCATATATTATGTTAATGAGAGAGTTACTTCAGTTCACTCGTTATAGCAGCCGCATATGCAGAAACAGATGTCACGAAAACTAATATTCCTATTCGATCCGACCGCTACTATTCGGCCGAATACCGAAAAGCTATTTGGCCCACTATTCGGCCCGAAGCGAATGTTCGGTACAGCCCTAATTATAATTATTATTATTATAAATATTATCATCAGTATCAGTAATTTATTATTATTAGTAGTAGTACTATTAGTAGTAGTAGAAGTAGCAGTAGCAGTAGTAATAGCAGTAGTAGTAGTAGTAGTAGTAGTAGTAGTAGTAGTAGTAGTAGTAGTAGTAGTAGTAGTAGTAGTAGTAGTAGTATTAGTAGTAGTAGTAGTAGTAGTATTTGATATCATTATTACTATTATTAGTAGTAATAGTAGTAGCAGTAGTAATATTTATTATTATTGTTGTTGTCGCTGTTGTTGTCGCTGTTGTTGTTGTTGCTGTTGTTGTTGTTGTTGTTGTTGTTGTTGTTGTTGTTGTTGTTGTTGTTGTTGTTGTTGTTGTTGTTGTTGTTGTTGTTGTTGTTGTTGTTGTTTTAATTACGTATGTGTACCTCTAGCGAATGTACCCATCTCTGCGGTGGAACGTAGATGTATTCTCCATAGATTGGCCAGAGCGGTCGATGTGGACCCCTAATAAAAGAAGGAACGCAAAGACCAAGATTAAGACTTGAAATTGACCCGTTTATTTTCGTAACAATGAAACTGACCCAAGATCTGAAATTGACCAGTTTATTTTCCTGACAATGAAACTGACCCTAGATCTGAAATTGACCCGTCTATTTTCCTGACAATGAAACTGACCCAAGATCTGAAATTGACCTATCTATTTTCCTGATAATGAAACCGACCCAAGATCTCTCGGCTTCTGCAATTTCATTTGATTAAGTGATAACAAGATGGCGATCTCCCTGAGTTTTTCGTAATCGTAATCATGATCGCACATTTATGTAGCGCCCCTTCAATTAGAGAGATTAGAGAGACTCATCAGAGGCGCTGACAACCTAACGACAGAAATCCTGGATCGGACAAAATTGTTTTCAAGCGGAATGGTGCTTTTGTGTCGTGATGAGAAATTAGGGAGATAAAGCATTGATATATTGCATTAGCTAGTCCTATGTCTACATTCTAATGCAGCGGTTCTCAGCCTGTGGTCCGCGGCCACCTGTCCGCGACAAGGCTTACAATTGATATTTTTTTACAATTAAAACTATGCAAACAGACAAATTTTATAAATTTAAATTTTTCTCTTCTATTTCAGTCGCCAGAATCGGCTAGATGACAGCACTAAACTAATAATACGCGAATTTATGGCAAAAAATCTTTTGTATTAATTTGTGTTTTGTACAATTTTTAGTGGTGGTCCTAGACCGAGATACAAATTTGTTACTTGGATCGTTAGCTGCTTGGCTGGCTGGATGGATGGATATATGGATGGATGGATGGATGGATGGATGGATGGATGGATGGATGGATGGATGGATGGATGGATGGATGGATGGATGGATGGATGGATGGATGGATGGATGGATGGATGGATGGATGGATGGATGGATGGATGGATGGATGGATGGATGGATGGATGGATGGATGGATGGATGGATGGATGGATGGATGGATGGATGGATGGATGGATGGATGGATGGATGGATGGATGGATGGATGGATGGATGGATGGATGGATGGATGGATGGATGGATGGATGGATGGATGGATGGATGGATGGATGGATGGATGGATGGATGGATGGATGGATGGATGGATGGATGGATGGATGGATGGATGGATGGTTAGTTGATTTTGTCGTTCATTCTTTCTTCGATACCATTCAATGATTGTTTGATTGATTAATTTCCTTCACGTTTCAAATGATTCATTTGTCGATTTTCTGTTATTATTCAGGCGTTCGTTCCGTAAATTACAAGCCACCACGTGACTCATTAGAATTGATGAGAAAAATCAGACACAGCCGATTGTGCTCAGGGTTAGCCTTTTATTAAAATGCTCAGCGCATACATAGTGCCTACTACGCCAGTTTAAAATTATCATAATCGATATTTCTTTATTATGTTTTGTCCAATAACGATATGGAACTCGGATTGAATAAATTACTGGTAATCAAGTTTTATTTTCGAACGACGCTAATCAATAACAGGGTCGTTTGTAAGTGCGTTGCAGTTACGATTGCACTGTTAGAAAGTTTCTATGGACCGTGCTTTGAACATTCATCGAATATTATTATAATTGGGTCCCATATGACGATATGGGTCATACATGGGAATGTGGGTCCCATATGAGGATATGGGTCATATCTGGGAATATTGGTCCTATATAGGAATATGGGTCCTATATAGGAATATGTATGTAAGTATGTATGTATGTATGTATGTATGCATGTATGTATGTATGTATGTATGTATGTATGTATGTATGTATGTATGTATGTATGCATGCATGCATGCATGCATGCATGCATGCATGCATGTATGTATGTATGTATGTATGTATGTATGTATGTATGTATGTATGTATGTATGTATGTATGTATGTATGTAAATAAAATACAGAAACGGGGAGGCGCTCATTTGTTGCTTTTTGACCCATTGTTCTGGCAATGAACGAATCCCAAGGTCCTGGACACAATGGAACCAGAGCACCGCAGGACCTAACGTCTATTCCATTGCAGCTAGAGCCAGTTTCAAATTCTACAGACAACTTGAGCAGGTCGCTCCACCGTATGCGCTCAGCAGAATCGAATCCTTAACCATTGGATCACTGATCAAGCACTCTTCCCACAGACCACATGAATGCACCCAGGTTGATTCTGTTGTATTAGTACCAGCCAATGTTTAATATCTCATGGCTACCTGGGCGAACATCCGGTCGTCGCCCTGTGATGCTTGTCAAGTCAACCGCGTGGAAATTTCTCGTTCTGGATGATTTAAAAAATACCTACAATCATCATCTTATCTTACGTCGGCATGTAGCAGTTTCAGTTTAACGACACTGTGTGATAACAAAGATCATTAGCGTCGCCCTTCTCCTTTATCCAGGCTTGGGACTGGCACTCCCAGAGAACGAGCAGTGGCGGAGTTAAGTCGGCATGACCACTAACCAAAGTAGCGACTAAGCGTTGCTGATCTTTCATACAAGAACGATTAGACTGTGAGATTGAGGAATTATATAGAGTTGGAAAGAAACTATTTAAAGGTGTTTAAATCGAATATACTATTAACGGTTAGTTAGTTGCTGTTTAACGACGCTCTGTCATAATAAAGATGATTAGCGTCGCCCTCCTCCTTTATCTAGGCTTGGGACTGGCACTGCAATGGTCGGAGTTACTATTAGCAGTAGTTTAAGTGTTCAACGACATCTTGTGCCCTTGACGTTTAGGTCAGTCTCAACGCATAGAAATAGGCTACTATACACTTTACGGCTGCTCATTAAGTGATTAAGCTAATGGTCGACTATATAACGTTGAAAATAAATTATATGAAGGTGTCTTAATTTAGACATAATATTAGCCGTAGGTTTCAGTGTTTAACCACATCTTGTCACCGTTTCTTACATATGTGGTGTGGTTTATGTCAACAGCCTTCCAGACACAAGATGTCGCTAAACGCCCAAAACTAATGCTACGACGGAACGTTATACGTCTTGAGCGTAGATATCGCCGTACATATGCCCCCTCTGACCGGCTTATTTGGATTAATAACCTTCGGGATATGTACCGTGAGTTCCGGATAAAGGAGACTGCATATTGGGAATCGTTAATTGATCGTGAAAAGGGAAATCCACGCCGGCTCTGGGCGACAATTGCTGACGTGCTCGGTCGTTCTACTGTCTCCTGCTCTCCGTCTCAGACTCCTTTCACGGCGGACGATTACCTAAACTTTATCCAGACCAAGATAGATTCTACTCGCAAATCAACGGAAAATGCACCACCTCCTTCCTTCACTTCTACTACAGCTACCCTCTCGTCATGGAAACCACTTGAGCCATCTGTAATCCGTCAGCTGATACTGGATTCTTCCTCGAAGTCGTGTGAACTAGACCTGCTTCCTCCATTTCTAGTTAAGGACTTTGTAGATGAATTGACTCCATTTTTGGCTTTATTGTGTAATTCTTCTCTAGCTCAAGGTTATGTCCCGACACTGCACAAAAGGGCTGTGGTTTTCCCTTCCATTAAGCGCCAAGGCCTTGATCCTAACTCTCCTTCAAACTATCGTCCTATCTCAAACCTCTCTTTTCTTTCAAAGCTTCTGGAAAAATGTGTCTCTTGTCAACTGATCTATTACCTTGACTCTAACTCTCTTATGCCTACTCTTCAGTCTGGGTTCAGGAAATTCTACTCGACAGAATCGCTTATACTGCGCCTTCTAGCTGAAGTATTTCAAGCCTTTGATCGTGGCCAGGTCACTTTACTTGCTCTTTATCATATCAGCGCTGCCTTTGATACTGTAGACCATACCATCCTCTTAGACCGTTTATCTAAATCTTTTGGCATTGCTGACTCTGCTCTTCTTTGGTTTCGCTCATTCCTTACTGATCGCTCTGTTTCTGTTGTTTTTGGACCTACCCGCTCTCCTTGGTCCCACATCCCGTATGGACTACCTCAGGGCTCTGTCCTCGCCCCCCTTCTGTTCATTTTGTATACCTCGGATCTAGCTGGGGTTCTTGGTCCAATGGGTGTTTTGTCTCACCAATACGCTGATGACACACAGGCATACCTCCATGGTCCAGCCAACTCAGCTGCTCTTATGGTTGAACGCATCCTGGAGGCTTCCTCTGCTCTTGATCTCTGGTTGTCCTCAAATCGCCTTCGTCTTAACTATGATAAAACCAAGTACATTTGGCTAGGCAATCGTATCCAGCTTGCCAGGATTGATGCTGACTCTCTGCGCCTCAGGTTTCCCAATGTGTACTTCTCCTCCTCTGTCCGTGATCTTGGATTTGACCTAGATCCTACTCTTTCTCTATCTGATCATGTCAATAGTGTCTCTCGCTCGTGTTTTTACTATTTACGCCAACTTCGTGCCATTCGCCAGTCTCTTCCGCTGCATGCGATTGCGACCTTGGTTCATGCTCTGATCTGTACTAGGATTGACTACGGAAATGCTGTCTATATTGGCCTGTCCTCTACTAACACATCTAAACTTCAGTCCATCCTTAATGCTGCTGCTCGCCTTATAGGGGGCATCATGAAGTTTGCCCATATCTCTTCCTACATCCGGGACTCCCTTCACTGGCTTCCCATTCACCAACGCATTCAATTTAAGGTCCTTTCCCTCATGCGTAACTGTCTTGTTGGCTCAGCTCCGCTGTATCTCAGGGCTTACTGCACCCCAGTTTCCAGTTTGCCTGGTCGGGCCTCTCTCCGGTCATCTGCCCGTGGCCTCTTGTTAGTCCCTTGGATGCGCACTGCTACTGCCCAGTCCCGTAGTTTTGCGGTTGTGGGCCCTTCCAGTTGGAACAGCCTCCCTCAGGGCTTTAGGCTTGTCCTCCTCTCTCTGTCTCCTGCCCAGTCTCGCAAGCGCCTGAAAACATTTCTCTTTGTCAGTGAAGACACTGACACGGGTCGGGAGCGCCTCTGTTTATGAGTGGCGCTATATAAATCCTCGATTACAATTACAATTACTGCTATTATTATTTAAATTGTTTCTTTCCAGTGTGGTGTTCTAGTAAGGATGACAAGCGGCACATTTTTGAACGAGATTGGCCAACTGCATAGCGTGGAAGAAACTACTTAAGGGTTTCTACATAGAACACGACATTAGCCTTTCTTTTAATGTTTAGCGACATCTTGTGACGTCATTACCATGTAATACAGTCTCGGCGCAAAGACACGATTAAATGATTAAACGAAGAGGGCGTTTATTATAAGGTTGAGAAACAATTATATCAAGGTGTCTAAATTTTAGCATAACATTAGACGTAGATTTCAGTGTTTAACGACATCTTGTGATGCTACGTCATCCACTGGCTTCCTGCCCAACAGAGAATTCAGTTCAAAACCATCACCCTCATGCACAACTGCCTCACTGAGTCTGCTCCGTCTTACCTAATGAATTTCTGCACCCCGGTTTCTTCCCTGCCTGAGAGGGCCTCTTTGCGATCCTCGGCCCGTGGCCTTATGGTTGTTCCGCGTATGCACTCTTCTACGGCCCAATCCAGGCGCTTTGCCTATGTGGGTCCTTCAGTCTGGAACAGTCTTCCCCAGACCCTCCGCCAAGAGCTTCTTGTCCTTTCTCCTCTTCAGTTCCGTAGACGCTTGAAAACCTTTCTTTTTGCCGGTTTTGGCAGTGATGCGGGTCGAGAGTGCCGCTGATTTGAGTGGCGCTATATAAATGTTCAATTACAATTACAATTACTTCTTCCACGCTTGAGTGGAACTGACACTACCAGAGTATGGGAGTGGAATGATAGGGTCTACAGTTAAACGACATCTTTATGTCAACAAAGGTCGTTGAAGTCGGCACTGTTTAATTACACTGTGTCACAACAAAAATGATTAGCTTCTCCTTTCTCCGTTCTCCAAACAGGGTTCCGGCAATATCAGTGTACAGTCAGTGTTAGGAAGTAATGTACGTATTTTTGTATCTGGACCAGAGTTTAACGACATCTTATGGCAACAAAGGCCGTTGACGTCGGGTGCATGTGAAGACGAAGAAATTATTCTGAACAGTTCCCACCGTTTTTTATACATGTGTCGAGGTCGATGTCAACGACCCTTCCAGCGACAAGATGTCGCCATACACTCAAAACTACGATTATTATTTTTGCATTAGTACACCTTTAAATCGTTTCTTATGAGTGCTATATAAGGAAATAATTTCTGTCGACGTCAACTAATTTTCTGCAATTAAGTATCGTTAAACTCTGGATCTAATCCACTGGCGGAATATCCAGTGGCTGCCAAATTTCGTTCGGAATAAAGGTGTACTTTGGTTGGATTTTAAGCTGTTTCCTTGCAAATGTCTTGTCTATTCTTGTCTATTCTTGTTTCTTTGCAAATGTCTTGTCTATTCTATGTCTATGCTGCGTTCGAGTCTGTTTCTGTGATGCTTGTCAAGTCATCCGCATGGTATTTTCTCGTTTTGGACGATTTTAATAACATCTACAATCATCACCACATGGCAGCCGCCACGTGGTTGATAACTGAAAAACGAACAGTCTGGAATCTACACGTGCTTCTCGTGTAAGCCTTCACAACTGGACTATAAAGATTCCAGAAACACAATAGCCAAGGATAACGCGGATGCAGTCTTATTGGAACACTATAATTTCAATATATTAGACTCCGCATCATCGGCTACCTATAAACTCGCCGTTCTTCGAACAGTTTACTATCTTAAAGGAGCGTCAAGAGCGCTCATAGTGGGCTTTTCCTGATTCAACGACAGTAACTTAGACAACAACTGTCTAATTTGTAAACTGTGAGATTTTGACTTGCATTATTAAAAGGCTACTTACTTACTTAGCTATGTGGTCCACAATAAAAATTTGAATAGCATTATGCAACAATTCCATGTTGCTAAAGTGTATACCGGTATCAATATATAGCGTAGGTTAATTGCGTTTTACAGGTATCTAAAGTGCGTCTTTTATATGAGTATTTCCTGTATTTTCCGGTGTTTAATGACACATTTTACTGGCAGGGTGTTGATATTCAACCTGTCAGTTTTTAAGAATTATACGATATTAAGCACTAAGCAGAGCAGATGGATAGTTACCCGCGCGGTGGTTCGTCGTCGTATGTGATCGATTCAGTCATACACTTGTGTATAGGCTAAAGAAAAGAGACAGTTATTCCGACCATCAATTCAAACAAAAGTGATTAAAACATGAAAGTAATGACAACGTTAAGGCGGCTAAGTAAGATGGATTGAGGGAGGGAGAAAGGAATGGAGCCAGGAAGGGAGGAACATGGGCGTCCGCAGGAAGGGAGGAAGAATGGCAACTATCGGTATGAAGCGTCAGCCACTTCATTTTCTTAGCCTCGGCATATGTGAGCGGGTGGCCAGCCCTTTCCATAACTGCCGGATCTTCCTATTGGCTATTGGGTGCATGTGAAGCAGAAGAAATCGAGACGAACATCTTTCTGCGCTGACAGTGATTCGAACCCCCAAACTCTCGGTTGACAGCCCACCACTCTAGCCGCTAGACTATGATTGCGCAGCACATCTGGATGAAATTCTCCTGAAATAACCGACTTACTGTTTCTCCAGAAACGGCTGAAGAAATTAATCTTGCCTAATATATTCTAATCTAAACTAATCTAGTGACTTCTATAGCGCCATTAAAATAATGGAAGAATCATAATCGGAAGAGATGAAGAAGAAATGCATTTTCTTACACACCTTTTCTAAGATATATAATGGTCCTATAAATACTATACAATAACGGTTCTTTATAATGGTCCTGCAGAAATGAATAGAAAAAAGCCGTCCCTGAAGCTAGCAGTGAGGAAGCCAAAGATATGAGCTGTCAGCGACTTCATTTTCTCAACCTCGGCATTTGAAGATGGATGGCCAGTCCTCTGCCTCGCTGTCTTATCTTCCCACCTACAGTGTACGGTCAGTGTACGTATTACAGCTGAGTTGGGTAAGGTCGATCATAAATCTAGAACCAAATTTCTCCCGTAAAACCACTGTCAAAAACGATAAGCCGTGGGTAAACCTGATCGAAACTTGACATTGCAAAGAAAATGTTTGCCATGTTACAACTTTCCAGATCAAAGCAAAGGAGTGAGTGAGTAAGGACCAAGTGGTTAAGTAAGACAATCGTGTTTTATTTACTTTGGTTTCAGAGAGGCGCTGTACAAATGCTTGCAGACTCATGCAAGCGCGCTCGGCTCAATATAAACGTGATTTCTCGCACCACTCATTCATTCATTCATTTGAGCATTTATATAGCGCCCCTTAAAGGAGGCTATTCAGAGGATCTCCCGACTCCAGCACGGATATACAGAACAGTTTTTGGCATCGCGTAGAAAGACTCGGGTTGAGTTTTAGGAAGGAGACGCAGCTCCAGAGGTAGCCCGTTCCATACCACTGGGCCAACTACCAGAAAGGTTCGATTTTTCATAGTAGTAGTACGGGCAAATGGCACCGCAAGCACCTCTCTCTGCAGAGCGGAGTGAGCGACCACGGGTTTCCCCGACAGACTGGCAGAAGGACCTCAGATAGGCCGCAGCGACGCCCAGCTGGCAGCGCCAGACCAAGGAAACAATCCTATACTGAATGCGGAAGGGAACCGGGAGCTAATGTAGGTCCCGAAGCATAAAGTCGGACACATGGTCAAACTTGGACTTCCGACCAATGAGTCGGGCAGCAGCACGCATTACACGTTCAAGACAGGCCAATGTAGAGGGAGGACCAGTAGTCCACTCGGGACGTGATGAAGGCGTGGACCAGGGTGGACGTCGCAGATGGAGAGAGGGCGCGAGCAATACTACGAGGCTGGCGCAGTTGATAGAAGCAGTCGCGGGTTGATAGAAGCAGTCGCACCAACTTAAATATAAATTTAATAAGATCGAAAAACAGTGCATAACTATTTGCCATCTGTTTTATTGTAACAGCTTTCAGAGAAGTTTGACCATCAACGCTCACAAAATCGCCACTTACCTCTGGAATCTCTTCGTTCACGAGACACGATTGTAGAGGAAAAGTCTGAAATTTGCACAAAATCAAATCCGTGAACAGCGCATCATCGATAGTCAGTGCTACAAAAATCCTCTGTAGAACCTCCAGTATCTATTTAACGTTCAATTACGACACCTTTAAATCGTTTTTAGAACAAAAATAAATGCGTTACAACATTCTCCGTCTACAAGGGATTTCAATGCTTTGGCTTAGCGTTTGACCAAAATTGACGACTACAATTATAGCGTTACAAATAACTGATTTTAAGGTGTCTAGACCGAAATTAATATTAGCTGCAGTTATTATCGTCTAACGACATCTTGTGGCACCCAAGTGTCGTTTACTTCGCCTCAAGCACATTTGGAAGATATTGTATCATATCGAAACTACCGATTTAAAGTTTAATGTCAGTTTTGGAGCACTCGTGACTATGACGATGGCCCCCTTACATATTATGCATGATATTAAATGTTTCTATAAAAACATAGAGAAGTTGTTCACTATTGGTTAATGGTTTCGAATAATCTGTCTTATATCCGCTGTCTTGTAGCTGCTTCTGGGATTGCTGCGAGCCGGTTACCCAACCCTAGTCTCTGCCATTGCATCATGAGGGAGGTTCATGAACAGGCTCTGAATTGGTTAATCTCTAACCAGATTATGGAGCCAATTATAATCTGACTCCTTAAGCAGTGTAGAAGCCATTCAGGAACTACTTTCAAAAGTCCTCCTTTATCAATCTCTTTCTATTTATCACCTGACCTGGTCGGCTTTTCAGTGATTTGGTTCTTCTTCTTGTCAATTATTCAAAGTACGATTCAAAGTACTTTTCATGCGTGACATAATGACATTAACATTGCAAAGATTGTCAGAGGAATTATAAAATAATTCCTCACATCCTCAACAGACTCAGATACATCGTTACCTTCTATATCTTCATCTATACCTTCAGTGTCTTCTATGTTTTCGGTATATTCAGTCAATTCAACCTGCAAAGAAGTCGCTTCACAGGCTGATGACACGGTTTCTTGAGTTTCCCGAGGTTGCTTTTTCAATTTTAGATTGATTTGCGCAAAATTAAGTCAGACAAATTCGATTTCATAAAACACAACAGTATAAGTTTACCCCATAAAAGGCACGATAAAATGAAGCGATATCTTTCGCACAACTACTGTCAAGCTGAAACTTCGATTATTTCTTCGCAATTTGGACTATTTATTTGTCTGATGAAGATGAATCCGATTCCATAAAATCCATATTTTCCAAACCTCACTTTTCCGCAAAGAACTTTGTTTTATACCGAAAACAAACTTTTCCTTAGTTTGTTAGTTCCATCCTAATTTTCGTTTCTTTTCATCGAACACACGAATACGATTAAAAGCAGTAATCAATTGATTAACGACATCTTATAGAGCTACAACAGCCTTTGACGTCTTTAAAGTTCAATGACATAGTTCAGTTCTTTTTCAAATATCTTTCGTCCATCAATTTCGTTGGCTTCTGTCCCGGTTGTGATTGCGATGGAACGCAAATCGGAATCGATTAAAGGATTAAAGGAAATTTTGCGACGTTACATTATATAGCGTAAGTAGGAAACGATTTAAAGGTGTCGCAATTGAATGCAAAATAAATTGGCCGTAGTTCTAAGCGCTTAATGACATCTAGCGAAAGCTTCGGCCGCTGAACTACGGCCAGTGTTACGTGACATTGTCACCTGCGAACGAGCGTATGCAATTAGTTTTGAACAGCGTTTCTGTGAAGTTGCTGTTTAACAAAGCTGTGTTATCGCAAGGACGATTAGCTTTGCCCGCCTCTTTTATTCACGCTTTGGACTGTTATGGCACTACTACAGTTAAAGCAGTGGCAGAGTTCGCGGTATTGGTGTATACGGTATTGGCGCAGTTTCTTATATATAGTCGGAATGAAATAATTTAAAGGTGTTTAAATGTAATAATATTTGTAATGCCACTGGGTTCGTTCCAAAGATGTCTGGTTGTTCAGAGGGTAGTGAAAGGAACCAAGTCCTGTTGCCAGGGATTCCAGAGAAAGTAATCAGTGGAGCTGCTAATGCGGGTGTCGTTAAGGTCGAGAAAGATTGAAAGGCGGAGGATCAGATGAGTCATGGTAGGAATTCTTGAAAAGGTGAAACTGGTTTTGAGTGGAAACTCCACATCAAAGGCCCTTGACGCCGATAGGAATGATTGTTTTGAATAATTCTCAACGTTCGTATGGCTCGAACATCGACGTGTGAGCTCAAGGTATCTTAAAGCAAGTAATGAGTAGTTTCAATTGTTAGATGACATCTTCCGGCTGCCAGAACCTTGCCCGTTAATACAGCCATCATCTACTAAAAATTGAACGCAGTTGACAGTTGACTTATATATATCTTTGGAAGCAACACTTTTAAAGGTGTTTAAAGTGAATGTAAAATTTCACGAATATTCGTAGTTTCCGGTGTTTAACGATATCTTCTGGCTTACCTGCCATTATTTGAAATCGTTTCATTTCTAGTTTTAAAAAGTACTTTAAATTGAATTCAATAATAAGAACTTTAAAGGCTATTAAGTTAGTAAGTATGTCAGCAGATGCAGACGTAACAACATCAGACACGAAGGTAGCGTTTTTGATTACATTACAAAACCAACCAATGGACACTTCTTATATTCAGAAATTATAATCCTTAGAACAGAACTAGACAATATCCTCCACGCAATGTAATTAAATGTAATGTTATGTAATACAATGTATCGTAATGTCTTGTGACGTAATGTATTCTAATACAATAGGGTGTAACGTATTGTAATGTGATATAACGCGATGTAATCTAAGGTAATTCGGAGTAATATGGTGAAATTTAATGTGTACTGTAATGTAATATCATGTAAAGCAGTGCAATGTCATGAGAAGTCATGTGACGGGATGTGATTTTAATGTTACGTGATGTAACGGAATCTTATGGAAAACAGTAAAACTGGTAATGTTGTGTAATGTGATGTACTGCAATGTACTGTAATCTAGAGAACTATTGGGTGATGTACATAATATACCATAAAACAGTGTCATGTAATGTTGTGTAATGTGATGCATTTAAGTGTTAAGTAATGTAATCTAATGTAATGCAGAATGAAGTGCTGCTATGTACTGTGATATGATGTAATCAGATATAATAAGTAAGTAAGTAATTTATTTGCCACCAAATGAAACAAACACAGTAATAATACATATACAGTTGCAGTGGCAGGCTACCGGAGAAGTCTTGTAGGACTCATCTCGCCGGTCGCCCAATAATAGGTGTGATTTAGTGTGATGCAATTTAAACGATATAATGTAAACTAATGCAATATAGTGTAATGTAATGTGCTGTATGTTTTCTCCAGGTTGAATGCGATGGATCCAGAATCTAGCGACATCTTACGGCAACAAAGGCCGTTGGCGTCGACAAAAACTATTTTGGCGTATTACAGCTCGATATATAAGGAATCGCATATACTGTGGTAACGAACTCCGTTTTCTGTTGGTTGGTTGCTGTTTAACGACACTGTTTCATAACAAAGACGATTATAATAATAATAATAATTATTATTATTATTCTTTAATTAAGCGCCTGCAAACGCACTGCGCTGTACATGTACATGTTATGCGATAAACCTTAACTACTAACAGAACAGACAGCGTTCAATATACACGGCGCAAATTGCAGCCTACAAAGCATGTCCGCCTATGGGACTCGATCTCTGTACCTCTCGCACTCTACGCCAGATGTTATCCAATGCGCTATTGTATAGCAAATGCACTTAGCAATTGAATTAAATGATGTTGGCATCTCGTGGCTGTCAAACCCCGTTGACCTAGACAGTATGCAAGATTGAACGCAGTTGGCGATAACAGGGCCCTATTCTATAGCAAATGCACTTAGCAATTGAATTAAATGATGTTGGCATATTTATATATGGCGTGTAAGAACTGATTTAAGGGTGTGTAAAAATAGAAACTTATTGGTCGTAGTTCACATTGTTTAACGGCATGTTGCGGGGAATAATCGCCGTTGACTTTGACCCTAAAATATCTGTATCCCACACACTTAGCTATTAAACGCACACTTTGATCTTAGCCAAAAGGCCGAGACGCTATTAAACGCAATTTGCGAATTTATAATATATAGCTAAAGAAATAAACGATATAAAGGTTTTGAAAATTGGTCACACTATTAGCCGTATTTCTGATTTTTAACGACATCTCGTGGCTGTCAAACCCCGTTGACCTAGACAGTATGCAAGATTGAACGCAGTTGGCGATTACAGGTATATATTGCTTCGGAAACACGATTTAAAGGTGTCGTTTGGAGTATAATATTTATAAGCCGTGGTACTAAGTATTTAACGACATCTTTTGCGTTACTAAGACAGCGCTATAGAAATGTATGGAATGGTGAGAGCCAAAGAAGAATCTAACCCAAGTGATGGGAATGCGATCTTCTTCCGGTTGGCAGACATATTCAAAGTCACTGCTATCATCCCAATCGACGGAGAGATTCCACTACAAGCAACAAATAGAAAGATCTAATCTCATCCAAATATATATATTATTATTATCGTTATTGTTATTATTTTTTTGCCTCGAGGTATACAGAATCCCTCTGGGACTTCAACATTATTTACAGTGTAGATTTGTCATGAATGGGCCCTATTATTATTATTATTATTATTATTATTATTATTATTATTATTATTATTATTATTATTATTATTATTATTATTATTATTATTATTATTATCATTATTATTTTAACGCATTTATTAAGGACCGCTATCTAATGATGAAGCATCAGTCGAAGCAGAAAGCAATTGTGAGTGAAGGACTAGCTCAAGGCAGTAACCGTCTTAGGAGAAGAGGAACCCATCCATACTCCCCGCGTTACAAGACGGCGCTCTAACCAACCGGTTAGATCGTGTTCCGCTAACCTACTACTGACAGTTTCTATGGCGCCATTAGACATACGCACAAAACATCGACCTGTGGTGGATTCAATTGAAACTGGATTGAAATCCTAATCCGTTCCTTAATTTCGGTTGAAATCTCAAAGATCGGAGAAACAAGAAGAAGTCTGGATAAGAAAGATTAGAGAGTTGAAAGAGAGAAGTCTTAAGATTAAGTATAGTCTAGTCTTAAGCATGGCATAGTACACTGTAGGGTATAATAGACCACCTTTGGTCCACTCACACCATTTCTTCTCTGTTTCCTGTCCTTCTTGCCTTCTCCTTTTCTGTATCCTTCTCTTCTCACTGCTCAACTCTCCTCCTCCTCCTTCTTCCTACTTCCCTCATCCATTTCTGTCTCTTCCTCTTCGTCTTTCTACCCCTTCCTCCTTTTGTCACCCTTCGTCCTCGTCTTCATCCTGATCTGTCTCCTCCCTCCTCCTCTCTTTAACCTCCTCCTTCTTCCTTATTCCATCTTCCGTCCTTCACTTCATCCTCCTCCTCTTTATTTCCATGTTCTTGATCGTCTTCTTTATCTTCCTATTCCTTCTTTCCATTCCTACTTTGTTCTCCTCCTTATTTCCCAGTTCTTGTCCCTCCTTATTTCCCTGTTCTTGTTAGTCTTCTTTATCTTCGTCTTCTTTCTTTCCATTCCTACTTTTGTTCTTACTCCCTCTTCTCTATTCCTTCTTCTCTCTTCCCCTTCCTCTTTCTTCTCCTCCTTCTCTCCTCAACCTCTTTTTCGTCTTCTTCCTCCTCCTCTCTATTCTTCCTACTCTCCCTCTTTGTTCTTCCCTCCTCCACTTTCCCCTCCGTTTCCTCCCATTCTCCTCTCCTCTTTTCCCTCATCTTCTTCCTCCTCTTCCTCCTCATCTTTCTCCATCCGTGTCAGCCTGCACTCTGCACTTATACTGCTTGCCTCTCCATTGTCGCACATATCGTTGGGCACTCCCATCTCGATTCCTCCGTGTTCCATCGACGGATGTTGCCACTCCTCAGCGGATGCGATCATCGAGGAATAAGAAGACCAGGAGGATACGAACGAACAGAGGACGGACAGACGCACCAACTCACTCACCAACAGCATCATCTCAAACGATTCTCATCAGCAAACTACAACATTAAATCATTGTCACATATATTATTCAGTCTTAAGCGACACCTTGTGCCTGATAGCGTCGTTAGCATCGATTCTTACCTTACGCAAGTAACAGCAAATCGCTATGTTCAATAGTTAATTGGTTAGTCGCTGTTTAACGACACTGTGTTATAACAGAGATGATTAGCGTTGCCCTCCTGCTTAATGAAGACTGTCCGATGGATTTAAGTTTTGATCGAAATCTTAGACATATAACGCTGCATGGAAGCGATTTAAAGGTGTCTAAATTCGACGTTTGGAATTGATCATAGTAGTAGAAGTATCCAGTCTTTAGCGACACCTTGCGTCTGGAATGCCGTTTACGTCGATCCTAGTCCTTCTAACTATTCAAAACCGTCGTGTCTCAGTGGTCAGTAGTAGGAAATACTGAATAGTAGTTTCCAGTGTTTAACAACAGCGTATGGCTACCTAGGCAGTTGTCGACCTTACCTAAAAGATTGCATTACCATTTTGGTAAATGCAAAGTTTAAAAATATATAGAGCAACGTGGAGGCGGTTAAAAGATGTCTAAAATCGACATTTGAATCTTAGCGTTAGCAGTATCCAGGGTTTAGCGACATCCTAAGGATGTCAGAGCTTTTATGTCAACCTTGCTTTACCTTAACGGTAGTTGCTGTTTAACGACGCTGTGTCATACAAAATATGATAATTGTCATCCTCCTCCTTTATCTAGACTTCGGACTGGCAACACCTGAATATATGTTTTTATTATTTTTCCAAAATTTAACGACGTCTTGGTGAGAATTCGTAAATGAATACAATGGTATGGATCCAGAGTTTAACAACAACTTATGGCAACAAAGACGTTTGACTTTAACAGAAATTATTTCTCTCATATGTTGCAGCCCATATTTTTAACGTCGGTTTTCCAAGCATGCAAATAGCGCCTCAGAAAAAATTACGGATTTTCGCAGTCAATGAATATAAAGCTTTTGTAAATCCGGTTTAAAGGTGTCTTAAAGATTGCACTGAATGTTTCAGCATTAGTGTTTAGCAATAGTTGTCTAAATGTAGAGTTAATTTAACGCCACGTTTTGGCCATCGGTCTAAATATTGAACCTCATATTCTGGCAATAAATGCCGTTCAAGTCGATAAGAGAAAAACTTCTGTGCACTGTAAACTGGAAGTCAATATACTGCTAATTTGCATGGGTGCGTGGATTCAGCAGTTTAACGACATCTTACGGCAAAGAAGAGCGTTGACGTTCGTATAATATATGGTCCTCGCCCAGCACCGGGCGTTTGCTGTAGCGGGTCCCACGATCTGGAATGACCTTCCCCCTCTGCTCAGGGCCAAACTAATGACTGGGTTTTCCTCATCGGTCTTGCGTTCACTAAAGGCATTTCTGTTTCCCCGGAGCTTCTGTGCTGAAAGCGCCTCGGAATTAGTTATTCTGCGAGAGGCGCTTTATAAATCTCTAGATAGAATACAATACAGCTTAGTATTCCTCTGTTACAGTGTTTATTTTTCCGAGGTTTATCGACGTCCAATTGCATCAAAGGTCGTTGACGACAATGTTTAACGAATATCAATCCTTCAATCAATTTCCCTATTGATCCAAACATTTAGCATATCAAATTTTACCTACATGTTTACACACAGGCTCTTTACATACGAATTTTACAGGTTGTGTAAGGCTAATTGGGATTCAATAGGGATACCCAGAAAGGACCAATGTCCTGCTTAAATAGGATCGCCTAATAACACAGGTTAGGTTTGGATGGCGATCGATGTTTAAAGTATGAAGCTATTCTATACATGTTGAATATATGGTGGCGTAAAAACCAACATGTAGCAACTTTTTTGAAGGTGTCCAAGGAAGATTTTGTACTGAAACACAGTAGCAAAATTATTCAGTGTCACTGACTACAAGGGCGTTGACGTCGACCTTACCTTACGTTTTATGAATAACGAATTAGGGAACCGAGATTGGATTGAATTTAAAGAGTTTAACGACATCACTATACTCATCTCAAAGTCTCCAAATGAGTAATTTCCCATAATACAACACGATTCTGGAACGATCTGCCTCCTGAGTACCGCAGATTCACTGTTCCTCCATCATCATTGCAACCCGCCCTCCATCACCCTCCTCAGTCACCGCTATCACTCCCGGGCTTTCCACTCAAAGCCACCGTTTCACCTTTTAAAGAATTCCTACATTGATTGATCTGATCCTCCGCCTTCCAATTCTTCTCGCCCTAAACGACACCCATTTTAACTGTTGCTCTGTCTCCTCTCTTGATCTCCCCCTCCCCATGGTAACCGGACTGGGACCTCCTTTGGACTACTCTTTGGGAAACCCCTCTGACTCGACGCAGCGCTCGCGGATAAGCTGGTGCCCTGCGCTTGGCATTTGAGTGGCCCTTTAGACGTTTGGAGATTACGATTACGATTATGACATCAAATGCCGTGGGCGTTGGGTTACTGGGAATTTCCCATTGTGATGCGCTTATAGACGGAATTCAACAGCCCTGTGCAGTCGATACCCATATATATAGCCTCGAGTCAATGTTTTTGCAGGTGTCTAAACTGGCCCTTTATTTTCGATGAAAATAGTAGTTGTGTCAAGTTTATAACTACGCATTTTGGCTGTCAGGGCCGCTGACGTCGACTTCAACACGTATAGAAAGTGTATTTGACAAATATTAGCGATTTATTATTATTTTATTTATTCAACAACGCCTCTCTGACAAGAGATGTTTGTTTAGGCGCCACCTTCGTCCACCTTCAAATTATTCTCGCCATAAACAACACCCGCCTTGACAGCTGCTATGCCTCGTTTCTTGTTCTGGTCCCCTGGAAACTGGACTGGACCACTTTTGGACTACTCTCAGGAAACCCCACTGATTTGATTTGTCCTTCTGGAAACCTGACTCGGACCTCATTTCGACTACTCTATCGAAAAACCCCTCTGATTTGACGTAGCGCTGGTGAACAGGCTGGTGCCCTGCGCTTGGCCTTCGAGTGACGCTTTAGAAGTTGGGAGATTACGATTACGATACGATTAGAATTACGCATTGTTTAAAGACGCTGTGTCATAAGAAAGGTGATTAGCGGTTCCCTCCCCCTTTGTCCAGTCTTGAGACTGGCGCCTGACGAAACGCCAGTGGCCTATGGTTATGCTAATAACGTCATCTTAAACGTTGAATATAAACTTCACCAACGACTGGGATTTTCATCATTACGTATAGATTAAAGGAAATTGGCATTTATATAGCATTAGAAAAGAACGATATAAAGGTGTTGAAGAAGAACATATTTTCTCGCTGTTGGTCTGAGTTCTAAACGACATCTTGTGTCTGACTTTGACTTCAACTTATCTAAACGATTAATCGTGTAACAGATAAGTTATTTCTAAAGTTTACCTATGCCAACACCGATCGTAGTTTTACAGCTTATGTATGAGGTCGTGGATTTCTAGTTTATACCTTTGGCCGTCTAAAGGCCGTCTATCTTGGGCGGCTGGCTTGATCTCATCATCACCTCTGACGATGATCAGGTTGAGGATCTCCGGATCCTCCCACCGACGCTCTCCGACCACTCATTCATCCACTTCACCCTTCCTTCCGTTCATCTGCAACCAGTCTACTCCATTCGAATGCTGCGAGGTTGGAAATCCTTCGACTCTCTGGCCTTCAGCGTCGCCATCCGCAACTCACAACTCTCCGCGACATCTGCCTCTCTCGACGGTCTTACAGTTACCCAACTGTTTGATCTCTACACTTCAACCACGACGTCGCTCCTAGATGAGGTACTTCCGCGTCGTAGCGTCAAGAGCTGCATTCGTCCTCTGGCTTCCTGGTTTGACGCCGAATGCCATCAGATGCGACGCCGTGCCCGCTGTTTCGAGAGACGTTTTCGTCGATCCAAGGATCCCTGCGACCGGTTGGCCTGGGTCTCTCAACTACGTGCCCTCCATCGCCTTTTCCACCATAAGGAGACTGCCTACTGGGAAAATCTAGTCTCTCGGAATGCCAAGAATCCGAAGCGTCTCTGGTCCTCCATCTCTGGTCTCCTTGGCCGATCATCTCGCTCCTCCGAGACTCCTGCCTTCTCCGCCAACGACTTTCTCGACATGCTTACTGCCAGGACCGACCGTCTTCGTGCTACCACCGCCGATGCTCCTCCTCCGACGTTCACCTCGACGACAGCTGTCTTTGATGGATTTCGACCTGTTACTGACTCTGTTCTTCGTTCAGTTTTTTCATCTGTGAATTTAAAATCATGTGAATTAGACCCACTTCCCCCTTTCATTGTTACCGATATTCTGGATGACCTTGCTCCGTTCTTTCTGTACCTCTTCAATAGGTCTCTCTCTGAGGGCTATATCCCGGCCTCACAAAAACGGGCTGTCGTCTTTCCCTCACTTAAAAAGCCAAATCTTGACACTAACCTCTGTCAGAACTATCGACCTATTTCTAACCTCTCTTTTCTTTCTAAAACCCTTGAACGGCTGGTTTCTATGCAGCTTCTTCCCTACTTGGAACAATCTGGACTTCTCCCACCTTTCCAATCTGGTTTTAGAGCTAATCACTCTACAGAAACTGCCCTCCTCTCCCTGCTATCAGAGATCTATTCTGCTGTTGATAAGTCTCAACTTACTCTTCTGGCTCTTTATGACGTTTCTTCAGCCTTTGACATGGTCGACCATGAAATCCTCCTCCAGCGCCTTGAGATTTATTTTGGTCTAAAGGGCACTCCTCTCCTTTGGTTTCGGTCTTACCTGTCTGAACGCTCTCAACTGATCATCTCCGGTGATTCTAGAACTCGGTGGGTCTCGGTAAAACTTGGTGTTCCTCAGGGTTCGGTCCTTGGCCCGCTTCTCTTCATTCTCTATACAGCTGACATTCCTTCCCTACTCTCTAAACACGGGGCGGCTGGTCACCTTTTCGCTGATGATGTTCAGGCTTTTGTCCATGGGCCTCCATCTGCTCAACTGCTTCTCACTGGGTCCATTGAGGCTCTCTCTCAAGATCTTCATTGCTGGATGTCTTCAAACCGCCTTTCTCTAAACTCTTCCAAAACTCAATTCATCTGGTTTGGCACCCCTCAGCAACTCAAAAAGCTTGATTTCGTGCTCCTGTCTGATAGGTTTCCTCACTTCACTTTCTCGTCCAGTGTTCGTGACTTAGGTGTCACTCTGGACAGCGCGCTCACTTTTGCTGAGCACATTTCCAACCTCACCCGCTCCTCTTACTTCCACTTAAGGCGTCTCCGGGCTATTCGGCGGTCTGTCTCATCTTCGACCTTCACCTCAATTGTTCATGCATTCGTGTGCTCTCGAATTGACTACTGTAATTCTCTCCTTATTGGCCTTCCCAAGATCCGTCTTTCTCCTCTCCAGTCCGTACTCAATGCTGCTGCTAGACTCATTGCCCGCCTTCCTCGGTTCTCTCATATCTCCACCTTCATGGTTGAACACCTCCATTGGCTCCCTCTCTCTGCCCGTATACAATTCAAAGTGCTTATTCTTGTGCTTAAATCTCAGCTGGGTTTTGCTCCACAGTACTTACGTGATCTGTTTCAACGGCCTCATTCTGCTGCTTCGCTGCGTCGTCTCCGATCTTTTGATCGTCTTGACCTCTTAGTTCCTCGTGTCAGGACAACTATGGCTCAGTCCAGGTCCTTTGCCTGCATAGGTCCCTCACTTTGGAACCGACTTCCTCCTTCTGTCCGCACCACCATTCTCTCTGGTAGCGTTGCTTCTTCCTTTTCTCACCTTAAATCCTGCTTTTTCTCTCGGGGTCTCGCGCACTGGGAGCGCCTCTGAATGGTATATACCGCGAGAGGCGCTTTATAAATGCCCATATACAATACAATACAATAAAGGTATGCTCAGAGCACCAGCTTATTCACGAGCGCTGTTGATGTCCGATGTGCGAGTAGCAATGGCTTAACCTTTCGTAACGAAACAACTTCTTACAAAACTTGATTCTCTACAGATCGTCCGATAGGATTATGGCAGTCAGACGATTACGCCCTTTCCCTCTTTCCTTGTCCTTGGAGTGGCACTACCGGTTTATGACCAGCTGTGAAGTTCTCACTTCTGTTTCAATTGTTTGACGACTCGGCTTTAAGAAGAATTTGCGAGAAACGGCGGTTGATTTAGATATAAGCCTGGTTTAACTTATTTTGAAGGTGTCCAAAGAGAGCGTGTGTCATTGTTTGTTAAGCGCCATCTTCTGGCCATTAACGTCGTCTTTATACAATAACATGTCATAGAAAACTCTATACTAATATAGCCCTCCAGTACATATTTCTAACGCATTGTTTATTTAATACACGTCTATTATTTGGTGATAATACGTACAGTCATTGAAATTCTGTTTTCACCCGTTGGATAATTTAACAGCGCTCCAAGTGACGAATGTCCAGACGAAAATCAAGTTGCGTTTGTGAATAATTTAGAATTCAATTGTCTTGCCAATCCTTGTAATTACATAGGCTACATTAACTTTCAACCTGTAATCCTATCGCCTATGACTGAAGCACGCACGTACAGAGTCTATATAATATACATGTACACGCAGATTGGATGTACATAATTACATAGGCGCATAATTGCATATATTTGTATATTGTATAATATACATTAATTTATGTATATGACTCCAAACGTGTGTGTTTGAATTATGACAAATGATTTTTGACAGATCGTAGCACACCGCATTTTATTGACAGAGCGATAATAATAGCGAGATGCGATTCATCGAGAGCAGATCAATGCTAGACAAATATGGAGAGACTAGAAGAGACAGACACACACAAAGGGAGCAAGAGAGCGATAGAGACAGACACAGAGAGACAGACACAGACAGAGACAGTGAGACAGAGAGAGAAAGAGGCAGAGAGATTTACGCACGAGACACGTGACATCCGCATCGCTTATAGGCCTACTCATCGCAAGGTTTCAATTCATGAATGACAATAATACTTTCCGGTAGCGATGACTACGA
>OY744612.1:51732227-51742227 GCA_963556255.1 Allolobophora icterica
GGTTTAGGAAATCTGTGAAAGGCGATAGAGAGATTTGCGTACGTGATTGTCGTACAATGCATGAAAATTGATTTCCGAAGGTCAGTCAATATGAATCATCGTCTTATCAGCTAACAGCAGCAGAGAGAACGGATGAAAGGAAAGCAACAATGAACATCTGTTAGACTCTGTCTCTCCCTCTGTCTCCCCTCTGCCCGTCTGTCTGTCTGTCTCTCTCTCTCTCTCTGTCTAACTCACGGATATATATTTCAAAACATGCATATCATATTCGACATTCGATATATTTATGTGTTTATGAGCATGTATGAATGCGCATAGGTATGCATATATATATATATATATATATAGCCTATGTATGCATGTATGTGTATGTAATGTATGTATCTATATATATGCATGTATGTATGCGTGTGCATGTATATATGTACGTATGCATGCATGTGTGTACGTATGCCTGTGTCCATATGTCTGTCCATTTCCATAGATGCTTCTAATCTAAAGTCACCGTAGCATAAAACAAAACCATTTACCATTCAGTCGTCCAATATCGATTTTCTTACACAGAATTATGATAATCACTCACGTCTCGAAAAGATCTGTCGAGAACTCCTCCAAACCGCGCATCAAGTATACATTTATATCTGGGCCACAGCGCCTGCGCAACAGCCAACACCCTCAGCGAATGCCGTGATGAAGCATCTGGTAGATGACAACTCACGTCAAAACAGTCCGGCCCCAACGTTAAATCTCTTCCCGGGGGCCGATTGAATTCCCGATTCACCAATATCCGTCAAAGATTATTGCAGGAGGATATCGCGAACCTAAAGAAGTGATCAGATGCTAAATCTGTTGTTCGCGTAATAATGCGACGGCTGCCTTCCTACGAAGCTCTGTGACTGATGTAAAGCAACGGGCGGCCAGTATCACGGTAATCAGACGCTAGAAGGTTGTTCCGGTGCGAAGAACAATAAGGTCCGGGGCGAAAGTTATTCCGAACAATATTGCGATTGGCTTACGTGATTAGGACTAAATATGTGTTTCTACCAAAATACGTGTTGTGTGGGGCTCGGTTGCTACACTATATTCGTCATCCGTCCATACATCCATCCATCTGTCCATCCATCCATCCAACCATCCATCCTTCCGTCCATCTATCATCCATACATCCATCTATTCAACCCTCCACTCATCCGTCACTCCAGCCACTCATCCAGCCGTCTATTCATCTATCCGTATACCCATCAATTGGACATTGAAACAACGAATAAATCATAAATTCTTCAACTAACTGAAAATTGAATATTTTGCATATATATGTGCATATCATCTGCATATTGCTTATGTTAAATATTTTGCATGAACATTTTGCATATCATTTGCATATTGCTTATGTGAAATATTTTACATGAACATTTGCATATGATTTGCATATTGCTTATGTTAAATATTTTACTTGAACATTTGCATATGGCACATATGAAACAGTTTCGTATCATATTTCGCTACGAAGGCAGCACAATACTTTGAAATGCTCATCAATATATTCTGCAAAGAGTGGGCAGCCTAGGAAACCTTTGCGCCCGGTCACCTAATTTTTACCACACCGAACAAGGCGCGCACTGGCAGCGAGGCCGCGACTACTTACTGCGCGGACTGTTGACAATCTCCATGTCGGTTTGGACAACACTGCTCGCTGGGTGGCGCAGTATCACCTGCTTCCGGCTTAGCGACGTATCAATGACAGTTGTGGACTAAGAGGGGGTGAAGGGACGTACGCGCCCCCCCCAAGGGGACTTGGCTGAGGGATTTTTCTGCCTAGTGTTTTTTCTGTAATTTTTGTCTTCATTTTTCTCCGGTGGGTAGTTCAAAATTCTGGAGCTGATCCTTAATAAAAAAAAACAACTTATATTCTTTATTGTGTTTATTTACATATATGCATTTATGTGTTTGTTTGTTTATTTTATGTCCATTTATTTAGTTATTCGCGTTTTTATTTATAGATTTATGTATTTTTTTTACTGTTTATCCGATTGTTTCTTGTGCGTTAAACCGGTCTCCATGACGTGGCTTTTATGTGGCGTTGAGAGAAATTTCGTATATTTACATGTACATTTACATTAAGATCAATATATTGGCACCGTATCACGTCATAACAGATATGATCAGCATCCCCTCTTTCTTTAACCGACTTGGGGCTGGCACTACCCGAGTACGAGCAGCGTGGGAGTCACCAAATATAAGTTAGTTCTGCACACTCCAGGCACGATCTAAGATCAGCTAAGAAACATTACCTTCGGGATTTGCTAGAGAAGCAGAGAACTCAGCGTTGTTGACCTGATTGTGTTGTTGGAAGGTGAAGTTATTATCAATGGCTTACCAGGTGAATTCGTTTTTCAGAACCTGATTTCGTCAACTGCGTCAGATGCCGGTCATAGGGCACAACCTTTCGAATCCATAGTTCATTCATTCATACTAACGCGAATTGACTGCTGTCAAAAGTAGTTTCCACTGTTTAACGACATTATACAGTGGCCATGGCCGTTGACGGCCCCTCTTGATTTTCCTTTGATTGGGACTGGCAATACCAGAGCGCACTTGTATGTCAGTGGCAGACTCACCTTATCAAAACCACACTATAGAACTTATCTTACAATGAAATGCGGTTAAGAGTTATATATAGCGTCATTGGACTGCACTTTAAAGGTGTCTAATTGTATCACTTCATTGTTTTGTGATTGACGAGATCTGGCGGCTGCAGGTACCTTCGATTTACGATTAACGCATAATCCAGTCGAGATTGGATGGATTCCAATCGTTTAGCGACATCTCATGGCATCAAAGGCCATCATAGCAAGAGATCTAACGCTGATGAACGGCAGTTGACGAATTATAATTGTTTAGTTGCTGTCTAACGACACCGTGTCATTACAAATATGACTAGCATTGCGCTCCTCAATTGTAGAGGTTTGGAACTGGCTGTATAAGAGTGTAGGCAGTGGATGAGTTGATATTGATACTGAGTGATGTTCTAGTTATCTAGTAGTAGTAGTTTGCAGCGTTTGCCATGTTATGGTTGTAGAGCAGTTTATGTCGACCTTGCCTTAAGTCCTTGGAGCAGTTGGTCGCAACCTGCCCGTTCGACCCCAGCTGACAAATATTTGGCATTGTTCGACAGCGTTTTAAAGATTGCTAACGAGGTCTTTTAATTTAATTTGTTTTGAACATCTTGTGGCTGCCATGGTCGTTGACGTCGACATAATTATTCCCACCTTCCTTGAAAGTTTCAGGACAAATCGGCGTTTAACTGCGGTTGACGATTATATAGCGTTGTTTGACCGCATTTTAAAGGTGTCTAATATTTTGTATTTACGACATGCTTTGGCTCTCACGTATAACTTGCGTCGACCTTTCCTTAAATCCCTGCATAACAACGCTCGGTGTAAAACAACGCGATATATTTTTCAATTTGGGTTGAAGTAGCTTTCAACCGCGGTTGATGAATATATAGCATTGTTTAACACCGTTTCAGGGGTGTCTAACGAGGTAAAGTTTATCATTTTGTGTTACGAAACCTTGTGGTTGCCAGCGCCGTTGACGTCGACCTTATCTTAAGTCGATTGGGGACGATTACTGGCGTTCTCTATGTATGTATTAAGAATATTTAACCACATCATATAGCTATAGTGGCCGTTGACTTCTTTACAGTTTGTAATTTATTTCACTTCACTTTCGTATAACTTTCGTCTTCAGTTTTTTTCGCTTCTCTCGTCGTTGATTCTGTGTCTGACAGGTTGCTGAGATAGCGATATCTGACAGGTGGTTGTTGTCGATCTCTTGGAGTATATAGATTAATATTTAGTATATATATATATATATATATATATATATATATATATATATATATATATATATATATATATATATATATATATATATATATATCTGCTTTTATACATGCATATATCATCATTATTTTTTGGCCATTTGGCTTCTTCTCATTTTTCTAATTGACTTAAAAACTCTTTTTGACCATGTCGTTTCCTTTCTGTTTTCATTTTCTTTATACATACTTTTTAAAATCTGTTTTCCTTTCTTTATTTTAAATTGACCATTTAGGTTCTTTTGGTGACCATAAAATGCTGTTTCGCGTTTTGAGCTCGATTTGATAGCATCAAAGCTGGTTACCTGGTTGTTCAATCGCAGTTGGCGAATATATGGAATTGTTCGATGGCGTTTTAAAGGTGTCTAATGAGCTCGTTTATTAATATGTTATACACGTCATTTTATTATTTTTGATTGACGACATCTGGTGATGCCAGGACCGTTGACGTCGACTCGACGTAAGAGAAAAGCGACTGTTCATGCGACTGGCGATTAAATACAGTTGAAATGTGGCAAAATACCTAACTCTGGATGGATCCAGAGTTCAACGATATCTTGTGATATCAAAGGCCGCTGACGTCGACCGAAATTAGTTTATATAAATGGTTTCTTATATTACATGACCCACCTGAGCAGTTCCTCTGCCTTTCCTTCTATCGCTCTCCCTCCCCTCTCTCTCTCTCTCAGGCTACCAGACTCGAAACTTCACTTGGCATCCCTGGACAACCCCTTTGACTTGACGCAGCGCTCTGAGAAAGCTGGTGCCCTGCGCTCAGCTTTAGTCTAGCGCTTTAGGAATATGGAGTTTACGATTAGGCCTACGATTTTAAATCGACGCGACTGCGCGAATAGGGACTTTTTGAATTTCTTTACTTACAAAGTTACATTGAATTAAACGTATCTGCGTGTGAAAGTCCAGTGTTAAGGGGATTTTGTGTAGCGCTGTCAGGGATTTTAAGAGGTAGCCTATGTCGTCGTGGAAACTAGATGAACACCAGATTTGGTTAATTGTATACTATTACAGGTTTAAAGAAAGTTGATTAAATAACAGAACAAAGCAATTTCAATAAATCAACAATTAAGACTTTTATAATATTTCACATATAAATCGAAGAATATTAAACGTTTAACACTTTAATAATTCACACAAACAACAATTAGGACAAAATTAAAACGTAATAAACTCAGCATCACGTGACTATCGCCATCAGCGATCACATGACTAGATCACGTGGTCTACATACAAGACGAAGCAACTTAATACATCAAAACCGACGATTTAACGAAGAAAAACTGTGAGAAAAATATCAAAATATTTAATAAAAGCATTTTGAAGCGTGTGTCTAGAACATATTTAAAACTAGTCGTCGAAGTTGTTTCGCTTTGCCTTCAACAGTTTTGAGTAAGTCTTTATAAGTAAGTATTCGGATCAAAGCAACTTTAAATATTTCATTTCTACATCTCGATTTCTCAAAGCAACAAAAGAAATATGTTTCAATTAATTTTAGGTGAAGATTAACCTGCGCATTACAAACCATCTTCAGAAATAGCCCTAATTAACGTATTTCGGTGAAAAGGAGAAACGATTTAATACAACGTGTTAGAAACCTTTATTATGGTTACCGTATTCCTATAAATACAAAAGACAGAAAATCTTGCTGAATTAAGTCAAGTTCACAGAAACGTTGATATCTTTATCTGAGCTTTTTCGTCACCCTCCAATAAACCATGCAGAGTAAAACAATTATTTCAAGCTACCGGTCCCTTTAAATTCTATCTCTGTTCTAATTCATAAATTCCGTCTCTGTCAGTATAGTCTACTCTGGTAACGCAACGTAAATCTCCGAAATTTCTCAGCGCCACGCTAAAGTCACAGCAGGGAGACAAGTTAAAACACCGACGCTATATCAAATCGAGACCGCTATAGTCAGGTAGTTTTGTCCGTTCTGGTGCTAGATCAGAACCCGGGAGGTCAAACCGAGGAGACAGCATGATGCTACGGTGGAAATCGTTCATTGTGGTGGTCGTATGGTGGCGCAGGAGTGCCAGTCCCAGGCCTGGATAAAGGATGGCGACACTAATCATTATTGTTATGACAGAGTCGTTTCACATCAGGAAGCCAATCATTTCCAAGTGATAACTGCCTATCCCGATAATGCGGTTGGCTTATAGCAGCAAACAACACTAAATTGTACCGATATGTATGAAAAAATCTCATAATAAGTTATAAGAAAATACACAATTAAACAAGTATATTTGATGGGCTAAACTCAATATTTACCCAAATTAAGGTAAAATGCAGTATAAAATTTAAACTCGTTTCAATCGGACACAGCAGAGACAATAATTCCAGAAGCTGGATGGATGGATCACGAGTTTAACGACATCTTATAGCAACATAGGCTGTTGACGTCGAAAGAAATTATTTTGGCATATTACAGCTCATTAACACAATATAACAGTCCGTTATTAAGGGAATGAATTAGATAATCAATGGTGTTTTAAAATATAACTGGGCAATAGTTGTTTAAATATCCTGAGATTACATTCCATAGTCCATATTGTTATTCTATAACTTTAAGTTTCAATGTAGACTGGGACAAGTGGGACATGTTAGACAAGAATCTAGATTAGATGATCAGATTATATGATTAGATTGAAATGAATAAATAATAATATGGCCGAGAAAAAAAACATGAAGATTTTCCCGCTGGATGCAAACGAGATCGTCTGCTAGTTCGTCACGTGATGCGACCATCGATGGATGTTTTATGCATTATGAAAACGACGCTAGATTATATCAGTAGATTAGACTAGATTAGATTAGATTAGATTAGATTAGATTAGATTACTAGATCAGAATAAAGATATGAACTGAATAATTAAATCGATATTGTTCGGAACATTTCATCAGCAAAAACAGTAGAGCGTCAGTGCGCATGCGCTGATGATGACCTCACAGATCGGGTTTTGTTATGGAAATGTCCCCGATCACGAATTTTAGCGTCGTTCTGCCTCTCCGTCGACAGAGTTCGAAAGCGTTTAGAGACTGCCGTCGTGGAGGTGGGCTATGTTGACATTCTGGTGATTGGATTCTGCACCGGAATACTGGAAACCATTAGAAAAACCCAACTATGGAGGAAATCTTTAAAATCTCACAAATAACGCTGTTGTTTTTCGTTTAATTAAAACCACTACTTTATCAAAAGTGTGCACAATGCTACAGCTCAGTGCAGAAGCTTTGCCTATGTTGGGCCCATCAGCTGGAATCGCCTTTCTCGAGAGCTGCGCTCGAGCTCCTCATTTGTCCCTTCCACAGTTTCACAAGCGCCTGAAGTCTGTATTATTCGACAGTAATTTCACTGGTTCGAGTCGGGAGTGCCACTGACGAGTTTTTCTTTTGAATTGGAGCTTTATAAACGTCAGATTACAATTACGACAATAACAGTGTTGTCGAACGCTGCGTTGAGGTTAGTTGCTGTTTAACGACACTATGTCAAAACAAATATGATTAGCGTCGCCCTCCTCCTTTTTCCAGTCTTAGAACTGGCACTGCCTGAGTACGATCAGTGGCGATTTTGAAGTATATAATATATATATAATGCTAAACACATTTATAAGATACTTCCTTGACACTATATTATAGTGTCAAGGAAGTATCTTATAAAGGTGTTTAGCATTATTCAAGTTTTTGTTTCTTCCTTTGACAAAACCACCACGAAATGCACAATGCAAGATGATAAATGCTATTGAAGCGTGTTTAGGCTTATATATAGCGCCAGTTGAAACTTTTATAAAGGTGTTTAGCATCAACCATAATTCGTGGACTCCTCACTTCCTCTAGTAAACCCTTCACTGCGTGGAATAGTTTGGATGACTGCACTGTGTCAGAGACACAGCTTTTAAGAGGAAATCAGAAATAGAATAGTTAAGGAAGCAAAGAAACAAGGACAAAAATCGACTTTTGTTCCTAAATAACGCATAACTGATCTCATATTAAGAAATTTATTAACTCGAGACATCTGGAAACTTACTCCTGGTGGCATCGTGTGATTTTCCTACAAATAAATAAATATCAGATAAAAAGGCTTGAGCGCATTCTAAATACAGGCAATATTATGTAACATAGGCTTATGTAGCACAGCATAGAATAGTATAGTATAGTATAGTATAGTATAGCATAGCATAGTATAGTATAGTATAGTATAGCATAGCATAGTATAGTATAGTATAGTATAGTATAGTATAGTATAGTATAGCATAGCATAGCATAGCATAGCATAGCATAGCATAGCATAGTATAGCACAGCACAGTATAGTATAGTACTGTATGGCACAGCATACTAACCATATCATAATACATTACAGTATGTTACCTAATAGTAAACAATACAATGCAACAATACTGTACTGGGTATTTCCCTCCTTCCAAAGTTCGGAAGTGCAGACGACCCTACGACAGAATATGGATGACGGCACAGAGCAATTGTGAGTGAAGGACTTGCTCAAGGTCCCTACACAGTAACTGCTTCCGGCGCGGCTTGAACCCTTGAACTCCGCGTTACAGGCAGAGCGCTCTTTACTCTTTAGTATAGTATAGTATAGTATAGTATAGTATAGTATAGTATAGTATAGTATAGTATAGTATAGTATAGTATAGTATAGTATAGTATAGTATAGTATAGTATAGTATAGTATAGTATAGTATAGTATAGTATAGTATAGTATAGTATAGTATAGTATAGTATAGTATAGTATAGTATAGTATAGTATAGTATAGTATAGTATAGTATAGTATAGCATAGCATAGTTACTTATAATTAAATAGAAATTATTAAAAAGATTCAAGCGAAAATTAGTTAGAGAAAAGAAAGTGGATTCGTTAAAAGCATCAGTTTTGAAAAAGCACATACGAAGCAGAAGAGGCAAGTTATGAAGTCAACCATTCCCCAATACATTCTGAAACGAAAGTTAAACTAGGTTCAATACATTCCGAAACGAAAGTGAAACTGGATTAAAAATACTCAGAAACGAAAATGAATTGAATAAGTCGACGCTTACGAGAGGGGGAGGAGGAGTCACGTGTTTCCGGAGAGGCATTTGCTCTCCCAGTGGAGCGCGGCAACCAGGAAGAAAGCTAGACAATCAGAAGTCATCGAAACGTCATCACTTACTGCTGTAAACAGTTCAGGTGAATGAATGAATGAATGAATGAATGAACGAATGAGTAAATGAATGAATTGTGCAATGAATGCATTAATTATTTAAATGAGCGAAAGAATTCATTAGGGTACAAATAGAACAGTGAATGCATTAATTCTTAGATACCCACATGCACAAATGCACGCGAATACGTGGAGAAAAGAATGAGTTTAAATTCATGGAAAGAAAGAAGGGAAGAAGGAAGGGTCGGAGGGACGAAAGAAGGATTAGAGAAGAGATGGAAGGATGGAAGGAAGGATGGAAGAAAGGATAGAAGGAAGGATGGAAGGAAGGAACGGAGGAAGGAAAAGACAGATGGACGAACGGACTGACGAATATATGGATGGATGGATGGATGGATCGATGGATGGATGAGCACGTGTTCACTGACCTGTAGTAAGAAGGTGTTGAACTTTCCGGTTGCAATAGAAACGGACCATCATCTTCAGAAGCACCTGCATACGCTTTCCTAAAGACAAGCATTCATCCACAGGTAAACTCAGGTATTCATTCATAAACAGGTAAACTCAGGTATTCATTCATAAACAGGTAAACTCAGGTATTGACTCATAAACAGGTAAACTCAGATATTCACTCATAAACAGGTAAACTCAGGTATTCATTCATCCACAGGTAAACTCAGGTATTCATTCATAAACAGGTAAACTCAAGTATTCAAACTCACGATTTTAATCAACAGATAAACTCATTAATACACCCACAAGTAAACTCACGTATTCATCCATAGTTAAACCTGGGATTAAGATTACTAAGGGATATGAAGCCGCAACGAGTCAACCAATCAGAGCTCGTCTTTTGTGATTCATCGCAGGCGATGTCTGTGGCCGTCTTCCGGGTTCTTAGGACTCGGATCAGAGCAGAAGTAAACACAGCGCAAGGAATCGCTCTAGATTCT
>OY744612.1:51747227-51792227 GCA_963556255.1 Allolobophora icterica
ATGATAATAGTAGCAATAAAACAATAAAAAAAATGATATGAACAATGACAAGGCCAAGATCAATTATTAACGACATTTTGCGACATTGAGACGATAAGTTCGTATAATGTGGAATTGGTGCTTAACCATGTTGATAGTTCCTAATGTGCAATGACATACCAGACTATCAGTATATAGTTTGTCACGTTTGATCAATTATAGTGTCGAGTAGCAACGTTTAAAAGGTGTCTTATTATTAGCAAAAACAACATTTTGTATAATTGTATTAACATTCGGTTTTGGTTATTGCTTTTGTTAATTGATGAAATCCAGAGGGTGGGGAAAACTAATTTTACATCCAATGCATCATTATTGTCATCTTCATTATTATCATCATTGTTGTTGTTGTTGTTGTTGCTATTATCATAAGTATTATTATTCCTATTATTTTTATTATCATTATTTAAGTGAAAGTGTCGCTATTTTCTTCCTCGAGCGTTGTGTGTGCGTGTGTGCGAGCGTGCTTGCGTGCGTGCGTGCGTGTGCGTGCGTGTGTGTGTGTGTCCACACGGACTGTGAGTGGAGCAAACCAGTCTCTCAATTCCATTCGATAATTAACACGCTTACAGCTCAACTATAAACACCTTTAAATCTGTTATTTCCAACGTTATATAGTCATCAATTCGTTCAAGCAGTAGTCATGTATCTATTGGTTTCATTGGGAAAATCAGTTACAGTTACGCTTTGGTACCGGTAGTAATTCTAATTAGTAACTTCTATTACGCCGACGTCTAATGCCTAAGGACATCAGCAATCACAAAATTAAAGACAGGTGATAATTCGACTATAGTTCGCACGTATTCATGCGTGTACATCTCTGCTTGTACACTGAAACCCCCTTATAAAACAATTGATTATAGCGGTAGTTCTGGTTGAGCAGATTGAGTCGGCCTATGTAGCCTATACTGTGTCCGGAAATAAAGGGAACCCTGTTGTAAGTAATGAAAATTATTAGTAAATGTGCTTCGATTTTCAAAATTCCAAAACTGTTTTAATCCTGACATAATTATCAAAAAATGTGTAATTTATGAACGGCCTCCGCTATAAAAAAATACGTCATAGTGAAGTCGCTAAATTAGAAATTTAAACAAACTGTTAGAAAATGGCTTTCAGCCAAGAAGACACAATTTCCATAAGATTTTTTACGAAAAAACAAACATTTCGGACACTTTGATCAAACCTGGTAGTATAATATCATTCAAGTATAAAAATAAAATTCAACCACAATGCATTATTGATAAATAACACTTCAAAAATTATTGACATTTTAAGGAAAATGTTAGGTGCCGTCCTTAACATTTGAATTCTGATGCACATGACGTCATTGTGACGTCATTGATGGATGCCCAAACTTTATATTTTCACCATTTTTAGGTAACTGTGTTGGGATTAAAACAGTTTTGGAATTTTGAAAATCGAAGTACACTTACTAATTATTTTCATTATTTACAAAAGGGTTCCCTTTATTTCCGGACACAGTGTATATCGATTAATATGATCCACTGCAAAATTAATTCACTCATTCAGTCAGTTAGTCGTTCATTCGTTTATTCATTCATTCATTCTGGGCGGATTTAAAAACTTGCCGCCGCTAAGCCTGACTGATAAAAGTAAGTAAGTAATTCTTCACCTTTGTCGGTTTGTCCGCTGCCTTGCTGTTCGAAGAAGACGTCAGGAGCCGTGCAGAAGTCACCCAGACCCTTTCAATCAATCAATCAATGAATCAGTCGATAGATCGATCAATCAAGTCAATCAGTCCATTAATCAATCATTTATGACTATAATTATGTGTCTGTCTGTCTGTCTGTCTGTCTGCCGTCTGTCTGTCTGTCGTCTGTCTGTCTGTCTGTCTGTCGTCTGTCTGTCTGCCTGCCTGCCTGCCTGCCTGTCTGTCTGTCTGTCTGTCTGTCTGTCTGTCTGTCTGTCTGTCTGTCTGTCTGTCTGTCTGTCTGTCTGTCTGTCTGTCTGTATATTTATCGATCATGTATTATTTGGGGGGCCCGTAGAGTAATGGATAACACACTGGCGTGAAGAGCTGAAGATACCAAGATCGAACCCGGTAGACCCCCTAAGGTTTATTCAGCCTTCCACTCGCTAGGTGGCAGTGGTTAAATGAATAGTAGGCCATGATTGGCGCCGTGTGGCTGTCGCTTAAACAATTATATTCGACTCCTGTAAAACTGTTATCATGTGCTTCTACTGTATACATTTATGTAAGGCGCCCTGGATGGCTGCCGTTTCTAATATATGTATGTTCACTGCACAGTGCAGTGCGTTTGCAGGCGCTTAATTAAAGAACAGATTATTACTATTATATCTTCGTGTGGTATAATATAATCTATCCATCTACGAATAAACTAACCAAACTACCGCTTGTGAGTTTATATATCGCCACTACTCAAGGCCAGCTTACCACACTGACGCCGAGATGGAAACCAGCGGACAGCCAGCAAAGAATCAGACTCACGAGGCTTAGAATCCCAAAGCTGAAATTTACGGAATACAAGGGAACGATTAATCATAAATACGAGCGTTGTTCAATAAAATATCGCTGGGCAACAACGTTTTAAAGGTGTCTAAAGAAATTTAAGTTGTAAACTAATGGATCGAGAGTTTAATGACATTTTATGGCAACAAAAGCCATTGACGTCGACAGAAATTATTATGAACAGTTTTTATCGTTCTTTTTAGAGGTCATTAAGGCTCTTTTCCAGTGGTCTACGCTACTTAAGACAACAAAGGCCGTTGACCTAATAATTATGCAAACGTGGAAAAGATATTTCCCAACGCCCATGAAGGTCATCACAATTCTATCTACGAATCCATACTCAGTACATTCAAATTCACCAAAAAACATTTCTTTCAGCTCAAAGACAAATAAAATAAAATAAAAGACAATTGAGATAATGCCTTTGATCCAACAATGGCCCAGCATGTGGTTTACAGCCAAAATTTAATATAATGCGGCAGTCATTGACTGTTGTCTACTTTCCGTGGAATTTGCGGAAGCAGGGTTCCACACACAAAGAAACATCACAGGCTCAGCTGCATTGGCTGCTGTTGAATAAGCCAGTTCACCATTATCAATGCGCATGCGCAGCCATTTTGCTTTCACTTCCGGCCGTTCACACACAAACTGAAGCATGCCGTTGCCGATATTGCTATGATCTGTTTGACAGAGATATTAAAAATATTTGACTGATTAGCCGTTCATATATATATAACAATAAAATGCGCTTGTGTGCGATTGTTAATTGCGGGTTCTAAGCACAGTTTAAAGTCCAGAATAAAAAAATTAAAGTCCAATTGCAAAACTATCCAGACCACGTGACCTTTATTTGCAAGCAGCCACATGGTCTGACTATAAACACCATAACACCCTCAAGTATCTAGTTTCCATCTAAGAATAGGTATAGGGGGTGGTTTCCATTGCTCCAAATGGTCATATCTCATTTTGTAAGCTCTCTCTCTTTTATATATTTCTTTAAATCCTCCACCTTCCATCGATTGAAGTCATTCAACGATTCTAAGCGATCCGCCATGTTTTACTTTGTGTGTGAACGTCGTTCCCGTCATGCCTTGCGCGAAAAATAAAGGTGAACTAGCTTATTCAAAATAAGATTCAAACTGGCCTGTTTGACCTATCAAAAAGACCTTTAAAACGAACACTCCACCTACTTTCAACCACTATTATCTCCAACCACCAGCAACGACAACAGCGGCAACAATAATGTGCAACAGTCTGAAGTGAACGTACATGAGCATGATGAGTTTCGAGGCTTTTCCGATGGCGAAGAGGAGAATAACGAAGAGAACCATGAGCCAACTGAGGAGCAGAACCATCACCAACCATCTACAACCAACCAACCAATCATCCAATCAACCACACGACCCAATCTCATCTAGAATGGGCACTATACTTCTAACGCATGATCACGTGCGGTCCACATTCCGATCAAGAACTGTTTAGGGCCCATACGAGTCCCATCAAACGTATATGGCCAGGCTCTCAGAGAATTTTTGTTGACTAGTAGTCTTCTGCTACTGATGGTGATGATGATGACGACGACGAAAACGATGATGACGATGATGATGATGATGATGATGATGATGATGATGATGATGATGATGATGATGATGATGATGATGATGATGATGATGATGATGATGATGATGATGATGATGATGATGATGATGAAGCAGTTGACGACGACGACGATGATGACGACGACGACGATGGCCTTGTTCATTATGATTACGGCACTGCATAAATCCCTAGATTAGATAAGACCAGATCAGATTATCCTGCCTGTGGAATCCGTATGCCCGTGCTAGTCCATCGAGGTAATGGAAGTCGACCGTGTTGACCTTTGAACTCATGTTCAACGCATTGGCGATGACCCTTTCGGCCGCCGTCCGCGCCTGACCCAGATGGCGACTGATCGCTGAATACTTGGTGTTGTTCCTTTCGATCAGTCTCTGCAACTCACCGATTCCCATCAACACCGTCTCGTTCAGGTTCTTCTCCACACCAATCACCTGTCGTAATAGTCATCGTACAATAATACGAATAGTAATATTAATAATAATAATTACAATATTAATGATAAGGATACTGACGATAACGATAACGATAATAATAATAATAATAATAATAATAATAATAATAATAATAATAATAATAAATAATAATAATAATAATAATGAATAATAATAATAACAATAATAATAATAACAATAATAATAATAATGAATAATAATAATAACAATAATAATAATAACAATAATAATAATACATATATATAAATATATATATGTATATATATATATAATTATGATCTATCTCTTCTTTCACTCTCTTTTATCTCCAACTTTCTATGCCCCTCTGTCTCTCTGTCTCTCTGTCTCTCTCTGTCTCTCTGTCTCTGTCTGTCTCTGTCTCTATCTCTGTCTCTGTCTCTCTTTCTCTCTCTCTTTCTCTCTCTCTCTCTCTCACTCTCTCTCTCTCCCTGCGTCTCCATTTTCCCAGTCCCTTTCTTTCTGTGCAATCCCTCTCTCTATTCCCCTTTCTCTCCCTCTCCCTCTTTTCCACTCTTCCTCGCACTCTCCATTTTCCTCCTCAGTCTCCTTCCGTCCATCCATCGTTCCCAGGGTCTCCCTGTCTCTCTCCCTTCTCCTTACTTCCCCTTCCCAGCGGAAGGCAGAAATGATTAGCATAGCGTCCGCACTGCATAGGAATCACCCCTTGCCGATTGCCTCGCTTTTATCCACCCCCGATGTTCGGCTGTGCGTGACGATAGCCGTCACACATCATTGACCGTAGCCGGACATCGTGCTGGCGAGCTCAGAGGCGTATCGTTCCCATAAATCAGCGCGCAGACCGGAAACACATGGACGTATCCACCCATAATGCTCCGCGCCTCGCTAATGGATATTGGAGAATTTGTACTAACATTGCTGATACAATTCGGGTAATTTGCCCCCGAGATGGATTGACTGTGTTACCCGCATATATTGGTATGCGGATAGCGTGACCGGGTTGGAAACCTTTGTTGGGTACCCTTCCCTCCCCCTTTGGAGGCAGCACCCTGATCTAAGGCGAGTGGTCGATGAGATGGGGTCAGAAATCAAAAGCACAGGTCAGCCACCTGTGCTCACTTCTATTCTTGGAACTAATCGAATGTTTTCTGATCTTGTGCCGGCCACCCTCTCATGTTCTGTTGTGTTCTGCTATGTTCTGCTTTGTTCTGTTGGGTTCTGCTGTGTTCTACTATGCTCTGTCATGTTCTGTTATGTTCTGTTGTGTTCTGTTGTGTTCTGTTATGTTCTGTTGTGTTCCGGTGCGCTCTGGTGTATTCTGACGTTTTCTGTAATGTTTTGTTGATTTCTTTTGTTTTGTGTGTTTTAGTTGTATTCTGTCGTGATAGGCCTAGGTTGTGTTCTTTTATATTAGGTTATTTTTTTCTATTTTATTCTGCTCTTCACAACTCTAGTCTATTCCACGGTAGTCCATTCAAATAATGTCTACCTATTCTATTCTAGCTCAGTCCATTCCAGTCTATATTCGATTCAATCCTATTCATTCTGATGCAGCCTCTCTTTTTAGTATTTTAGTCGAATCTATAAACAAGACCTGCTCGAATCTCGCTGCATATATAAGTTCAATTCTAACATGCTGGATATTGTGCATGGGCATCTGTCTGGCTCCTGGCATTCCTGTCTGCCTGTCTGTCGGTCTGTTTGTCTGTCTGTCTGTCGTCTGTCTGTTGATCGATCGAACACACGAGAAATCAATCAATGTATATCGATCTAGAATGCAAGACTGCAGGCCATTAGCTGAAGAACAACGTTCAACCGAGAGATCACCCAGTCTGGATTCGTCTTTGATCTAATTCTGTTGCTTCGTATCTTACCTATCGACAGCTTCTTCTATATCAATACACGTGGTTTGACGTGTTGTTCATAAGACACGGGAGCGATAGAAGTTAGAATTTAATCGTATATCAGAACGGTTTAGAACAGAGAAGAATCGAATGGACAACACGGATTTTATGCTCTGTTGTGTTCTACTATGTTCTGTCATGTTCTGCTGTGTTCTGTTATGTTCTGTTGTGTTGAAACTTAGATTTCACTATAATGACAGAACAGGAACGATGGATTGACGGGAACAAGAGGGAAACAGAACAGAATGGAACGGACCGAAATAAACAAGAGGACAAAAAGAGAAGTCACTGAAAATATGATTACGTGCATATTCGCTATTTATTTTCTTCCATTCTAATGTTGAATTTTATCACCTTTAATTCTGTTTCCTGTTTTCCCTCCATTCAATTCCATTACCCATTATTCCACTTCATTTCATTCCAGTGAACTTCTATTCTATAGTCTGTTCCGTTCCACTCCTCTCTGTTCCTCTCCATCCATTTCCATTCCAATCCATTCCTTCCTTTTCCACTCCTCCGAATTCCATTCCCACATTCCTTTCCTGTCCATTGCTTACCTGTCCATTGCTTACCTGTACATTCCTTTCCTGTCCATTGTTTACCTGTCCATTGTTTACCTGTACCTTGCTTACCTGTCCATTGCTTATCTGTACATTCCTTTCCTGTCCATCGCTTACCTGTCCATTGTTTACCTGTCCATTGTTTACCTGTCCATTGTTTACCTGTACATTGCTTACCTGTACATTGGTTCTGTTCTTTGTCTCCTGGATGTCTTGCGCTGCGTCGAGGAAGCGCTGCAATCCTTTGTGAGTCTCCTCGTTGCCATAGAAACCAGCACCAACCGCACAACTAGGCAAAAAACACTGAATTACATTAGCAACCGGTCTTCCTACTCGTCGTTCCCATAGCAACGGCATCGTCGCCAAGTGCAAAAGCTGTGGCATAAGTGTCTGGCTTCACTCACTACTCCATCCTTTCTAGACACAGTGGCCGATTAGTTAGAGCGCCCGACGTGTAACGCGTAGAGTGTGGATTCGAAACTCCTCTCCTTAGACGGTGACTGTGTAGAGCCAGTCCTTCACTTACAATTGCTCACTGTAAAACGATTAATGGTTGGTCATTATGTAGTGGCGCTTAATAAATGCAGAAGTATAATAATGATCATATTGAAAAATAACATACTGCTACTACTACTACTACTACTACTACTTCTACTACTACTACTACTACTACTACAACTACTACTACTACTACTACTACTACTACTACTACTACTACTACTACTACTACTACAACAACTACTACTGCTACTACTGCTACTGCTACTACTACTACTACTACTACTACTACTGCTGCTGCTACTACTACTACTACTACTACTACTACTACTACTACTACTACTACTACTATTACTACTACTACTACTACTATTACTACTACTACTATTACTACTACTGCAATCATTATTATTACTATTATTATTATTATTATTATTATTATTATTATTATTATTATTATTATTATTATTATTATTATTATTATTATCAGTAGTAGTAGAAGCAGCAGCAGCAGCAACAGTAATAGTAGAAATAATAATAATAACGAATAGTGGCCGTTCCAGGTTTTTTTCTCTCTCTCTATTAATTAGAGATGGACCAAATGTGTATACCTCGGGGCATAGTGTTTCTAAATAACATAATAATAATAATAAAAATACATATAATTATGCTGACCATGAGAGTAGACTGAGAATGGCGATCGTCCATTTCAGAAGATGCGTCGCTTTCTTCTCGTCTCTTTGACAACATCGATAGCAGAAATACATTACGATGACGAGAAGTGTTACGAGCATCCAGACAATAGGAACAATCGCCCAGAACAACAAAGACTGTAAGACAATCAGACAGAATTACAGAATTACAGGTAATCAACAATTACTCCGTGTTCCGTTATCAGTCTGGCTCTGTCTGTCTGTCTGTCTCTGTCTGTCTGCCTGTCTGTTTGTCTGTCTGTCTGTCTGTCTGTCTGTCCGTCTCTCTGTCTTTCTCTGTCTCTCTCTATCTGTCTCTGTCTCTCTGTGTCTCTCTCTGTTCTCTGTGTCTCTCTGTCTCTCAGTCTCTCTCTACGTGTCTCCGTTTCTTTCTCTGTATTTGTCTATCTGTCTCTCTCTGTCTCTCTGTCTATCTCTCTCTGTCTCTTTCTCTGTCTCCCTCTGTCTCTCACTCTGTATCTCTGTCTGTCTCTCTCCCTCTCCATCTCTGTCTGTCTGTCTGTCTGTGTCTCTCCCTGTGTCTCTGTCTTTCTTTCTCTGTCTGTCTGTCTCTCTCTCTCTCTCTTTATCTCTCTTTCCAACACCATGCTTTGACTTGTTTCCGCCTGTGTTTAAATGCCTCATGGATTCCAATGGCATGTTTGTAATATATATATATATATGTATGTATGCATAATCCAGTCGATATTGGATGGATTCCAAAAGTTTTGCGAAATCTCATGGCTATCAAAGCAAAAGATCTAAGGCTGTTGAGCGTCATTTGATGAATATAGTTGTTTAGCTCCTGTTTAACGACACTGTGTCATTAAAAAAATGACTAGCGTCGCCCTCCTCCTTTGTCGAGTTTTAGACTGTCTATAATAATAGTACACGCAGTGGATAGTATTGATACTGACTGATGTACATGTGTTAGTAGTAGTTTGCGGTGTTTACCATAATATCATGGCTGTCAGAAACGTTGACGTCGACCTTGCCTTAACTCCCTGCGGAGCTGGGGCTGAATAACAGAAGTTGAGCTAGCGTTCAACCGCAGTTGACGAATGTATGGTGTTGTTCCGCAACGTTTTAAAGGTGTCTAACGGGGTAATTTATTTCTATTTCACAACATCCTGTGGCTGCTAGGGCCGTTGACGTCCACCTTAACTTGTTGAGCTTCGGGCATACAACCGGCGTTCAAGCGCAGTTGGCAAATATATGACGTTGTTCGACAGCGTTTTAAAGGTGTCTAACGAGCTCATCTCATTATTTATTTTATCCATGAAAGACTAAGATTGAACTAACGTCGACCGCAGTTGACGAATAATTATATGGCGTTGTGCCATAACGTTTTAAAGGGTATAACGAAGTCGTTTTATCATTGCGTGTTTAACGATATCTTGTGACGTCGACCTTACCTTAATGTGCCTGCATACGTGCGTGCGTGCGTGCGTGCCTCTGTGTGTGTGTGTGTGTGTGCGTGCGTGCGTGCGTGCCTCTGTGTGTGTGTGTGTGTGTGTGTGTGTGTGTGTGTGTGTGTGTGTGTGTGTGTGTGTGTGTGTGTGTGTGTGTGCGTGCGTGCGTGCGTGCGTGCGTGCGTGCGTGCGTGCGTGCGTGCGTGCCTCTGTGTGTGTGTGTGTGTGTGCGTGCGTGCGTGCGTGCGTGCGTGCGTGCGTGCGTGCGTGCGTGCGTGCGTGCGTGCGTGCGTGCGTGCGTGCGTGCGTGTGTGTGTAGGTAAGGTTTATTAATATCAGAATGACACACCGCATTCTGCTACGGGTAGTGAAGGAAATAAATACTAGTCAGCAGAGGGCTGTGCAAATAAACTAGCGTTGTAGGATATCCCATGGCAACAAAGGCCGTAGACGTCGACAACATTAAGATCAGAAATGCGTGTTTGAATTAGTATTTAACCGCATTTCACGAGTATATATGTTGTTGTTCAATAGCGTTTTAAAGGTGTTTAACGAGCTGATATTATCGTTGTGTGTTTAATGACATCTTGTGGTTAATCATGGCCGTTGACCTCGACCTTACCTAAGTTCTACAGCAGCATCACAGGGGCTACAGCTAAACCGCAGTTGACGAATATATTTATATATGGCGTTGTTCAACAGCGTTTAAAAGGTGTTTAACGAGGTCGTTATCATTTTGTGATTGGCAACATCTGGTGGCTGCCAGGACCGTTGACGTCGACACTACACAAGAGAAAAGCAAAAGATATTTTGCCACATGTCAACTGCGTTTAATCTCCAGTAGGAAGAACTCCTACTGGAGATTAAACGCAGTTGACATGTGGCAAAATATCTAACTCTAGATGGATCGATCCAGGGTTCAACGACAACTGTGGTCAGTTTGCGGCACTTGCGGTGCGCCTACTGTCAGTCCCAATTAGTTCTGCTATTGAATGCATATTTTCTAACTTTGGGTTTATTCACAACAAGATTAGAAATCGTCTGTACAACAAAACAGCAACGAAGCTTGTGTTTTGTTATTGGATGCTTCGCGGTTCTAGTGCATTGGACACTGAAGATAGAAAACATGGCATTTAGTTAGTGATGAACTGGGCAGATACACCATTTTCAACATGTCAACCTATGCTGATAATGATACTGATAGTGACATTGTCAGAACTGACTCTTTGAAAAATTTATGACTGTCAGAAAATGATTAGTAGTTTTAGAAAGCAATGCCGACACAGAGTAAAATGCACCATAGTATCGTGTTTATTTTTATTATTTTGTAAAGAATTTGTCATGGTCCAAATAACTGCAGTTTGATAGTTTTTGCTAGGGTTTTACTGGTTATTTTTACGACCCTCCCAGCAAAAATACTTGTTGCCATGGCTAATTGCCATCCCTGGTCTTAACATATAGAAAAGTAACTTGAGCAGAGTTTAATACTTTAACGACCGGAGTGTACTAAAAGCGACTGGAAAACCAATGCAGCTCGTCGTTAAAGTGTTTAAAGCGACGGGAAGACGGTTCCAAAGGGATGGACCAACGCAAGAGAGTGTACAGTGCACTCGTGTTGACGTACGGCAGCGAGGGACCAGAAGATCTCCACGTGCGGTGGACAAATGAAGCGACCGGCAACCTGACAGTACAGGAAACGGTACAGATCTCGTCTGTATGATGTAGAAGAGCCAACCAATGTAGCATGGCCGAGAAGGAGGGTCTTGAATTTGATTCTGTCCTCGACAGGGAGCCAGCGGAGTGTATCGGAGGGCATGTACAAGTTAATAAAACGAGCAATTTACAGCGTCCGAAAGACAACATTTGAAGGTGTAAAAACTGTGCCTTGCAATGTCACTAGTATTCATTGTTTAACGACAAAATTTAATACTGTTAACAATGCCTAGGATACATGTATTGTCATAAGATGGTTTTTGTTGCAAAGTAAACAAAGTTTTGCAGCAACTTTCACATATTAAAAGTTGTAAATGTAAGAGACTTTTGATAATCATTCCTAGTGTACATGAGATTCTTATTGTAGTTAATCAAGTTTTAAAATAGCTTTCGTGACAAGTTTAAAATATTTGTCATTATGACACGAAATTTGTATTCCAGTTTTGAAATTCTAAAGACGTTACTAAATTATCGAACGTTGATTAGTTGGTAAGTTGCTGTTTAACGACATTGAGTCATAACACAGATGATTAACGTCGCCCTCCTCCTTTCTCCGGGCTGTGGACTGGCCTGCATGCATAAAAACAGATCACGTAGTAAAAAAACTTGAACGTAATTGCCACATATAGCATCGGATGACACTGTTTTAAAGGTGTCAAGGGAAATCACCTGATTTGTTTCGTGTGTTTAACGACATCTTGGGTCTGTAAGCTTCGATGACGTCCCGCATTACGATTATATCGATATCAGTAACACGACTGGCGGAGTTTTCTAATATAGCATGAGTCGATATCATTTTAAAGGTGTCGAATGAGACCGTTCATTATATACTGTTTAGACACATTTTGGTTGTCATTGACCGTTGCCATCTATAGTATACCTTACCCTACGTTTGAAAAATTTTCCAGTACAAAGTCTTATGTAGGTAGATTCCGTTTAACGACTCTTTATTACAAAGACGATTTGCTTCGTCCATTCTTTGTTCAGGTTTGGGTGTGGCTCGAGCAGAAAACAACAGTGGTCGATTTATATTTTAAGGTGTAAGGTAGTTTTTCTTTTACGACGCTGTGTCATGACGCAGATGAAATGGTCAACGTCACCCTCCTCATTTATCCAGACTTTGGACTGACAACACCCGAGTATAACGCAGTGGCGGAGTTATGCTGGAGATTGGTTACTATCGATTTAACGTCACATTATGACATTAAAATCCACTGACCACGTCGATAGTACCAAGTTTTTACAGTTCTTTATCGGAGTTTAGCCCCTTTTGTATTCATTTTCATTGTTTAACGATATATATGGTTTTGTTTGACGGCGTTTTAAGGGTGTCTAGTGAGGTCATTTTTATCATTTTGTGTTTAACGACACCTCATGACTGCCAGTGCCGTTGACGTCGATCTTACTTTAACTTCCTGACGGAACTAAAACTAAACTGGCGTTCAAATATTAATTTATTTTATTTTAACGACGCCTCTGTAAGATGGACGATGCTGAGCGAGATTCTATAACCTAAAGCTAATAATAATGTCTGAGAGTGATTAATAATACGGCGTCTATGCAATGTTCGTTTCAAAGTTCATGTCAGTTTTCTAAGCGGTTTTCTGTATGACTATGAAGCATTCTATGGATAATCCGGCGTTCAACCGCCGTTAACGAATATATAGCATTGCTTAACAGCGTTGTAAAGGTGTTAAACCAAATCATTTTATTATAATAATAATAATCTTTTCTTTATATAAGCACCTGCTAACCGCACTGCGCTGTACAGTGAACATACATATAGTAGAAACGGCAGCCACGCAGGGCGCCTTACATACATGTAATCCAGGGATGGCGAACCTATGGCACGCGTGCCCAAAGTGGCACGCGTTGAAATTTTTGGGCACGCGAAATTCAGAGCGTTCCCCAAAATTTCAAACTTAGAACTACAAAATCCCTGTAGGAATCTACATTTTCCTTTTTGAAGGACTTTTTTAATGCCATTCAAAACAATCTTTGAAATAACGTCTTTAATTCATTTTTTGTTACTCTTTGTTAACTTAAACCTTTGTGGTACAAATAATTATATACTGTGCTGCTGCGCAAAATTCCGAGTGGCACGCGACGGTATTTCTTAAAACAATTTAGCAGCATTTTGGCACGCACCTTGAAAAGGTTCGCCACCCCTGCATGTATACAGTAGAAGCACATGATAACAGTTTTACAGGAGTCGAATATAACTGTTTATACGGCAGCCACATGGCGCCAATCACGGCCTACTATTCTTTAACCGCCGCCGCCACCTAGCGAGTGGAAGGCTGAATAAACCTTACGGGGTCTGCGGGGTTTGATCTTGTTACCTACTGCTCTTCACGCCAGTGTGTTATCCATTACTCTACGGGACCCTATTGTGTTTAACGACATATTTTCGTCTTTGACATCGACCTTACTAAACCTACAATTTCTGTTCCTTATTGTGAAAAAATTAGCATTCTAAGGTTTCTCAATTTTTACTCCAAGACTTAACGTCGTCTTATGGCAACACACGCCATTTGATAGAATCATTCCAATATTTAACGATTAACGAATGTTTATAGCGTCGATCAACTACGTTTTAAAGGTGTCGAATGAAACCATTTCATTATTTACTGTGAAAACATATATTGGCTGTCATGACCGTTGACCTTATCTTTTGTTTCTATAAGCTTTCCAGTACTCAATATTACGTAGATAGTTTCCGTTTAACGGTCCTTTATTACAAAAATCTTTGCACTCGCCCAAAACGTTAACGGTTAACGATTATTTATAGCATCGATCAATAACGTTTTAAAGGTGTCGAACTAGATCACTGTTTTCTCATCTTATGGCTGCCCTAGAGTTAAATGTCGGCAACCTTCTTTCTCCCTGTGTATACAGAATTAAATTCCGCATACAGCATCCCGACGGTTAGGTAGGTAGATTCTGCTTAATAACGCTTTATCATAACAAAGAAGATTAACGTCGCTCTTCTCTTTTATACTGGCGCCACCTGATGGTTGGTTAGTGACTGTTTAACGACGCTGTGTCGCAGTTAAGATGCAGTAGGAGTTTCCTAATGTTTAATGAGTTCCTTGTGGTCGCCAGGACCGATGACGTCGACGTTACCATATCTCCTTTGGAGAGTAATGACGGATTAATGTTGAGCCGCAGTTGACGAATATATAGCGTTTTAAAAGACGGGTTAAAAGGTGTCTAACGTATAATTATTATTATTTTATGTTTAACAACATCTTTTGGCCGCCAGACCCGTTCATGTCGACCTTACGTGACCTATCACGCCTTCGACGACCAATGGTGCACACGAGGAGGATCCAGAGTTTAACGACATTGTATAGCAAGAAAGGCCGTTGGCGTCGACAGAAATTCTTTTGGCATATTACAGCTCAATTTTTTAACCACTGATAGCAGTTTCAGTTTAACTTCACCGTGCGATAACCAAGATCATCAGCGTCGCCCTCCTCCTTTATCCAGACCTGGGACTGCCAGAGTACAAGCGGTGGATGAGTAAGTTAATACTGATGGATCCATAGTTTAACGACATCTTATAGCAACAAAGGCTGTTGACGTCGGCAGAAATAATTAGTTTGGCATTATTATTACAGCTTCGATTATAAAGTAGTGAACGGCATTGACGATTTATATAAAAATCGCAAGCAGCTATTTAAAGGTGTCTAAATAGAACTGGCCCGATTAGCTTGAGCGTGCATCTACGCATGTGTCTCCCGAAGGTGGCTTCTCTCAGAGATTTAAATCTCGGGCTATAACGTACGGTCCGTACTCGGGAACCTTAAAGGGCGTGGCACCAATTCAAACTGGCAGCGGTGGTGAAGGATCTCACCCGATCAATTCATTGAAAATGAGCAAGGTCGAGGCCTTAAGGTCGCTGCAGAAACATGTGCACATTACATTTGATTTAAAATTAATAATAGTATTCGTTTTTATTGACAAACTCACTGACAGACAGCAGCAAGTTACACTGAAACAATTGAAACATGACGGTGCAATTATCAAGATCTTATTCAACACACGTCTTGGCAGCCTGTAAGGCGCCCCTCATTTTAATGATGCCCCTAGGGGGTGGATGGCTGAGTCGACGTAAAGGTGGCTTACGGGTATCGAACCGCGACTTTTCAAGATTTATGTTTTCTACTACTAACTGTACTACTACTACTACTACTACTACTACTACTACTACTACTACTACTACTACTACTACTACTACTACTACTACTACTACTACTACTACTACTACTACTACTACTACTACTACTACTACTACTACTACTACTACTACTACTACCTACTACTACTACTACTACTACTACTACCACCACCACCACCACCACCACCACCAACAACTACAACACCAATACCACAACCGCCATTTTTATTATTATCATCATCGTCATCATCATCGCCACCATCACTGTCATTATTATCAGTTAAAAACTACTACTACTACTACTTATTATCATTTTATTAGTATTACTATCATCATCATCATCATCATCATTAATGTCGAGATCCATACCTCTTTGTATCGGTACATTCCTGGTTGGAACGTGGAGTCGACACTTTGGAAAGTGAGATCGAGGTGAGGAAACGAGTGGAGGAAGTGTGCCAGTCCAGAAGGTTCGTAATCGTTTCCCTCCATGTCTTCGCTTAGCCTCCAGCTGGAAGACTCTTCCAGGTAGAAGATCGAAACTCCCTATGTTCAGTTTCGTATCCTGGTCGCCCTCTTCACCATCGAAATGCAAGACATGACCGTCCAGGCTGAGACCTTATCCCGCTGTGAGGCATACATCGCAAGCCGAACTCGCTCAAGCTAAGCCAGCCGCTCGGCTGTTCGGTCCACTGCATGGATGGATACAAGGGCCTCTTTATTCGGATGAAATTATGAACTCGTTAGACACCTTTAAAACGGTCGCATCGATATTATATATATTTCTCAACCCTTGCGAGTTGCGATGTATGTCTACTTCAAAGGAAGCCAATGTAATGTCGTGTAAATACGAGATAATGAAATGGCAACGTTAAAGGGAACTTAAAGCTGAAGAACAGTGACAGGTTATTTATACGTTGATATGGATCAAGATTAATAATAATAATAATAATAATAATAATAATAATAATAATAATAATAATAATAATAATAATAATAATAATAATAATAATAATAATAATAATAATAATAATAATAATAATAAATGATGATGATGATGATGATGATGATGATGATGATGATGATGATGATGATGATGATGATGATGATGATGATGATGATGATGATGATGATGATGATGATGATGATGATGATGATGATGATGATGATGATGATGATGATGATGATGATGATGATGATGATGATGATGATGATGATGATGATGATGATGATGATGATGATGATGATGATGGCGATTTGGTCACACTGCCAATAATTTCCATATGTCAGTATAAACCATTTTCCAAAGCCAGGCACCCACAGTGAAAGTCATTCAGCCATTCATTTATTTTGCTTCCAATTAGTCCTTTAATGACGAGCAATAGGCCTAGGCCTATTCCCTGTATTCAAGCGCAGTGTTGCGACTATTTGTGCACTGTTTCAGGTTATAAAATTAGTAGGCATATGTCAGTAGTGATTATTGGGATTTTTCACATTTTTGGACAGAAAAAGCTGCACAAACATTATAATTAGGGGTCGTCCAAATAGGACATCTACTAAAATTACCCATTTTGGATCCTCTCTCCCCGTGTCTGCATTTGGTATTGCCCCTCACATCCCCTTAGCAGACGAGCGTTCTAACCAATCGTATACAGTGTCCTTATACTTATATAATTATACACCCATTCAACACCTTCTGAAATAAAGGAGAGAGAGAGAGAGAGAGAGAGAGAGAGAGAGAGAGAGAGAGAGAGAGAGAGAGACAGACAGACAGACAGACAGACAGACAGACAGACAGACAGACAGACAGACAGACAGACAGACAGACAGACAGACAGACAGAGACAGAGACAGAGACAGAGACAGAGACAGAGACAGAGACAGAGACAGAGACAGAGACAGAGACAGAGACAGAGACAGAGACAGAGACAGAGACAGAGACAGAGACAGAGACAGAGACAGAGACAGAGACAGAGACAGAGACAGAGACAGAGACAGAGACAGAGACAGAGACAGAGACAGACAGACAGACAGACAGACAGAGACAGAGACAGAGAGACACACACACACACACAGAGAAAGAGACAGACAGAGAGAGAAGAGACAGACAGAGAAAGAGACAGACAGACAGACAGGGACATAGAGAGATACAGAGACGGACAGAGAGATATCGGACATCTAATGGCAACAAAGGCCGTTGACGTCGACAGAAAATATTTTGAACAGTTTTAACCGTACGTATAGGCCTATATATATGCCCATAATACGCCCGACAGTGAAAGGTAATGAAGATCCCGCCCTATTAATCGCCTATCGTGTACCATCCTTATATATAGCATCGGTTAACACGTTTTAAAGGTGTCCAAAGAAAAAACTCTAAACAATCGTCTCACTTGGTGTAAAAGAAGTTCGTATAATAAATCACCTGCTTTTGGCTTTCTCTGCACGTGTTTTCTTATTCTGTTGAATTGGTGTTAACCTCTACTGCTGTACATCGTAACTGATTTTGTGATATGACTGGAGAAGTTGTCTCGCGGACACTTAGATTCAGATTCTATAAGTTATGGTGTCTGTCTGTCTGTCTGTCTGTCTGTCTGTCTGTCTGTCTGTCTGTCTGTCTCCTTTGGGGCACTTTCTGATCCAACGACAGTAAGTTTGCAGCAACTGTCTAATATGTAAAACCTGCATCCTTGGCTATTTTGGTTAGAACGACGGCGCTAAACCGGTAAGTTGACTACGTCACGTGCAGAGTTCGGCCATGGTCATTTTTTCCATAGACCTGGGGGTTACGGAATTCGATCCGCGAACCTAATGCTCCCCTGGCCATGAGTGTTACCATTGCCTTGGTGTTACCATTACTCTATCCCTCTGCCCAAATACAGAGGTAATGTACTGAACTGGCTCAATCTAGGTCTTTTGCCTCCACTGGCCGTGCTCTTTGGAATGAGCTTCCTCCGTTCCTTCGTTCTTCTATTCTCTCAAGTAACGTCTCTTCCTCTTTTACCTTTCTTAAAACTTGCATTTTTCTCTCGGGGTCTCTCGCACTGGGAGCGCTTCTGAATGGCCCTCCCGCTAGAAGCGCTTTATAAATATCTGAATACAATACAATACAATACAATGACTCAATGATGCGCTGTATTTGGGGACGGGGATAGAGTAATGGTAACACCAAGACAATTGTAACACTTATGGCCAAGAGAGCATTAGGTTCGCGGATCGACTCCCGTAACCCCCTAGGTCTATGGAAAAATGACTATGGAAAAATGACTTAAAAGCCGCGGCCCTGCCACTACATTACCTTTACATATTTACCTTCTAATGTTACCATTGAATTTTTTAACAATTCTAATGCCCTGTGAGCAAGTGTTATCCTTAATTTTTACCTTCTAATGCCACATGAACAAGCGTTGCCTTTATATTTTACCTTATAGTTCCACATGAACAAGCATTACCTTTCTGCTTTACCTTCTAGTGCCACATGAACAAGCGTTACCTTTATTTTTATCCATCAGAAGAATGGGGAGCACAATCGGTGACTTATTGCCTGGTAACATGTCGTAGCCTATATGACATAAATGTCGCTTAAATTAAGTATAAAAAACAATTGTAATTGTAATTAGTAACTTCTGTTGCGCCGGTGTCTTATGCACAAGGCATCAACCGATGACACACCAAAACGAAGCCATAATCAGGTCAATATCCAGAAGATCAGTCCGTAAGACAGAGAGGCAGCCTATGGTGGATAAGCAGTTTGAAAGAGGCAAGTTTTAAGTTGAATAATGGCAAGTCTGGGGAATAAGAACTGATTTAAGTTTTGTGGCTGGCCAGAGTTCAATGTTTGATTACAATACATTACATTCTAGCAACATAGCAACGCAATGTTACTACATTACAATTACAACTGCAATTTAACACATGTAGGCCTAATACACACAACACGCTGTTCACATGTTCAAAGTTATTTTCAGCCAAATGTTGTAGTCATCAAAACAACAGTATACATGTAGTGATCTAAATAAACATAGCGACAGTTCAGAAACTCACTTTCAACATTCTTCGTTAAAGTCACCAAAGTGTTGAACATCTTTTCAACAAACGCAAACTGATCACACGTATAGGGGTTAAACGTTTACCAAATTAAACCAAATTACTCTTAAATCAATATAATAAACCAATATCAAGCATTTTAATTACACTCTTATACTGTTAAACGTAATGTCTTGTAAGGGCAGACATTAGAGTGGCTAGAAGTTCATGGACATAAACGGTCGTCAAAACAGACAGTTATGCCTTAGTACTGCTAGACAGTTTTGTTCATAGCTACACGTACTTTTAAACGGTCACATTACAGTCTTTCTGGGTTATAAGTCACAGTGATTGTGCTTTGAAACTAGACATTTTATATTCATGTCCGCATTGTGGCTCCACCAGTCTCTGCCTTTTCTAGACACTACTGTGGGAAACTAAGTGTTCAAACTTTGAAGTGTTTGAATAAACATAATTATATCAGCAGTTGTGACAAGAAATCAAAAAATACTTTGAAATCTGGAATGTACCTTGCAATCTTGTATCTCATCTGTAAACTGCATTGGTAATAAGCCCTTATGTAAGTTTTCAGTATTTAACATCATACGCCAGGGTAGTTGACACCATCCTTATCTTGCAAGTGAACTTTTGATGTTAAGCACTGAAAAATTACTTCAGTTTAAAAGAAATTGATGAAGTGTCTGGTGGTTCAACGAATGAGATCGGCTGGTAAACCAGACAGTCCAATCGGACTGAAACGCAACTGTCTTTAAGCAGATGAAAATAATAGGAACGCAACCAGGACATCGCAAAACTTCATTAAAGTGCAAATCTCGTTAAAAATCACAACAAAAGAGTCAACGTTGAAAATCTGAAAACAAAAAGAACGATCTATGTTCCCACAACCAGTTCTATTGGAAAACAACGATGACAATTACTGCGACGAACGTTACGATAGCAAACGATAAGCTACGCATCAAGAAAACAACAAAACCCACGAAACATTTACAGCTCAGAAACAATGGCAACTAGTTTACGTAACGTCATGAAAATTCTGCCCTTCTGAACCCATTTTCTCAGGCTTCCTAAGGAACAGCAACCCCCTGTAGTCGATTGGTTAGGGCGCTGACCATGTAACGCCGAGAGTACAGTTTCGAGCATCCTCTGAGACGGTCATTGTGTAGTGACCTTGAGCAAGTCCTTCACTCACAATTGCTCAGCACCATCGATTGACGGTTGTCATTAGATGGCGGTGCTTAATAAATGTATAATAATAATAATAATAATAATAATAATAATAATAATAATAATAATAATAGTTACAAGCTCGTTACTTGGAGCCATCAACCAGAAGCAAAATACAAAACTCGACACGGTTTATTTGGCCTTCCCTCAGATTTCAAAGATATCTCTCCCAATTTCATACGTTTGGTCGTTCCTTGACCAGCTCTTCCGTCCAACAGACAAAAATTACAAGTGCACACATGACCACATCAACAGATAAACATACAGCAGCTTCAGTTGTAATATATCTGTCTACCCATTGCTCTCTGTAAGCTTTACTCTCTTACCGTAACAACAGAAACTGTTTACAGTTGCCAGACTTAAACACAAGAAAATGGCGGACACAGCAACTATTGATCACAATCACGTCAATAATTAATTACAGCAAACAATTAACTAATTACACCAGTCACTTAATGATATATCAATCAGTGTCAAATGGCTAGAGCTCTGTTGGCAGTGTCAGCGTCGATGCCTCTCACGAATGTCTGTGTCATGTCAAGTGAGTTGACAACGTAGTTCGTTAAGCATGGCAGTTGCAAACGTCTAACGCACAGATTCTTAACAGCTACTCAGCAGCCTCGATGACCTCTTATAACATTCCACTCTACACAGTCTTTAATACAACAGTCTTATTAACATTTTTCACAACCACAACAATCTGGATGCTATGATCGCAGAGTTTACGCGTAGCATATTGTTCGTAATCTTAGTCTCCAAATTTATAAAGTGCCACTTGAAAGCTAAGCACAGGGCACCAGCTTATTACCCAGCGCTTAGTCAAGTCAGAGATTTGAATGTCTCAAGAGATAGAGACATGCTTTAATAATCCCTGTGATCCCTATCCTAATAATTCCGGTAATCCCTATCTTAATAACCCCTGTAATCCCTATCCTAATAATTCCGGTAATCCCTATTTTACTAATCCCTGTAATCCCTATTATAATGCACAAGGCATCGATCAACAGTCACTTCAAGTGATATCTTAGTCAAAATAATAATCTTATGGAGGAGCCGGGTCAAATCCCGATACGTCAGGACTGAAAATAATCATATAATTTGAAGTACTACACCGAAATCATTAAAGCCAACCAACACCTCAACAAAACAATGTCCATATAAAGAAATACACAACGTTCCCTAAGCACACGTACCAGGGAAACATTGCACAAACTGAGCATAGTATTTTTGGTGCCACCGAGTATTCTTGAAGTGGTGCAACGCAGGCGTTTGCGGATTTTAAACAGCAGCTGGTAACAACAACAACTATCGATCGTCCACGGAATTAACGCAGCAGTTGGAAAGCTCGATAGTTTTGATTTGCTTCGCAATGGCGGAATCTGGCCAGTCAGTAACCAAATCCTTTTCCACGCCATTCATGTCTGCGTTGATCGCCGGATAAACCGGCGTAACCAGTTCACTCAGTGCTACTTTGCGATTCAAACTGTCCAGAGCCAAAGTCTCTAAACCTTCTGAAGGATTAGCAGATTCCCTCGTACGTTCACCATCTTCTTTCAGTTCTATATTTCCATTAAGAACACAGTCAACCTCACCCATCGAGTCGTTCTCAGCGAGTTCCTTAATTTCTTTGTTCCAGTTAAGAACACAGTCAACCTCGACCATTGATTTCCTCGAGTTTTCAGCCAGTTCCTTAATTTCTGTGTTCCCGTTAAGAACGCAATCAGGTATCGAGTTCCTTGTGCTCTCAGAAATTTCTTTCACCTCTATACTGTTAAGAACACAGTCAACCTCAACTATTACGTTCCTCGAGTGCTCAGCGATATCTTTGTTCCCGTTAAGAACACAGTCAATCTCAACCACCGATTTCCTCGTGTTTTCGTCACCTCTTCCCACTTCTTCATTCCCACTGACCTCAACCCGCGATTCAAAGTTGTTCGTTGAACTGCCGTCCGGTAACCAACTATTCAAAATCTCCACTTTGCTATTATCCACCGCGTAGAGCTCTCGATTCCAACAGCTTTGGAAAAACAACGCCTGACAATATTTGCCATTTCTCCTTTTGATCGAGTTTCGTTTCATTGCAGACCTGTTCGTATTCGTATGTAACGATGAACTCTTCGACGCTTTTCCATCTTTCGGAAGAGGCCCACACTCATTCGACTCCTCCGATAACCTTTCCCTTCGAGCGATGTTAATCAGTCCGACATCGTCAGTGCTCCCATCGCCTCTTTCAGCGTTCCCATTGTCAGTGTTCCCACCAACGCTGTCGGTATCATCTGAGAAATCGAATTTGTTCGAATCAATGAAAGTAGATGTAATTTGTGGCGAATCTGTTCGTTTTGAATTTGCATCTTTATTTTTGTTCGTAAGAGAATCACAGCAGTGGAAATCTTCGCTGGTACCCTGGTCAACGGCAACGCCAACATCACTGTTTGTCGATTCGACAACGAATGAGCACTTCCTGTCGTTCCTTGGAACTTCCTGTTGACTTGTGTCACATATTACACTTGTGGTGACTTCATTCTGACTAAAGTCGGTGACAGTTTGGCATTTCATGTCAACTGGAGTCATGTCTTGTTGACTTGTGTCATCGACGACATGGCATTTCCTTTCGTTGGTTTCCTCTTCTCGTCGAACGTCACCAACGACCTGGTGTTTCACATTCTCCGTCTGCCGACTTAAGTCATTGACAACTTCATCGTTCTCGTCCTTCGACTCCATCAAATTATACGATTTGCCGGCACACGACTGTTCGACGTGTGGATGAACATCCACGCGGACTTCTTGCAAGTCAGCAACAGGAGAATTTCCAGTGTCAGAGTCAGACAAAGAAGACGGCCGTTCAAACGTAACATCCCTATCAAGGTCTCCGGAATCACTTTCCACACGACTGTAACTCTGGGCATCAGACCAATCTCCACTTGCCACTGTTACAGCATTTCGCACTATCTCCACAGAACTGTCTATAACTCTCAGGCGGCCCTTGTCACAGCTGCGAACGTTCTCCTTTCCAGGTTTCTCCACTTCCATCGAACTATCCACCACAACCTCTACCACATTTGACTTTTCGACTGCAGAGTACTTTCTGTCGATTTCGTAAATCTCTGTTGTTTCCACATCTTGTGGTGGCAACTTTTCATGAGCGGCAGCGCTCGATGTTTGATCTTCCGGAGAAACGTTGACAACTTCGTAGCATTCCGTGTGTTCAACGCTGCTGTGGATGACGATCACCGAGGACTTGTTGTGAAGGTCGTGATCTCTTTCAGTCATCGCGTCACTCGTTTCAGCCGACTGAAAAGACAAGTATCAACTTCAAATTGATGACTCAAACATTATTAATATTATTATTATTACTATTATTATTATTTTGTATTCAATAAGTGCCATTAACTATATGACCAAGCATCAATCGATGGTGCTGAGCAATTGTAAGTGAAGGACTTGATCAAGGTCCCTACACAGTAACCATCTTAGGGGAGGAGGCTCGAACCAGTACTCTCTGTGTTACCAGGCAAGCGTGCAACCAATAGGCAACCGTGTCCCATTAAGAATAGATAAGCAAACAAAACAAAAACAGTTCATGAAGCTTATAATGACAGACATGTGCAAGTATGAAGTACTAGCGACTTCAATTTCTTAGCCTCAGCATATGAGGGTGAATGGCCAGTCCTCTCCCTTGCCTGACCTTCCCAACAACAGCATCGGAAGATCAGAAGAGGGCGAGAAGGACTGGTTAGTAAAAGTAGTCGTCATGTAGCAGAGTTCATCACGGGCGCAAGATATCTTAAAACATCTTTCAGTTATAGCAGAGATTTGAACCTCAACCACTGGATCAACAGTCCAGCATGCTTACCACTACACTACCACACACCACGTTGTGGCATGGTAGTCAATTGGCTAAAGCGCTTGGCTTATAATACAAAGAATATGGGTTCGAGCCTCCTCCCTGAAACAGTAACTGTGTAGGGTTGAGCCAGTTCTTCACTCACAATTGCTCAATGCCATCGATGTTATGTCATATGGTCTTGTGTTCATTTATGAAGCCCTTTGGCAGTAGGGCAATATATCAAATACAGTTGTATTGTATGAAAATAAGTCGAAAACGTTTCCTGATCTGTTTTGAGCAACTGAAACTAAGCCTTAATCGTTGAGAGGCACTTTTATAAATGTTCGATTACAATTACAATTACAATCTTTCTCCCAAAGATAATAAGCCATATCTGACTTCAATACATTTAACGACATCGTGAGAGACTGACTCAAACGTGAACAACATTTCACCATTTACCATTGGGGCGTGGTGGCTCAGTGGTAAGTTCGGCGCCTTGCGACCGGAGGGTTCCAGGTTCGAATCCCACTCTAGCCGCTGCGTACGGACCTTGGGCAAGTCCTTCACTCGCAATTGCTCGTGGCGCTTCGGCGTGAAAATTCCCGCACAGTATCAAATGCTGAAGTCGGGAGCGCCTCTGAGTAGTAGTTGACTTTGAGAGGCGCTATAGAAATATCCGGAATAAATAAAAATTTACAATACAACCGACAAAACCCAACCTCGCGATCCGTCGCCGAATCCTTCGACCGTGATCCCCGTTTGCGACCTTTAACCCAGCCTCGTTTCTTCCGCCTTCGAGGCTTCGTCAGATCGCTTTGATTGTTTGCAGGGAAACTGTTCGTCAAGTGATCGCTCCGATCGCTGTCTGCTCCAGTTCTCAAGCCATTCCTCAATGCCTCTCTGCCGAAGAAAGTGGCGCTTTGCTTGTCCGGGACGGGCGACAGGCCGATCGTCTTGCTCCTCGTTCGCCAGAGACCTAGACGTTCTGAGGTCAACGGCGTTGAACACGTCAACGGCACTGCCTCGACTGGCGGACCTAGCGTCAACATAGACAACACCGGTTTAACCATTACTATTAGTAGTAGCATCGTTATTTTTATTATTAGGCATTTATTAAGTGCCACTATCTAATGACCAAGCATCAGTCGATGGCACTGAGCAATTGTGAGTGAAGGACTTGCTCAAGGTCCCTACATAGGAACAGTCTTGGGGAGGAGTCCTGATCGAACCTGTACTCTGAGAGTTACAGTGCGAGCGTTCTAACCAATTGGATGCTTGTCTTAGCTGACTTACAAGACCTTTTCCTACATTCTCTCCCTTTTGGTTTTCACAGTAATTTTCACACTAATCCTAGCCAGCCCTACCTCAGTGTACCTTAATGAATCTGTTAAGTATTTGTTGAGTTATCAGTTAAGTATCTATTGAGCATCTTGCAAGTATTTATTCAGTACCTGTCGAGTACCTATTCAATACCTATCGAGTGTATTTCAAGTAGCTATTCAGTATTTGTCGAGTCTCTTTCGAGTATCTATTCAATATCTTCTGAGTAACTTTTGAGACTCTATTCAGTATCTGTTGAGCCTCTTTCGTGTATCTACTCAGTACCTGCCAAGCATCTTTCAATTAGCTATTCATTACCTGTCAAGTATCTATTCAGTATCTGTCAAGTATCTTTTAAGTAGCCATTCAGTGCCTGTCTATCATCTTACAAGTATCTATTTAGTACTTGTCAAATACTTATTCAGTATCTGTCAAGTATCGACTCAGTATATGTCAAGCACCTAGTTAGTATCTGTCAAGTATCTTTCAGGTACCTAGTCAGCATCTGTCGAGTATCTGTCGAGCAATGCAGTTAAAATCAAACCACAGACTTACTTCCAACAGTCTCCGACTTTGAGCGCCAAAGTCCAGTTCGTCCACTCAAGTTACAGGACCCATTGGGCAACTGGACCGGCGATGTTCGAGCCTTTTTACGAGGCGGACTGCACAGAGAGCTACTGCGTGACAACCGAATGGACGGTGACAGCATCTCCACCCGTCTCCTGTCATCACGGATTTCATCAACCAAGCGCGACAGCTCCTTCAACTATAGAACGAAATGAACCATGTTTGGAAAAACTTTGTTTTTTTACCTTGGATGCTACATACAATCCACCACATTGGGACAATTTGTTAAACTAGGAATTTGTCAATTTATTTCAACTATTTACTCAACTGAGTAAATGCAACGCTCAGATTATAGAGTAGTGGTAACATCACTGGCGTGAAGAGCAGTAGGTAGCGGGATCGCTTCCTGCAACCATCCCAAAGGTCCACAAACTCAGCCTTTCATTCGCGAGATGGCGCGTTGTGAAAATGAGATGTAGGACGTGATTGGCGCCTTGCATGGCTGCCGTATACAGTTAAAATTCGACTCCTGTAATAACTTGTGATCATCCGTTCATACTGATTTGTAATCATACTGCATAATTGTCAGTTTGAAAATATTAAACGAAGATTATTATCATTATTATTAAATGTATTTATTACGCGCCACTCTCGAATGACCAAGCATCAATCGAGATCGTGCTGAGCAATTGTGAGTTAAGGACTTGCTCAGGGTCCCTACACAGTACCCATCTCAGCAGAAGAGGCTCAAACTCGTCCTCCCAGCACAACAAGGCGACTCTGATCAATTGGTGGTGACTGGACATCATCATCACAATACAAAGTTATGCCTAAGCTGATAAAACACAGGCGCAAGTAGGACCGAGTACCTCCTGGAATGTTTCCGACTCCTCCGTCTGGACCATGCTCGTCGAGACGAATGGCTTCCATTGGAGGCGACCTGGATCGAGGACGACTCGTCCGTTCCCGGACTTTTCCTCCGACGGTCTCACCGGTTTCGATGCCACACTACCATCCATCACTATTGCCAGCCTAAATATATAACAACATACCATGTATTGTATTGCATGCATTGCATTGTACCATGTATTTGTATTGTATATGTATTGCACCATGCATTGTATATGTATTGTACTATGCATTGTACCTTGTATTATATATGTATTGTACCATGTACTGTATTGTACCATGCACTGTATATGCATTGTACCACCTATTGTCATGTACCATGTATTGTGATGTCCTGTGACATGATACACTTAAGTAACTGCAATTAGTAACTTCTGTGTAGCACCAGTGTCTAAAGGCATCAACTGATGGCATGTCAAAACCAAGTCGTAATTGAGTTAATAAGATAAGCTGCTGCATTAAAGTAATGTATTTCAGCGTAATGTAGCTCCGTCTTGTAAATTACCTCGTAATCTAAGCAAGAAAGTTCCAGCTGTTTGGAAATTGCGCATTGTCACAACAGGACCATGCCAAAAGCTCTGCAAGTTATCACATCTGGCCCCATCTCGATTATTATTATTCTTTTATATTATTATTATGCATTGATTGAGCACCAAAAACTGATGCCCAAGCATCAGTCTGCACTCAGCAATTGTGAGCAAATGACTTGCTCAAAGTTCATAAACAGTAACTGTCTCGGGGAGGTAGCTTAAACCCACACTCTCGGAGTTACAAGGCGGATGCTCTATAAGAATCGGCTAGTGCGTCCCATAGAAGTATGGGTATGAAGTGTTAGCAACTTCATTTTCTCAGTCTCCGCATACAAAGTCAGGTGGCCAGTCCTCTCCCTCGCCGTCTCATCTTCCAACTGACAGTGTACGGTCAGTGTACTCATTATAGCCGAGTTGGCTAGGAGGCACAGGTGGAGCAGAAATCTCAACCCAAATTTCTACCATGGTGGAGATTAAACTGAGGAGACCTGGATTGACAGTCCAGACCCCAAAACCACTTTACAATCACGCACCCTCATAAAAGTGACCCCAACATATTCACAGGCTTGTTATAAGATAAGAATTTGCTGGGCTGGCAATATTACGAGCTAAAAGTGCATCTACCAAACCTGTTCTGGTCGACTGCAACGAGCAAGTTGAGTAACTGGAGCGTGGCGACAACATCCTGCTCGCAGATTCCCGTCCCATCACCAATGCCTAACAAAAAACAGTTGCCGTGGTAACAAAGAAATGGGTAATTAAATAAGTATGTAGTTATTTGATGTTATAGAAATGCAATGGAGTTGAGCAACGTTAAACTTAGACAGTTCATCCATTTGTTCATCCATCGCTTCAGTCTTCATCCGTCGGTCCTACTGTACAACTGTATGTTTATCAGTTTCTTCTTTTTTCTCTTCATCTGTCTGTCTGCCTCCATCTGTCTGTCTGTCTCCATCTGTCTGTCTGTCTCTATCTGTCTGCCTCCATCTGTCTGTCTGTCTCCATCTGTCTGTCTGTCTCAATCTGTCTGCCTCCATCTGTCTGTCTGTCTGTCTGCATCTGTCTGTCTGTCTCTATCTGTCTGCCTCCATCTGTCTGTCTGTCTGTCTGTCTCAATCTGTCTGTGCATCCAATTACCTGTCCATCTGATCTTCCGGCTATTGATCTGATTACGGTTGGGTTTTGGTGTGCCATGAGTTGATGCCTTGTGCAGTAGACACCGGCGCAATACAAGTTACTAATTACAATTACAATTACCTTTGATAGTGACCGTCTGATTGACGTGCTTCTCGAGGTAACTGGTTATCGCTTCTTTCCAGTACGACTGGTAGGTGAGTTGACCGAGATCGGACAGCGGCTTTTCCGGGGTTCCCGTCCGACCTTCGACCCGACTCAAGAGGTAACCTAAAGATAATCGGATGCCACAAGTGTTTACATTACTTCTACGACTAAATACATTACAATCCTCTCAGATTTCACTGAAACCTCCCTCAGCAGCTCCATGGCCTCCTCTCTTGTCTCTATGGCAACCGGACTTGGTTTTTCGCTTGAAATCTTTGGACAACCCCTCTAACTTGACGCAGCACTTGTGAATAAGCTTAAGAAATTTGGAGTTTACGATTACTATTTCTGCTGAAACGTAGATGTGACTCTGTACTCACTGAAGTCGATGAGCAGACGACCGTACCCGTGGCGCTGGTACTGCGGCAGTATCATGATACAGGACAGGTTGTACTTCTGCGCGCAGTACTTCTCCTGAAACGCATATCCGCATGGCATCAAGTACTAATTCCCCCGTTAATATTATAATTAATTATAATTATCACAATTATCATAGTTATCGTAATTAACTAGTAAGTTCTGCAGTGCCAGAGTCTAATGCACAAGGCATAAACCGATGGCACACCAAAGCCAAGCCGTAATGAGGTCGATATCCAGAAGATCAGTCCGTAAGACAAAAAGGCAGCCTATGGTGGATAAGCAGTTCAAAACAGACACCATTTCGTACATTTCACAACTTTATATAGCACCCAAACGATTAGATTTTATCATTTCTTTACATTGTAAATGCCGAACCACATTACACTGCACTAAACGAGTTTCGACAGTGGTAATGCATTATAATAATGAAAATGAAAATAATAATGATGACAAGATTAGGTCAAGAAAGAACCCAAATAAATTTCCTGAATAAATAGTAATAAATTTCCTTAATAAATAATAATAATAATAATAATAATAATAATAATAATAATAATAATAGAGGTATATATTATTTGTATAATTTTATATTATTTATAAATTGTACGGAAGCAGCGGCGGTGAACTCGATTTTCTGAGTGAACAGTACCTAGACATGAATTCTCGGAAAATAATAATAATAATATGATAATAATAATAATAATAAATAATAATAATAATAATGGCCCATAGCTACAGGGGAACCAACATTTTTGCTGAACTTGCGGCATCTAGGTTCAGACAGACTATTAATACACTATAACATTCGCATAGGTTACAAGAGATAAGACTCGATGGCTAACCTTAGAGAAGTATCCGACCAGATGACAGCCGTCGCTGTCGTTGAGCGTGAGGATGTAGAAGAGGAAAGGTTCGACGTCGTAGTAGAGGGTCTTGTGATCGAGAAACAGCTTGGCAAGAAGACAGAGGTTCTGGCAATATATCTGGGCAACATTGCCGTCGACTTCGAACACGGACAGATTGCCGTCACGGTAGATCTCGTCACCAGGTGGCCGCAGCAGCAAACACTTGGTCTAAAACAGATTCCAAACTGATTGAAGTTGCTAAAAATTTAAACTGTTTCAAATTCTAAACTGTTTTTAACACTGACATAATTTGAAATTCACCAACTTTGCACTTGGCCTCTACTATAAGGACCATGAACTAAGCATATAATCATCTAATGCAGTTGGCCACATCTATGCACATTACCATCTAACACACAGGCCACATCTAAGCACATTATCATCTATCGCACTGGCCACATCTAAGCACATTATCATCTAACACACTGGCAACATCTATGCACAATGTCATCTAACGCACAGGACACATCTAAGGACATAATCATCTAATGCACTGGCCACATCTAAGCACTTTATCAATGATGCACTGTGTCACCTAATGCACTGCACTTAAGACTGCCTCACCAGTTACTCACCAGGTGGCGTTCGAGTATCGTCCGGCTCTCCATGTAACGCAGGCAGTATTCGCATATGTACAACTTGGACAACCTGAAAACAGTTTAAGACACAAAATAGAAATCAAAATTATATTTTCTTTCAAAAACATCAGTTTTGATGAAAACCAGGCAAAATTGCGTTTCAAAATTCAGTAATACTTCTAAATTATTCACTTTTTATTATTTACTATTATTATTTATCACGAAATAACATTAATTACATAGAAATATCAGGAACATTTTTATGCCATCGGCTCACACTATATAATAAAAATTATCCACAAATGTTTAAATTTATTTATTTTTATGGAAAGCACATATTTTTTACTCGTAAGGACAGGAATTTGAATCTGAGACAAGGATTGTCAAAGTATTATGTAAAATTGTTTAGCTTTTAGTTAAAACTATGCTAAATTATTTAAATTTTTCATAGAAGAGCAGTCCTTAAACTATCCCTGAGGCAGCCCTGGGTATGAAGAGTTTGTGACTTCATTTTCATAGCCTCGGCACACGAGGGCAGGTGGCAAGTCCTCTCCCTCGCTGTCTCATCTTAACACTGACAGTGTATGGTCAGTGTACTCATTACAGCTGAGTTGGCTAGGGGCTCAGGTGGAACATAAATCTTGCAACAAATTCTGCCATGGCAGGGAACCTCTGACCTCTCGACTGACAGTCCAGCACGCTAACCACTACACTATCGAGCAGCCTTTCTGAACGATCATCCTGATGCCCCAGAACGTACTTGGTATATCCGTCCGGATACGGAGACGAGTACCAAGTCAATACTTCGTATTTTCCAAACTCAATCCACAGAGGACCGGTTCTTTTCGTCTCAGGAAGCGTTGCTCCATCGTTAGTCAACAGTTGATGCTCTTGAAGCAGTTTCTACAGACATTAGACACCAGCGCATTAGAAGTTACTAATTACAATTACAATTCACGTGCATAGACAAGCAGTCACTTACAATGTAATTGTAATTCTAATCCCAAATTTATATAGCGCCACTTCAAGAGAGGTTCAACAGAGGTGCTCCTGACCTAGCAACTGAAAAACTAGGTGCTTTCCGGAAAACCAGATGTTTTCCGGAAAACCAGATGTTTTTAGGAAAACCAGATGTTTTTAGGAAAACCAGATGTTTTTAGGAAAACCAGATGTTTTCCAGAAATCCAAATGTTAGACGTGTTTCGAATAAATGCAGCAGAACAATTTCATCCCAGAATCCTTCAGCTTTAGAAAAAATATAACAGTTGAAAAACAATCTACAATAGAATAACAATATCGCAGTAGCAACAATCTGTGTTCCATTAGATAAGAACAAGATGACGTTACCTGTGAGACTTTGAGCTGTGCCAATCGATAGCAGTCCTCATCATCTTTGCTGACTGGAAATGGTAGAGTCTGAGCAGCAGATTCATTGCTCTCTTTACATCAATACAATACAATACAATAAAATACAATATAACGTAATACAATACTTCCTAAATCAATTGCAAACAATAATGCATAATGAAACTATAACAGGAGAAGATCACAAAACAAATATTAGAGTAACAAATTAACGAATAAAACTTATTAAAAATAAACAAAATGAAATACAGCCCGACTGCAAATCAACAGCTAACACGTGCAAATATTGAGTTTTATAAATTACTACTAGCGACAAAGATTAGTAGATTACAAAATGACTCAAATGGTCAAAAATCCTGTCCTTTCTTGGAATATTGTTCAGATTACTTTACAAAAGAAAGTACATGGTTTCATTTTATCAATCTTCAAATACAACGGCAATGCGTCACAAAAAGTTCCGCCATTTGAAGGCAATTTCGTGGTTTAGCTCAGAGTTCAGAATTAAGCCACACTAAAGACCAATTTCCAGATACATTACACGAAATCACATAAGATTTAGAGATGTAGAGGACGAATGGTGCAGCCAAGCGGAACATAATCAACCATGTCTGACCAAAGTTTCCGTCATCTGAGCCGAAGTCGGTGCTGCTGTTTGTCAGACTGTGTCTTCGTTTGATCAGAAAAGAACTGGAAAGAAGAACAGAAATCCAAACAGGAAAATCACATTACAAGCGGTTGAAGAACGTTCTGTTCAATCATAATAATAATCTTCGTTTAATATCTTCAAACTGACAATAACGCAGTATGATTACAAAACAGTATGAACGGATGATCACAAGTTATTACAGGAGTCGAATTTAACTGTACACGGCACCCTTGCAAGACGCCCATCACGTCCTACATCTCATTTTAACAACGAGCCATCTCGCGAATGATAGGCTGAGCGGACCTTGGGAGGGTTGCGGGAAGCGATCCTGCTACCTAGTGCTCTTCACGCCAGTGATGTTACCACTACTCTATGGACCCCCATGACCTTGTGCAAGTCAGGTTGGGAGCAACTCTGATGAACTTTCTTACAGAGGCACTATATAAATGAGTACTAAGGAGGTAACATCGGTCTTCTAGATATCAACCTGATTATGACCTGATCAAGGCCTATTTATGGCCTGATTATGACAGGATTACGACCTGATTACAGCCTATTTATGGCCTGATTATGACTGGATTACAACCTGATTACAGCCTATTTATGGCCTGATTATGACTGGATTACAACCTGATTACAGCCTAATTACGGCCTGATTATGACTGGATTATGACCTGATTATGGCCTGGCTATGATTGGCCGCCAGTTGATGCCTTGTGAATTAGACACCAGAGCAATCAGTGCTTGCTAATTACAGCTACAATTACACTGACGATCACATCTGTACGTAAAATCGTACATACATGGATTCATGTACACATACACATATACATTATTTTCATTATTACTATTATTATTATGCATTTATGAAGCACCATTATCTAATGCCCAAACATCAGTTGATGGTGCTGAGCAATTATAAGTGAAGAATGTGTTCAAGGTTCCAAACCAGACACCATCTCATGGGTGGCTCCAACCTGTACTCTCGATGTTACAAAGTGAGCGCCCTCACCAATTTATTTACAGCCTGATTATGACTGGATTACGACCTGATTATGGCCTGGCTATTGTTGGCCACCAGTTATGATTACACTAACAATCACATATGCCCGCTCGAATGGGTAAAACGCCACTGAAGGTCCCTGTATACAGACCGTTAATCCCTTGTGCATTAGACACCGGCGCTACAGAAGTTACTAATTACAGTTACAATTATTAATTACAATTACTCTGATTTCTATTTCTCATCGGATTAGATCTGATCAATTCAACAGATCAAAAGTAAATGCAACTAAAACAGAGGCTTGTGCATGGAGTCCCTTACCCAGACCGATTTGATCCGAATTTTCTGATCGCTCCGTTGAAGCATTTCCTTTTGCTGCCTCCCGACTGGTGAACGCTGTTGCCAAGGCAACGGAGCGAATTGCTATGATCCATCTCGTAGTCGCAGATACAACAGATCCAAATACCTAACAATGTCAACCAACACATAAACGAATCATTCGATCAATTAATCGATCGATAAATCAATGAGGTCCATTGATCAATACATATATATATATTTATTTAGATATGTACATATATAATACATGGTAGCTGATTGGTAAGAGCAGCACTCACCTTGTAATGCAGAGTATGGGTTCAATCCTCCTCCTCCTCTGAGACAGTTACTGCGTAAGGACCCTGAGCACGTCCTTCATTCACAATTGCTTAGTGCCATCGACTGATGCTTGGTCATTAGACAGTGATGCTTAATAAATGCATAACAATGAAGATGATGATGATGATGATGATGATGATGATGATGATGATGATGATGATGATGATGATGATGATGATAATACTGGTGATGATGATGATGATGATGATGATGATGATGATGATGATGATACAGATAGGCAATTAATATCTAAAAGTAAACACTGTGTTTCTCTTACCTCTCGGTCTCTTTCGTATCGGAGGAGAACAGCAATCCATGTGGAAACCGCGGTCACAGGAATCACAGAACAACATAGAATGCTACACACAGAAAACATAGAGTTTCACACAACAAAAACAGTGTTACAAGAGTCCAGCATAGACTGTTACATGACCTATGATACTATAAACAACGATTGTAAAGCGTCACAAGTCTTGATCAATTAATGATTGATTGATTGATAGACGCAAGAGAGTGATTGGTCATTGATCAGTGACTGATTGATTGATTGAGCTCAGAATGCAACTGATGGGTCACTGATCAGTGTTTGATTGATAGACCTCAGTGACTCATGAGTTATTGATCAGGGATTGATTGATTAATTAATTGATTGATTGATCTCACCCCGCGACTGGAATCGGCGCAGACAGAACACCGCTTGCACTCGATGCACTGCCAACTCATCGTCTTCACCTTTTCCGTTAACGAAGACGAAAACTTCAAGCAGCTTGGATGACCTGGAAACGGTATTCACAGCAGCCAATCATCAATTTATGTGCTCTACTATGAAAACACTAAATATCAGTTGGCAGGAAATAATTATGAAAAATTCAACCTGCCTCTACCGGATGTGTTAACAACAGATAAACTTTGCCTCCAATGTACAGGAAGAGGCCAATCTAGCAGCTCAGAAAACTGTTGCTTTTCTCTGTCAGTTACAGTTACATTACGATTACAGCTGTACTGTAACAGAGAATGTTACGACGTCCAGTTTACATGTTGTCAAGTGAAGTATCGTAACCAAGAAATGGTCGGACCTGAACACACATGATTAGATTCTGACCATATTACAGTTACCGGTTACCATAAGTGGACTGTCATCGGTGTTACAGACCAATTAGTTAAATTACAATTATGACCTGCTTCATTAGCGATTCTTACCGCCTCGGCCGCATTCGACGCAGTAGATGAGCTCCTCTTCAGTTCGGTTCTTCTCGTCTGAATCTAAACACAGACTGCAGATCTCGATTGGAGTCACTGGCCTCTTAAGAACCACACAAGCACTCATCAGTATCATACTTACTAATATTACTATTACAATGTTACTATTATTAGTTTTAATATTGCTGTTGTTGATGTTGTTGTTGTTCTTGTCGTTGTTCTTGTTGCTGTTGTTGTTGCAATTTCTATTGCAAATATTATTATCGTTGTTATTATCATAATAATAAGTATTATTACTATTCTATTGTTATTATATCAATACTATTTTATCATTACTATTATCATTGTTACTGTATCGTTTTTATTCTGTAAAATTTTGTATGTGCACATAAATATCAGTATTAGATATATTGTCGAAAGAGTAATGCGCATGCATGCACGTGCAAATTACATGTGCCATCAAAAAAGGAAAAAACAAAAACCTACTTTATTCGTCACAGCTCGATCAACCAGGAAAGACAAGTCGGCCTCTGACTTCTTGTCTTCCAAATTCCACCGCACCTGGCCGGATCGTACCAGCTTGTAGCATCGTCCCTCTCTCAGCAACTTTCCGCGCTTGACCGCCTTCAAGCAGTGCATACGGACGTGATACTTCAACACAAGAGGATCCATGTCTTGAAAGACAACCATCTTCATCACGTGGTCGCAGATTCGGTCCAACGCCAGTCCCTCCGAACCTCCGAACTGCTGGATACACTGGCAGATGGCGCTAGCGATGGACAGCTTCACGCCGGGTCTCCGCTCTCGCGGCGTCTTCTTCCACTCGCGGAACGCTTCGCCGCCTTCCTTCACGTCCTTGCGTAGGATTCCTTTTGCGACAGCAGTTTCCAGAGCGGCTGCAACCACACTGACCTCCAGACGGCGTACCTGTTTGTGGAAACGAAGCCATCGGCAGACGCGATCGAGGCTTGGCCGCTGTCTCTGGTTCTTGATCGCTCGAACTGCCTCGATCAGAACGTCCTCTCTTAAGCCGGGACTTGACGAATTCATTTTGGTCGTCATCCACGGGAAAACATCACGCGATACATATCTGTCACCTTCGACGAAGAAACAAAAGCTTACTTTGAGTAACTTTATCGTTCGTACGGCATGTAGTTTCATGTAGTGTCATTTGTTCGCTCATTATGTAAATGTACACCGTAATCGTAAGTTTACATTTATATAGCACCAGTTCATAAAAATTCCTCAGAGGTGCTTCTAGCACAGGGCTTATATCACGCCCTGATCTTACGCACTGACCTTCTGGATATTGACTTGATTACAGCTTGGTTTTGGTGCGCCATTGGTTGATGCCTTGTGCATTCGACACCGGCGCACCAGTAGTGACTAATTACAATTACAATTACAGGGCTAATGTCATGCACAGAATTAATAAATTAATAATAAATGCTTTATTTCTACATTATCCTAGTTATTATTGTTATTCTTATTATTATTGTTATATAGCATTTTTTATGCAGCAAGGTGAGTGAATCTAAATCTGTGGCACAAAGCAATTGCAAGAGAAGGATCTGCTCGAGATCCATACATCGTAATCATCTCAGAGGAGACTCAAACCCATAACCCCGCATTACAAGCAGAGCGCTCTAACCAATCGCCTACCATTCCCCGAAAATCCATGCTGCTCTTGGGAGAGGTATGTGGCGAAATTACCCAAACAAAGCACAACTGAAATACAGTACAAACAAGCTGAACGAAAGATAAAGTGGTGGAAAAGCCAGCTGACAGCCGTTCAGTTTTGTCAAAGGCTTCGGACAAATCTAAAGGTTAAATTATTCGTTCAGTACAGCAGTAAAAGAAATACACATAAGGTTGCCAACCACCCCACAATTGCCAGACAGTCCTGGAGGTTTATAAGGGCGTCCCGGGGCATGGCCGAGTTTATCCAAAAATTGATAACTATTCTAAACTGACTCGACCCAATTTGAAGCATACCTATTTACTGTGATTCTGGACAAAAATACCAGTGAATATCATTGATTGCCACAATGGTGTTATATGCTGTATTATACAATCCTAATTAGTAGGCCTGCTAATAATTTTGAAATTGATTTGTTTGCTTACATATTCACATTTCTGCATATTATTACATGTGCATTTTGTCTCGTACCTGTCTAGCTGGCCTACTGGTTTTTTATCGTGACTATGAGGCCAGTATGTCACCCTTCGGTCGAAAATTCGGCCATAATAGAAAAGAAATGATTGACGAGAAAATATCATGTCTCGTAATCCATCTGTTTGGAGTTGGCAACCCTAACCCACAGCTCCCGTAAAATGTGTAAACACTAGCAGAGTTTCCAGCAGAATCTGTTACTACCGTGCAATAGCAGGCACGTCTAAAGAGCTCGAGGCGTCCGTTGCTATTCAACAAAAACAGCTTACTTACTACTTGTAACGGACGCGCATCTTTGAATATGTCAAGACAAAGACCTAATCCTACACGATGTTTCAATCATTTCAATATTATACGAATCATCCACAAAGTAAACAAACATACTATGCACCTCAAATATTCTGACAAACCAAAATTTCCTTTTTGCGAGATCAGAAAAATTACATTTTCAACATGTGTAAGAATATTTATCCAAAAGAACATTAACAAGCAGAACGTCCAGACACGTTCCACATCATCGTCGTCGACATCGTCAACCGTCGAGCAAAAATTGTAACTTTTCATTTAAAAAAATAATTGCAAACATTTATTGCTTCCGAAAATTCGGAATGTTAATTTTTTACTTAATTTTGATCTCAACCTGTGATGGTAAGTCAGCGTATTGAAAAATATTCATGTATAATAATCCTATTAACTTTTTTACTTACTTATTCATAATTGCTCTAAAGAGAAAGAGGAAAATTAGTCGATGTGTGGTTCTTTGGCCGCGTTCACTTAAACATCGAGAGTAAAAACAATAAACTTATACGTAGCTAACCAGAAATGCTTGAGGACCTTTAGATTTCGGGAATTATGGAATGAGTCTAATATTGGAAACCTTTCGCTTTACAATTACGTCGGTAACGTATCGCAGCCGTGTGAGAGTGTCGGATTGCATGGCGACCGAGACTGCACACAACTGACACCACATGGCCCTACACTGGGTCGAAAATCATGCAGTGGTGCCTGTTCAAAACATAGATATCCATGGTTCAAACAGGCAACTGAGGGTGCTTGGGTCATTGGTCTCAGACATGGAATTGGCAGAGGTTTGAGGGTCAATGGCCGCTGACGAGCGAAAGTCTGAGGGAATCGCGTAAGAAAGACTGCACTTTATGTTGGATGGATCGAGAGTTTAACGACATATTAGGGGCCATCCATATATTACGTACGCAAAAATCCGGGAAAATTGGACCCCTCCCTGTTCACACACGTACATTTTTCCACCCCACACCCCAACTGCGTACGTACGGTTGACGCACCCCCCCCCCAGACCAGCTGCAGAATGTGTCAGTACCACAGGTCCAGGTAGCGACTGTCTGCACTTTAGGCCAGATTGAAGGATGAGTAATCCATGGACTCACTGCTACCGGATAGCTGGAAAGACTGAACTCTAGCTCACTTGAAGGCCAATAAATTTGAAGGCCCGTTTCCTATGCGTACGTACATCATCAGTAGCCCCCACCCCCCACCCCATTCGGAAGCATATGCAAGCACATGCATTTCGGTTACCCCCTCCATGCGTACGTAATATATGGATGGCCCCTTATGGCAACACAGGCGTTGACGTCGACATAAATTCTTATAGTCATCGAAACGTGACCTTTTAGCTTGTCGCTGTATATGTAATCCCACAATCAGAATGTTTTTGTCTATCGTGCCGAAGCTTTTAACTCGTTCGGAAAATGTAGGCCCAGCCGGCATGCCCACATAGGATGATAATACCCATTTTCCCATGTGGAGCTCGCATAGAGTCCTTGGTAATGCTGGCAGAGGACATATACACAGTTTTACCTGTTGGGTTCAAAGTCGAGGCCTTCGACAGAAAATAAAGGACGTCCGCAAAACATGACCTACTTTGGACCCCTCCCTCCCCTTGTCCGCAACTGACCTTACCTTCCCCTTTGCGGACGTCCGCACGCCAAAGCCAATGAACGAAGAACCAACATTGTGACTAACGTCATTAATAAGTTACCAGTTCTATCTTGTTTGAAATCACCTTAACCTACTTAAAATGTCAACCAGTACATGCTATTTAAAATTAAAAAGTAGGCCTAAGCAGTGTTCTACATATAGGCCTAATTATCAACTGCTGCATATTTTATAACAAGAAACACAAGTTCTAGTATAAACAACATAAGGTTTTAGGCAATCACTTCACTGACCTTTTCGTCTCTCTGGGGGGGGGGGGGTTGAAACAAGGAGGTGTTAAAAAAAACTATCAAATTTAGATGCGGACGTCTGCACTGGTCATAACCCCTTCCCTTGTACGCATTTGAGTGACCCCTCTCTCCGCCTCTCATAGCGGGCGTCCTTTATGGATGACCCCCTACTGTACTTGAGGTCATAACTCGACATTGGCTGCTGTCAACAGAAAACCAGCTTTGTTTAAAATTCCTTTGTTGTCGCACGTAATAGCTGTCTTGTCAGCGTATAAGGGGACTCGGGCCTCTTTTGGATTATTCTCTGGAAAACTACCTCTGATTTGACGTAGCGCTCGTGGTTATGCTGGTGCCCTGCGCTTGGTCTTCGAGTGGCAGTTTAGAGATTACGATTTACGATAAAAGCACTTCATAGTATTGAATTTCTAGGCCTATAGGAGCCTACATTATTAATTTTGTAGTGGCATATATGATGCGATTTATAATCGTAATCTCGAAATTTCTACAGCACTCGAAAAAGCGAAGTCGCAGGAACCAGCTTATTCACAGGCAATTTGTCGAAACATGATCGATAGTTGTGTGTGTGGGGGGGGGGGGAGGGTGCGTGAAATCGGTTCCAAGAAAATATCCAAAGGGTCAGACGGCTAGGCGGCCTAGGCCTAATGTTTATTATTGATTTTTGGCTTCAAACATAGTTTATTGCTTTCATTTCATTTGGACTCGAAAACTTAATGAGCAACTAACGTAACAAGCGAAAGAAACGGTTGTTTTGATTATTGATTAAATCTGGGACTAAGATTAAATTTGTATCGTCATCGTTGACGTCATCGCCACAGCTTCGCCAGCTATTTTATTATTTTCTGCGAATGTCGTTTGCTTCCTAAATATTAGCTTCTCGTTATTAATGGTCGATCGATCTCTATTAGAATAGTTTCATTAACAAAGATCGATGACCGACAGCACGCGGGACGTTATGCGCTATATAACATTTGCTAGCGTCCGGCATGTCATATATTTCCAATCTAAAGAGATAATCGCACCCGATTGCAAAAGGTTAAGCGGCGTTGCATGTTTGCATTACGTGCATGGTTCTTGGGTTGGGGCAAGGGCCGTATGGATAAACGCTGCACATTAATTTTGTTGCAGTAAAACTATCTTCGGGTTTGTTCTCCACGTCGAAAATTCCAACGACATCGAATTTTATTAAATAAATACTAAATACAACATGATTTTGCCTTGGACTCCAATGTACAGATTCACAGTTGCCATGGTGACGAAGAGTCGGGTAAGCATGCATTCATTCAGAAATAGGCAATGCATGTGTGATTCAGGGCATGTAGCCTTGGCTTCCAACAACTACTCCGTGGTGTTGAGACTTCAAGAGAATTCCGCATTACATCACATTCAATAACGATTAACAACATCAAATTACGATCTGCCTTGATCAAGGTGGTTGTGAATAGGACCTATTATTGACGGAGCATTTGTCTCCAAAATCTAGGTAACCCGGTCTATTTACTGACCACAAAGATCTGCAGAATAATATTACGGTAAAGTTTAAACTAATCTGGTTTCCGTGATGCAGCTTTTCACGGCGCTGACAAGATGTTTAGATAACGCTTATCGGATAAAACGCCGTTTCAAGAGATTATTATCGGACGCGGTGCGGATTATCCGTGCCACATTTTTGCGTGTGGGTGGGCATTGGGGCGGAGCTGTTCCCGTTCGTTTGAGCCGGGCTTCGTTTCCGAGAGAGAGCGAGAGACGGTGTGGGTCGATCGGGAGGTCGGATTGCGGTGTCCGTGGCGTTTTTACGGATATATGCTGGGCCAACTGAGCCGGAAAATTCGTCCGTGAGCGAGAACCGACATTGGCGACCGTTGGATAAGGCGTCGTGCGAGCGCGGAGGCATTATGGCGGTCCGATTGAGACCCGTTGTTGGTGGAGGATGTGAAAGAATTGCCGGACTGCTACTTAGGAGGAATAACCGAACTCTGGTCGCGTCCTTGGAATTGACGAATCGACAGACGAGAGTAAGTTACTTGTTACTGTCAGATGCAAATAAGAACTACTTAGTTATGTACTGGTGGACAGGCTGGGCTCGCTTGACACGGTTTTGGCGTGGCCGGACTTGCTCAATGATATGCAGCGGCAATTTGATAATGCCCTTAGGTACAAAGTTCAAAAGTGCACTTCATGTCCGGGAAGCAGGAAGTATTAAGAGCCATAGATGTAGACTGGAAGAGGTCGGTATTCAGTTTAGGGTGAAATACAGTCTCTCGGTATGACAGTTGCGAACATGAGGAGGTGGAGAGTTGCAGATGAAGGAGGGATCGGCAACTGTGAATGAACGCCGGCCAAAGGCAAGACGTGTACCAGAGACCCACTGGGGTCCTTGTAAGTACCAGAGCCCACTGGGGTCCTTGTAACCACCGGAGACCCACTCGGGTACTTGTAACCACTAAAGCCTTCTGGGGTGCTTTTAACTACCAGACACCCACTGAGGTCCTTGTAGGTATACCAGAAGCCCCCTGGGGTCCTTGTAAGCACCAGAGACCCACTGAGGTCCTTCTAACTACAAGACTCCTTCGTCTTTCACCCTAGATCCCGATTCACGGACCGTTTGGGGCGCCTATAAGGCAACCCAAAAGAAAATCATTAATAAATGAACAGCCATTACATTGCATGTACTTTCTATTGCAGCCTTTATTTGCAATTATTACTATTTCACTAAGTAAGTAAGTACTATTAATTAGTAACCTCTATCATGTTGGTGTCTAATGAACAAGGCTTCAACATTAGTAAGTAAGTAAGTATACGTACAGCGCTTTACATACAATGTTACACAGAGGGAAAGAAAATAGAACAATGAAGTGATAATAACTTTAGATGAAACATGAAATAATAACTGTAGCAGACGCGTAACTGTACAGCATCCTACCCAGGAAACCTTACCTAACATTGAGAGTCTTTCAGAGATTCAAAAGGAGCTATATAAATTTCTTGTCCTGTCTTACCTTCCCTTCCCTCACCTTGCCATACCTCTTGTCTTTCTATTGTGTAGAAGGGGGTATACACCGTAGCGAGTGATCAATCATAGGAGCGCCCTCTGTGGACGCTCCCATCTGAACCAGCAGAGACCAGATGGCGCCTCTGGTCCGCAACGAAACGCCTAGAAAGATATGTTGTCTGTTTTCGTGTTGCTGTTGACGCATTTGCACATCGCACCACACGATATTTATTGCACGTGCGCCTGCTATACGGACTCCTGGACGATAGCAGATGGACGGAAACCAAAGTGTACAACGCATTCCTTCCGCCTTCCAATGTTTCTCGTCGTAAACGAAACCCACCTTAGCAGCTACTCTCCTTTCCTGTCCTCTCCGCTGTCTGTGTGTGTCTCTCTCTCTGTCTCTGTCTCTGTCTCTGTCTGTCTGTCTGTCTGTCTGGCTGTCTGTCTGTCTGTCTCTCTCTCTCCCTCCCTCTCCCTCTCCCTCTCCCTCTCCCTCTCCCTCTCCCTCTATGTGGGTCTCTGTCTGTCGTTGTGGGTCTATCTGTTTCTCTCTGTCTCTCTCTGACTGTCTCTCTGTCTCTGTCTCTCTGTCTCTGTTTCTATGTGTGTCTCTTTCTCTATGTGTGTGTCTGTTTGTCTGTGTGCTTGTCTGTCTCTCTATCTGCCTGTCTGTCTATCTGTCTCCCCTCTCTCAGACAAACGGACTTGGTTCTTTAATTGGTATCCTTGAACAACCGCTCTGTCGCGAAGCAGCGCTAATGATTAATCTGCGCTTAGCTTTTAATTAGCGCTTTAGATTAGCAGAGTCTATAATTGGGCTGTCTGCAGGTTTAGCTTTTGAGACGTGGACTTCGGATTGACCGTTTAATGTACAATGCAAAACTCTGTGCATTGTTTTCGTGATTGCAAGACGTTTATTAGGACAGCTCTGCCTTCCTGATTGATGATTGTCGACGAAAAACTCGTGCGGCATGTTGTTGAACACAGTGACAAGACTTTAACCAGACGGACCACGGACCTCAGATTGATATTAGCTGTAATATAGAATATATATATAGTATATGCAGTCTTGTTGTCATTTGTCAAGACCTTAAACCTCAAGACCAAGACTTTTAAAACGAACTCGAGACCAAGACCTTGGTTTCGAGGAAATGAAGACTGAATATATGTAATATGGAAGGTCTGTTCCATATAGTAACAGCCAGGGGCGGATCCAGGGGGGGCCAATCCGGCCATGCCCCCCCATTTGAAATTTATATTTATTTACACAGGCGTTTTATGGGCGTTTTATGATGTTTACACAGGCGTACCCCCCCCCCCCCGTAGGCGTGGATGAGTCAAATGTACACAGGACGTGGGTCCCGTAGATGTAGACTGAAGACATAGAAAAAGGTTAATGACTAAAAAAAAGTCATCAACTTTTTTGGGAGATGAATTCCCAAAAACCTTTTCGGTTTCCAAAAACTTTTTCGGTGGTTGGTTGGTAAACTGATTCCTCTCCCAGAAGATGGTTGGTATGTATGTATAATTTTTGCCCCCCCCCCCCCCAGAAACCTTCTGGATCCGCCCCTGGTAACAGCTGCACTGCCTCT
>OY744612.1:51802227-51806453 GCA_963556255.1 Allolobophora icterica
ATTCATTACCTGTACATGACGATAGGCACACGCACACACACACACACAGACATGGACAGACACACACACACACACACACACACACACACACACACATACACACACAGACACGTACACACACATACACACATATACACACACGTACACACACAGACATGGACACACACACACAGACACACACACATACATACACACACGCACATACAAACACATATACAGACACACACATACAAACACACACACACACATACAAACACACACGCACACAGCACGTTTGAGAGGTTGTTAAAATGTGCCAGGTAAAACAATACAATCTTAATAGAACCGTATTTGTTATTGCTCTCATTCCAATGCTCAGAAGTGCTCACTTAGGACCATACGACAGAGCATCGACGGCGCTGAGCAATTGTGAGTGAAGAACTTGCTCAATATCCCTACACAGTAACTGCCTTAGGCGAGCATCGAACCCGTACTCACCGCCTTACAAGACGAGCGCTCTAACCAGTCGGCCACCGGGCCTCATTCATTAGAATACATGTATTGTTATTATGCATTTATTAAGCGCCACTAACTACTGACTAGGCCTCAATAGATGGGCATTATTGTGAGTGTAGGACTTGCTCAAGGACCACACACAGTGACTGCTTGAGTGGAGGCTTGAACCCGTACTGTCTGTGATACAGGTCGAACGCCTTAACCACTCGGCTAACCAATGTTTAGTAGGACAGTTATGGATATCTGATTGATGGTAATTGGATGCAAAGCTTTGTATAATTGCGTTCATGAAAACAGTGGCATTCTGTAATATCAGTTTTAGAGCTGTATTTGCATTATATATATATATATATATATATATATATATATATATATATATATATATATATATATATATATATATAGAAGTCCATTACGTGCAGTAAACCTGGTTTTATGGAAGGATTGGCCGAAAAGCTGCCGTTCTCTGCGCGTCATGAATATTAAGTAGGTAGTAAAAAATAAATTAGGATTCCGCTAATGAGACTGTCAGTTGCAAGACAAAGTGCAAGTAGAAAAACAGAGAAGAGCAGTCCTTTAAGCCAGTCTAAGGGGCAGCCTTGAGTTTGTCCGTGCAGCTTGCTTCATGCGGGATATTTTTGCACTGGCTACCCATCGAGCAGCGCATTCAGTTTAAGATCCTGACCATTATGCGCAGTGGTCTTGTGGGCTCTGCTCCATTATACCTTCGGGATTTGTGCACTTAGTCTCCTCTGTCCCGAGTCGTGGCGCCATTTGATCAGCTGCCCGAGGACTCCTCCTGGTTGTCCCTTGTATGCATCCTGCTACAGCTCCGTCCAGAAGTTTTGCCTATGTTGGACCCACTAGCTCGAATAGCCTATCTCGAGAGCTGCGCTTTGAGCTCCTCAGTTTGTCCCATCCACAGTTTCACAAGCGCCCGAAGTCTGTATTATTCGACCGTAATTTCACTGGTTCGGGTTGGGAGCGCTAATGATGAATTTATTCTAGAAGGGGCGCTTTATAAATGTCAGATTACAGTTACAATTGGGTCCATAGAGTAGTGGTAACATCACTGGTGTGAAGAGCAGTTTGTAGCGGGATCGCTTCCCGCAACCCTCCCAAATGGTCCACTCAGTCTATCATTCGCGAGATGGCGCGTTTGTGAAAATGAGACGTAGGACGTGATGGTTGCCTTGCAAGGCTGCCGTATACAGTTAAAATTCGACTCCTGTAATAACTTGTGATCATCCGTTCATACTGATTTGTAATCATACTGCGTAATTGTCAGTTTGAAAATATTAAGCGAAGATTATTATTATTATTATTATTATTATTATTATTATTATTATTATTATTATTATTATTATTATTATTAATTACAGTTACAAGGATTCTGGTACAGATTGAAGCCTCCTCCTCCTCTGAGACGGTTACTGTGTACGGACCTTGAGCACAACAAGGTTTCCATGTCGTCGCAAACGTCGCGAGTTGGGCTACTTTTTCAATGCGCTCGCGACCAAAAATTTCCTGCTTCAGACGTCTGTGCTCCTTTTTTTATTTTCCTGCGATCGCTTGGGCGACCACAAGAATTCTCATATATTGAATGGAGTAGGTAAGACAATGCAAGCATTTGTTCACGTAACCTTGGTTCCCTGAGAAAATGCTCACATTGTCTGACCTGCTGCGTAAGAAGTCGACTTCGCGTCGACATGTTTAGTACACAATTGATTTTGCGAACTTACTTCATACGGCGCGGTTCTTCACCTGGCAAACATGCCTGGACAACCCCTCTGATATGACGCAGCGCTGGTTACTAAACTGGAACCCTGCGCATAGCTTTTAAAGAGCGCTTCAGAAATTCGGAGTTTACGATTACCGCGATTGCCCGCTGGAGGTCCTCTGCGTCTGGGATGCTCATGGCGTAACGGTTGAAGAGAGGACAGCCCTGGGGGGGGGGCGGGATACCAGGGCCCTAGGGGTGTGCTTTGTATAATGTGTTGGATTATACTAGATTGGATGAGAAGAGGATGTTACGTCAGAGTAGATTAGATTAGATATGAATGCTATGACGTTGACGTCTCTCTCTCTCTCAGAGAGGAGGAAGTCTCTCTCTTTATCAGGAAACAAACGGACGAATTGACATTTGATAAATGTCAGACATTTGTCAGTGACTCCACTTCAAATGATAACGAAGACCAACAATAATATTGCATCATGCAGATATATGTCTGTCTGTCAGACTATCTGTCTGACTCTACTACCTACATGTCTGTCTGTTTGTCTGTTTGTCTGTCTGTCTGTCTGTCTGTCTGTCTGTCTGTCTGTCTGTCTGTCTGTCTGTCTGTCTGTCTGTCTGTCTGTCTGTCTGTCTGTCTGTCTGTCTGTCTGTCTGTCTGTCTGTCTGTCTGTCTGTCTGTCTGTCTGTCACTGTCTGCCTGCATGCATGCCTGCCTGTGGCCTACCTGTAAATACGAGATGAACGGAATGCTGCATTATTGATGCGTTGGAGATCCGAGAGCCGCGTCATCACCATCACCACCACCACCATCTTCATCGTCTGCTACTGCTGCTGATAACCGCTTGAGATAAGAGACTGGCAGTGAGTGCATCTCTCTCGCATTTCTTGACTTAACCTGAACAACTTGGCCAATGGATCCATCATCCTCAGCCTCCTTCGCAGACAGGGTGACGTCTTCACCGGAAGACTCAGGACGACGACCACCAATGTTTTCTCAGCTTTTCCATCTCTACTACTCTTCACGTGTCTGCTCTCTCTTCTCTTTTTACGTCTGTCTCTTTCTCTCTGTCTGTCTGTCTGTCTCTCTATCTCTCTTTCTGTCATTCTGTCTGTCTGTCTGTCTGTCTGTCTGTCTGTCTGTCTGTCTGTCTGTCTGTCTGTCTCTCTCTCTCTCTCTCTCTCTCTCTCTCGTTGGTTCTTTGTCTTTGTTTACTCAGCTTTTTCATTTCTATTAATCTTCACGTGCCTGCTCTCTCTCTTCTCTTTATACGTCTCTGTCTCTCTCTTTCTGTCTGTGTCTCTGTCTCTCTTTCTCTCTCTCGTTGGCTCTCTGTCTCTCTCTGGATCTATCTCTCTGTCTGTATGACTCTATCTCTGTGTATCTGTGTCTCTCTGGCTCTCTGTTTCTCTATCTATCACTGTCTGTCTGTCTCTCTCTCGCTGTGTGTCTTACTCTCTATCATCATCGTTCTGCTCTTAACCTCCTCCTCTTTCTGCTCTTCCTCCTCTGCCTTCTCCTCTTCCCTCTTGTACTCTATATACGTTTTATTTCACTCGAGACAGTCAGCCAGATTGGAATTTACAACACCATCCGAAGAAATCTCCACGGCTTCATTTCCTCTTCCTTTTGCTGCCCTGTGTCCTTCCTCCTCCTCCTCCTCCTTATTTTGTATTCCATCCTCATCTATCTCCTCTATCCTTCTCTCTCTCTCTTCCTCATGATCCTCGTTCTCGCCATCTTCTTCCTCGCCACCTCTTCATCCTTCTCGCCTTCCTTCCTTCAGACAGGGTGCTGCCAAAAGCAGACAATCAAATTAGGAAAACATTTATAGTCAGGATGTTGTTCATATATTAATTTATCCGGATGTATGTATGTTCATCCTTGTTCACCAGAGTGCTGTTTGGCAGCTGGTTATATTGAAGAATATACTTACTTATTTACTTACTTACTTTCTTACTCTTTGCATCTTACTCCTCCTTCTGCCGTTCCTTA
>OY744612.1:51806653-51826653 GCA_963556255.1 Allolobophora icterica
CCATCTCTACTACTCTTCACGTGTCTGCTCTCTCTTCTCTTTTTACGTCTGTCTCTTTCTCTTTCTCTGTCTGTCTGTCTGTCTCTCTATCTCTCTTTCTGTCATTCTGTCTCTCTCTCTCTCGTTGGCTCTTTGTCTTTGTTTTCTCAGCTTTTTTCATTTCTACTAATCTTCACGTGCCTGCTCACTCACTCTCTCTCTCTCTTCTCTTTATACGTCTCTGTCTCTCTCTTTCTGTCTGTGTGTCTCTCTCTTTCTCTCTCTCGTTGGCTCTCTGTCTCTCTCTCTGGATCTATCTCTCTGTCTCTATGACTCTATCTCTCTGTCTCTGTGTCTCTCGGGCTCTCTGTTTCTCTGAATATCTATCACTGTCTGTCTGTCTCTCTCTCGCTGTGTATCATCGTCGTTCTGCTCTTAACCTCCTCCTCTTTCTGCTCTTCCTCCTCTGCCTTCTACTCTTCCCTGCCGTACTCTATATACGTTTTATTTCACTCGAGACAGTCAGCCAGATTGGAATTTACAACACCAGGAATCTCCACGGCTTCATTTCCTCTTCCTTCTCCTATAGTCTGTTTTCTTCCTCCTCCTCCTTATTTTGTATTCCATCCTCATCTATCTCCTCCATCCTTCTTTCTCTTTCTTCCTCCTGATCCTCGTTATCGCCATCTTCTTCCTCGCCACCTCTTCATCCTTCTCGCCTTCCTTCCTTCAGACAGGGTGCTGCGAAAAGCAGACAATCGAATTAGGAAAACATTTATAGTCAGGATGTTGCTCATAAATTAATTTATCCGGATGTATGTATGTTCATCCTTGTTCACCAGAGTGCTGTTTGGCAGCTGGTTATATTAAAGAATATACTTACTTACTTACTTACTTTCTTGCTCTTTGCATCTTCCTCCTCCTCCTGCTCCCGTTCTTTATCCTCCTCCTCCTTCTCGTCCTCCTGCTCGCTTTCCTTATTCTCCACCTCTCGCCCTCCTCGTCCTCCTCCGCCTCCTCACTTTCCTCCCCTGTCGTCTTCTTCCTCCTCCTCCTCCTCCTCCTCCTCCTCCTCCTCCTCCTCCTCGTCCTCCTCCTCTGTTCTGAGAACTATTAGGTTGCTTTTTCGGCGCAGTTTTTCTCTCGTTCCTCTGTCTGCAATAGCATCTGAGGATGGCAAAAGAAACATTGTCTGCATTCTAGGTCTGATGATGAGAGATGGTAATGACGACATACAAGTATACATACCCACTTGCAGACTTACACGTATACCTGTATATATACATATATATATATATATATATATATATATATATATATATATATATATATATATATATATATATATATATATATATATATATATATATATATATATATATATATATATATATATATATATATATATATATATATATATATATATATATATTAGGGACCTGCGAAGCTTCGATATTCGATTCGAAAACGAATCGGGCGGCGGTATTCGATTCGATTCGAAAATGATATCATGATTCGAAAAATTTCGAATCTTTTTCGGAAAATGATTAGCCCTTTGTTGTAAGCTAATTGTTTTAATTGTTTACTGCGCGTGGAATGGGTTTTGAATTTCTGCGTGCAACGCGGCACACGACGACAGCAAACCCTCAGCAACAGTGAAGTGAAAAGCCTCAGAAAAGGAAATTTCGTGAAGTAGGCCTACCTCTGATTTAATTCTATAAACTGTACATTTCTCAGGATTCTTAATCTTCACATAGATTTCATGCCCTGAAAATGGTTGCACTGTTTCCAAGCACTTATATTCGCGAATTCGTGAACAGTTCTTCTCAGAGATGAAACTAACAAAATGCAAAAACGGATGCAATGTTAGTCCCAGGACTAACAGATGACAATCTCCTCAATTAACTTCGAATTGGCACTTCGAACATTAAAGCAAACATTCCGGATTTGTGTGGTGGGAAGAAGTGTCAGATCTCACCTTAATCATTATTATATATTAAATATTGCACATCTAGCAAATGGATGCATTATACAGACTAATAGTTTTATGTATTTTTAAAACTGAAGAAACTTGAAACATATTTTGTTTTTTTATTGTAGTGTAGAACTGTAGGCATTAGGATAATTAAGTTTTCATCATAAAATTTATTTTCATTTATTTTAAACTTGAAGTTTAACCGAAATTAGTACTTTCTCATTTTCTGGGGCAAATTAATCTGCAAAAATTAGCCTGCGATTGGCATACGGCCTAGAGCTGGCCTTAAAATCTTAGGGCGGCCCTCTATTAAAAGAAGTTGCCCATGCCTGGCTTAGATGAATGTACACCAAAGTGTGGTTATGCAATTGGTACAATAAAGAATATACTTACTTACTTAGCACATAAATTATTTGTGAGTTATTCTGTTAATTAGCTTATTGTTTAGTTTAATTGATTTTAAACTGCAAAAATGTTATTGAGATATTGATGGTAACCTGTGCTATCACATACACACTATTTGAATATCAAAATATGGTTTTGGTACCCGCTGATTCGATTCGAGATTCGATTCGAATTCGAATCTTAACCCCCGATTCGATTCGAGATTCGATTCGACGGAAAATTTGTGATTCGCAGGTCCCTAATATATATATATATATATGTATATGTGTGTGTGTGTGTGTGTGTGCGTGCGTGTGTGTGTACACGCACACACACTCATACGTATATACATACACAAATACATTAAAACATAATACATGCATTCATCAATGCATGCATACATACACACATGTACACGACCACATATATACTTACACACATACGTGCAGTCATATAATATACATACATACATGCTTGCGTACAAACATACATACCTCCGTGGATTCGTATGTAACTGAACGTTGAAAATGGAATGAATGACGTCAGAGGGGAAAGTGCACCTGCCGATTTGACGTAGCGCGGGAACTCGATCCCACTTCGGAGGAGCACTTCCGATCGTTAAACATGACCAGGTGTCTGGCAGAACCTGCCTCTTCTAGAAGATTCCGTGAACGAGAAACAGACAGACACAGACAGACACACAGACAGACACAAAGACAGACACACACTGACAAATATGCATACAGGCAAGCAGACAAAGCATCTTTGTGAGCTTGAAATTGGTGCTATATAAATGTTAAGATAGTTGCTTCCATACATACATACATACATACATACATACATACATACATACATACATACATACATACATACATACATACTCTGGATATATATATATATATGTGTATATATGTATACATGCATACAGGAACACACACAAAACGTAGACATGCGTATATACGTATACATACATACTCTGGATTGCGTTACAAGACCTAAAACTAGGTTAATATGATAGGTTGGTTCCAACCGAGTGGACGTAATAGGTTTTCCCGGCGCTGGGGAAATTCCGTCACGTCTTTTAGTCTCGACTTTCGGAATCCGTGGCGTCGCTTTCATGCGTCATAAAGACGTCATTTCCGGACGCTTCGGAGCGAAGGACATGAATACTGATTTTCTCCCTGCGATTCACGAGATTAGCGAAACGGATACGATCCACGGCTTAACATTTTTCTCCATCTTTGTAACATAATTCTCCATCTTTGTAACATAATTCTTCTTTGTAACATTCTCTTCGTAACATTATTTTGCTCTTTGTATTCTCACCACTCTACAGAACATTATTCTCACTCTGTGTAACACTAATCTCCCTCTATGTAACATTGTAACATTTTTGTTGCACTTCATCGCATTACGCTTCCTATTTGTGACATTATTCTCTCTCTTCATTTCTTTATTCTACCCTTTGTAACAGTATTCTCTCCCTTCATAACATTATTCTCCCTCTTTGCAACATTAGCCTAACACTTCATAATATTACTTACCGATTGGTGGCATTATTCCTCCACTTCTTTGCATTATTTCTCCTTATTCTCCGTCTTCGTGGCATTTTCTATTATTCTCCCTCTTCACGACATTATTTTGTCTGTGTGTCTGTCTGTGTGTCTGTCTGTCTGTGTGTCTGTGTGTGTCTGTCTGTGACTGTCTGTCTGTCTGTCTTTCTGCTGACTGACTGACTGACTGACTGACTGTCTGACTGGCTGTCTGTCTGTCTGTCTGACTGGCTGTCTGTCTGTCTGTCTGTGTGTCTGTCTGTGTGTCTGTCTGTGGGTGTGTCTGTCTGTCTGTCTGTCTGTCTGTCTGTCTGTCTGTCTGTCTGTCTGTCTGTCTGTCTGTCTGCGAGTCTGTCTGTAAATCTGTAAATGTGTTTTCTGTTTCTTCTTGCAGCCAATCTGCCTTCGTGTACGATCCTCCTCTTCGTCCTGCGCTTCCTCCCCTCCATCGTCCTCCTCCTCCTCCTCCACCTCCTCCTCCACCTCCTCCTCCTCCTCCTCCTCCGTGTGCATCGTCCTGCGAAGGGTCCAACTGATCGCCTGCTCTGCTCAACCGAGGTCCGTCTACTCAACCCTATCGCCTCCTCCTCCTCCTCCTCCTCCTCCGCCTCCTCCTCCTCCTCCGACTGCCTCGTCCTCCCTCTCATCCGGCCATGACGGTACGTATCAAGGTATTTATCTGGGTCAGGTCAGGTCACCTGTCAAAGTCCCAGTGTATGCATATGGGTCAGGTGACGACGGCGTAATGTTTAATTGGGTCGGGTGACGGCAGTCGATGTTATTTGGGTCGGGTCGTAAGGGAGGTTTGTGTTTTGACAAGGTCTCGGAGGAGCTTAAGTGTATGTGGGTCACTTTTGATTGTATTAAGGTTAATAATTTAAAGCGGCTGATTGGAGCTTGATTGATCGCACTCGCTCGTGGTCTCACTGCTGTTATGTTATGGTAATGGTAATTGCAAATTTGTGTAGCGCCACTTCGAAATGGACTCATCAGAGGCAGTCCCGATCTAACACAAGCTGTACTGACTTGCTTACTTATTTACTCAACAATAAGTGTAAATCTGTACGTAAAACGTAAAACGTGTACAACGTTTTTATATATCGACCGTATGGCCTACACCCTGTTCGTTTGTCAATGAATTGATCGGGTGAGATCCTTCACCACCGCTGCCTGTTTGAATGAATGCCACGCTACTTCAGGTCCTCGTTTACGGACCGTACGTTATAGCCCGATATTTAAATCTCTTCAATAAACCACCTTCTGGTACGCATACTTGTGTACTCAACAACAGTGGCTTCACTAGAGAGATGCGGGGGAAGGTGCGGCCCGCACCGAGTGACACCTTCAGAGGGGGTGACACCAAAATGACTGTCTAAGAAAATGTTTGCAGGGTTTCAGCAGAAATTTTTTATTTTTAAATTAACAATAACCGATAACAACAAAAACCATAAGCTCAGCTTACATGTACTGTGTCAGTATCGATTTACTTAAAGCTGAAACTCTATACTAATTTACGTTTTTGAACCCCACAATGCGCTTCGGTCATTGCCGTCATTATTACCAAATTATATTAACGGCACGATTGCAGTTAGACACCTTTAAAACACTGCCAATCTTAGTTACATATTTAGCAATAGAGAAAGTGGTAGACATATCCATAGTCAGAAATTGGTAAATATTTAGCTGAGAGTGGCAGCATTTTAAAGGTGTCTAACTGCAATCGTCCATTAAATGCAGTCCTGTTGACGTCGACCTTACAATACAACTAATAATTATGGATCGACCTTACAATACAACAAATATGGAACATACACAAACTATTTTTAGTGCGCTGTAACTAGACAAGTTGCACTGCATTCCTAGTCATAGTGCAATGTGAATAGATGAGTTTTTAATTTTTTATTTAAATTGGCCATCTATTACTCTATTACCCTACATGTGATAGGCTATTACCATTACATTCAGTGATACAATACAATTCAACATTCGTGTATTGAGGAAAACAAGTTGACAAGCTGCAGCTTGATATACAGGAATTACGATTTACGCGTACCATTAGTGAAAATATACTAAGGATACTGTATGGTCTGGTAAGGGAGTAAGGGAGAAGGTCCATGGGGTGACACCATAACTTACCTTACTGGGTGACACCAACCCTAGTGACGACACTGCTCACCAACATGCTCACTCAAGTACTCTTACTGACTCGTGTACTGAATTGCTCATACACTCGCAAACGCGCATACTTGTGTGGTAGGGGTAGTGGAAAGAGTGGAAGGTATCGTTCGTTCTTGAGAGGGGAGCAGATGGAACGGGGCAGATGGAACGGGGCAGAGACCAGATGGCGATCGAAAAGCTGTTCTTATGCCATTCATAATGCATAAGCTCATCTTTCTATCAGACCATTGGCTTCCCATCGTCTGTCGTTCAGTGTCCCTCTGTTTGTCTGTCTGTCTGTCTCACTCTATCTGTCTGCCTATCTGTCTGACTTTGTCTGTCTCACTCTGTCTGTTTGTCTGTCTTACTCTTTCTGCCTGTCACTCTATGTCTGTTTGCCTATCTATTTGTCAGTCTGTCACTCTGTGTCTGTCTGCCTACCTGTCTCTCTCTCTCTCTGCCAAACATGACATTGTATGTCTGTTTCAATGCAAACCGTTTTGTGGTGGAAAAACAGCGGAAAAACAGCAAAATTAACCTAGAAAAACTTCAACAAAACTACTGCTACTGCTGCTACCACTGCTTGCTGTTGTTGTTGTTGTTTGCCGTTGTCTTCGTGTGCAACTGAAATTAAATAATAGAATAACTGAACGCCGATGATTCCTTGTAGACCTGCGTTATAATCAGATTGTCAGATCGCTCACTGTAATCAGATTGTCAGATCGCTCACTGTTGTCTGAAAACCAATCTAGAAACCCTAATGAAAGCATTGAAGAGAAACACATTTCGTTCGGCGCCCACTTCAATGGTCCATCTGAGGTCCGACTAAAACCCCAAAGGACTCGCAAAGTCTTCCTCGGCAACTCGTCGTAACGCGTGAAACGTTCACTCGAGGCGAGAAAATGCTTGTTGAATGGTGTGTGTGTGTGTGTGTGTGTGTGTGTGTGTTTGTGTGTGTGTGTGTGTGGGTGTGTGTGTGTGTGTGTGTGTGTAGGTGTGTGTGTGTGTGGGGGGTGTATACGTGTGTGTGTGTGTGTGTGTGTGTGTGTGTGTGTGTGTGTGTGTGTGTGTGTGTGTGTGTGTGTGTGTGTGTGTGTGTGTGTGTGTGTGTGTGGGTGTGTGTGGGTGTGTGTGGGTGTATACGTGTGTCTTTCTGTCTCTCTCTATCTCTCGGCGTTCCGAGCGAGGGAATTAGAGCGATCCTAAGTGGGATAGAATGTCTGTAAATAGCAGGAACTGATGAGCGATTGTCTAAAATAGTGTTAGGCCTATCTGATATCCGGCCACATTTAACTGACAAGTTCTATATGTGATCGGAAAGCTGAGAAGACAATACAGGATCCTGTATAGTTAACACAGTTAAAAGTAATGTATGGAAACAACATAATGCGGTTATTGTCTGAACAGAGAGAGAATGACAGTTGAACGGACCCCACACAATGAACTGCCTGCAGAATAAGCTAGTTCACCTTTATTTTTCGCGCAAGGCATGACGGGAACGACGTTCACACACAAAGTAAAACATGGCGGATCGCTTAGAATCGTTGAATGACTTCAATCGATGGAAGGTGGAGGATTTAAAGAAATATATAAAAGAAAGAGGTCACAAAATGAGATATGACCATTTGGAGCAATAACAACTAGATACTTGAGGGTGTTCTGGTGTTTATAGTCAGACCATATGGCTGCTTGCAAATAAAGGTCACGTGGTCTGTGGATGAAGGTTTCAGAGCAATCAAGTGTGCATCGAAGACTGGGATATTTCTTTGCCAATTATTATGGACTTTAAACTGTGCTTAGAACCAGCAATTAACAATCGCACACAAGCGCATTTTATTGTTACACTATGAACGGCTAATCAGTCAATTTTTATTTTAATATCTGTGTCAAACTATAGATCTTAGCAATATCGGCAACGGCATGCTTCAGCTTGTTTGTGAACGGCCGGAAGTGAAAGCAAAATGGCTGCGCATGCGCATTGATAATGGTGAACTGGCTTATTTGAAGGGAAAAGACACAAAGGCAGACCAAGACTACACTGGATTATATAATACAAATGAGAACATAACATCACGTCGACTAACACAGAGAGGAGCGCTAGACTTGACAAATGACCGAGATCATTCGTACCCATCGTCAGTAACATGGTGGTGGTGGTGGTGGTGGTGGTGGTGGTGGTGGTGGTGGTGGTGGTGGCGGCGGCGGTGGTGGTCACTGCGGCAATATAAACCAGCGCTGTTGAAAGACAACGTATGACTCCCAGGCCTGTTAACGTTGTATATATAGCCTATCATATAGGCCTAATAGAAACAGGTTATAAAATTCACCGATCAGTACTTGAAGTAGTTTCGAGTGTTTAACGACGTCTTTTGTCTTCCAGGCCCGTCTTATGAATGGTCCGCTTGGAGTCAAATTTTTGTTATTATTCCTAAGTTTAACGTCGTCGTATAACATCAAAGGCCGTTGACGATAATTTAAAGCATGTAGAGTGCAGTAAAATGATTTTATAACATCTGAAAGAAACGACATAAAGGCGTCAAAACAGAACTTCACAATGCCAACGGTATTCATTGTTTCACTATATAAAATAATACAGCTAATAATGTCTATGATACAACATGTACTGTGATAAACAATATTTTGCAGAAATTGTCATACAAAAGAAACTTTTAATGTATACAAGATTCTTAATCTATTTATTTAAATGAAAAAAAGACTTTAATATTACGAGTCTGTACGTTTGACATGAGATATTTATTCTTCTGAATTTCCAAGAGGCTATCATTTAACCTTTTGGAGCAGCGAAATATAAATCATTATTATTATTCCACAGTTTAACGTCGTCTTATGACACCAAACGCCGTTGACGACAATTTAGAAATACAATTTACAGAAAACGATAAACTTATAGTGTCCGAAAGACACCATTTAAAGGTGTCAAACATAAGCTTACAATATCAATAATGTCACATCATTTAAAGCAATATATCTAATGTTATTTATAAAACACATAGCTCTAAACTGTTTTGATACAAATTAAACAGTACTTCCCAACTATTGTCACTCGCAAGAAATATTTAAACAACTTCAGATGCACAGTACATATAATTATAATTATTACATTATATTCTTACTTTATCTTTGAAATGTTTAATTGATTATTTCTTATTCCTCAGTTCAATATCTGCCACTACAATCATATCATGTATGAAATAGTAATAAATTTCACATATATCATGCACATTAAATGAAACATATGGTTATACCAAGTTCCTTTTTTAAAGAAATTGTTCAGATATCTAACACATTCAACTATAAGTTTTATTAATTAACAAAGCATATATGAGCATAATTGTCTCAAGTTTGATTTCAATGCATTCAAGTTACAATTACATGTATATTTCCTTTATTGCAACACAATAATACAGCACTATATAATATAATATTGATTTTACTCCAATACATAAACCAAATCAAACCATATGCGACATCCAAGCACCAAATGTTGGATGGTTGTAATATAGATACTCATTAATCAATGTATTATATATGTAATTGTAATTGTAATTGTAATATGTAATTTACTAGCATCACACTCTCATTATATACATGCAAAAAATATATACATGCAAAAAATATAAATCACTGAATAGCTGTAAATATATAGCGTCAGGTGCCAGTGTTTCGAAGGTGTCTAAAGTAGAGAGTTTCTATTTGATATTGTTATTATTTTTATTATTATTATTATTATTATTATTATTACTACGAACATTTTTAACGCGCGCAATGTCACACAGAATAGTTCAGCATATCCTCCTCATCATAGAAAGAAATTAATTAGATAAGAAAATCAACGGATGTGGCAGCCAGCCAGAAGATGTCGCTATGATTAATGAGAACAGAATGCTGCTATAATACAGTAACTGTGATGCCGTGCAAAGTTTGTGTTAGACACCTTCGAAACGCTTTTATCCGATGTTATATATTGAATAATTTCGTTCAATTGTATCCGTGACCTGTCTGAACTTTAAACGGGGTAATTTAAGGTTGATGTCAACTGCCTTCGACAGCCACAAGATGTCGTTAAACTCTGGATCCATCGAATCGCTTCATTTCTTCCTACCATAATTATGTTAAGGCTGTATTAAGCAATACGAACTCTAACAACTGTTCGAAATAGGCCTAATTTCTGTCGACGTCAACGGCCTTTGTTACCATAAGATGTCGTAAGCCGTTTTTATTCAAACGCAGTGTATCTGCTCTTGCTACTGCGAAAATTGGACAATGCTATGATGTAATATTGGATACATTTGAACGATTTCTGCCGGCACTATCAAAATTATCGAAGGCGTTAAATTGCTGTTCGAAATAATTTCACACCTCTTTTAAGCGAGATATTGGACCTATAAGTACGATTGGTCCTGTATTTTGCAATACGATCGACTATGGTTTCCGAGAATGATTTATATCGACGTCAACGGCCTTTGTTGCCATAAGATTTCGTTAAACTGTCAAAGAAAGAACTTTTAAGGCAAGGACGTCAACGGCCCTGGCAACCACCAGATGTCGCTAAACGCTGGAATTAACGAATCGTGGCATGAATGACGTTTGGCCTACCTGAGCTGTTTAAGTGGACCTGGGTTGAAATGGCATTTCTTTTAAGTTTGTTGAATTAGCACAGGCCTGTGCACACCTCAGTCCGCCCAGACATATGTCGTGCGACCCTGGATGTGACACACGGCCCCTTGCAACGGCATAAACCCCACTTAGGAGACTCTTAACTGTGACGGCGGTTAAGAGCAGACGATGCACACCGGCAGAAAGCAATTCCCGCGCTTGACGCTTGGCGCCGGTGTGACGCCAATTCGGGTCCGGCCTATAAACAGTCTCCCCGAAAAATATTCCAATTGTTCACGTGACTAGAACGCAGACTTTTAAAACTAGAACTGTTCTGCCGATATTTAAACATAGACGTTTTTCTGTTGCGCCCGTGTGGCCTCGACCCTGGTCATTTTTCAATTAATTGATCGGGTGAGATCCTTCACCTCCGCTGCCCGTTTGAATGGACACCACGCCATTTAAGATCACTGTTAACAGACCGTCCTAGCCCACGATTCAAATATCTGTAAGAAGCCACCATCAAGAGGTGAACTTGCACAGCACAGAGGCGCGTGGGAGGTACGCTGTAACCGATGTGGCTAAGCAGGTCTATGTTTTTATTGTGATTCATCAGTCATGTTTGTCCAAATTGTGACTGCTTGGGATCAACTTCTCCACTTACTAAACCACTGTGTCCTACCAAGATCTGTTTTAACGACAACAAGACGGTTTACAATTATCCACACTGCCGTGCCAAATGTGGACCGAGTCGGAACCGATTTGCCCTTGAATCGATCTGACACCACACCGTTCCGTGTTTGACACACAGCGTCCGCCTGCGGTCATATTTTTGTCTGCTGTGATATGCGTCGCCGAGGAACACGATGTCTCATAGACAACGCACCATTGGCGACGCTGCAGCGCTGTCTATACGAAGCATTGGACGGCGCTGCAGCGCTGTCTATACGAAGCATTGGACGGCGCTGCAGCGCTGTCTATGGGAAGCATTGGACGGCGCTGCAGCGCTGTCTATATAGGAAGCATTGGGGCGACGCTGCTGCTGCAGCAGCTGCTGCTGCTGCTGCTGCTGCTGCTGCTGCTGCTGCAGGAGGTCTCCCTAGGAACACATACACTGCAGCGCTTTCCTTGTTTATGGGTTGCCATGGACCAACGGTCGATAACGATACAACGCCTTTGTCTGCAAAGCCATCTATGTGTGTGTGTATATACCATGGATCGACTGACAGAAGGACGAAAATGTATATTATGTATACAACTATACATATATATATATGTATGTATATTCATCCGTTCATAAATATATATCCGTTCATACATGTCATGTATATTCCCATTCATATATATATATATATATATATATATATATATATATATATATATATATATATATATATATATATATATATATATATATATATATATATATATATCTTCATCTGCTCGTATATCCGTTCATATATATATTCGTCCGTTCATGTATATCAATTTATATATATATATATATATATATGCTGCTTCTGAGTAGATAGCCTTGAAGAGGCGCTATATAAATTCTCCATATGAATATATATATATATATTCATCCTTTGATATTTCATGTATATATATACATTTTTATCCGTCTGTTCGTCCATCCATCTATACTCTGTAGTATATATTTATGTATATAATAAACTTTTATAGCGACCATTTCGCTTCGACGCTGCTTACATTAATTTTAAGGATGAATTTATCGAGTGATGTCATTCGTCGCAGTTTCCGCTTTGAATCGGTTCTAGGCCATTACAGATCTTCGTCGTATATATAAACAAACCGTATACATGTGCACTTAACCGAGAAACAAATTTGTGAGTTGTATTAAAAACTCTGTATACGCAATCCCACGTCTTCTGCCACAGCGGCTCGGCCACTATGGGAGGTGGGGCTATATACAGACATATAGAGGCCAGTAGTCCCCGAAGTCAGTCGCTAAGGAATGATCGGCTGACTTGATGAGTTAGCGACTGACTTAGCGACTTAAGTCGACTGACCGTAGACGCTGAAGCCAACGTATTCTCAACGCTACGTTTGCCCAAAGAACAGACGCCATTTTCAATTAAGACGGTTGCGTGACGTCATTCAAAGTTACAGACACCACTCGGACAGGTAGTAAGTAAAGAACTGGTGACCTGACATCAACTGATTGTTAGACCGTCTTTCGTCTGTTGCACTGTGACTCGTACCTTGTAAGCAAGTGTTACTCCTGTCCTGGTGCTGATGTCTTCGTCAAAAATCGAAACTCGGATACCGCGATTAAAGCAAGCGGCAAAATTTTAACCGGCACGAAGTCGCTAGCAGTCGATAGTTTAGCGACTGGTTTCGACTTGAGGGCTTAGCGGCGGCGGTCCCGGGGACTTTGTAGCGGCCAAGATAAATTTCTGTGAATCTTCTGGTGAATCTTCTGTGAAATTTCTGTGCGTTGCGAGCAAAGATCGTGAATTTCGTCGACGTGAACGATGTTCGACCTATTGACTGATCTCTCGAGAATATTGACAGCGACATCTTTGGTCGGAAGACGAGCGACGGGTAAAACGGAAATGAACGACGAAATCCAATTTCGTTGGGCAAAACGTGTGGTTGAAATTGGGCAACAATTGATGACGGAATCTAATTTGGTTTGGGGGAAAAGGTGGTCGTAGTTTCGGAAATCGATAAAATGTAATTTGGTTTTGGAGAAAAAAAACTGTGGTTGAATTTTAAGAAATCGATATAATGTTAATGGTAAGGATAAAAAAGTGGCTGAATTCTAATAAATCCATAAAATGTAATTTGGTTAGGAGAAAAAGGTGTTTGAATTTTCAGAAATAGATAAAACGTTAATTTGTTAAGAAGAAAACTTCTAAAAAAGTGACTGAATTCTAAGAAATCCATAAAATGTAATTTGGTTAGGAGAAAAAAGTGTTTGAATTTTCAGAAATCGAAAAAGTGTAAATTGGTGAGGAGAAAAAGTGGTTGAATTTGCGGAAATCATTTAAATCTATAGATGGTTTGAATAGTATGGATGAACTTCGAGATATCGATGAAATCCAGATAGTTAGAATAATGTGGTTGAATTTTCGGAGATGTTTGATTGTGATACCTTCATGCAGTGTTTAATCTAGTCCCCCTCTTCTGGGAGGGGAAACAAGGTTTCTGGGGGTACCAACCATACTTGAAAGAATTTTTTTAGACATCCGTCCAAGTTTTTACACTATTCCTATAGGAATTACTCTCTCAAAAAGGTTGATGACCTTTTTTAGGATTTTTTGTCTCTCGGAGGGGAAAACCATGTATCCTGGGGGGGGGGATTTCCCTCCCGTAAAAGGTCTCTACATTATAATATTGCTGGCCTCTGGGGGGGGGGAAATATCAATCCTGGGGGAATTCCCCCCCCCCCCAAAGACGTCTAGATTACTCACTGCCATATTGTGTTTGAATTTACAGAGATCATCATCGTCCAGAGGTTGGATGGTCTTCCTGTTCTGTCGGTTCCAATGCCTTCACGCCAAGAGAGATGTCGCTTCGTGCTGAAACCGCTCGCCAATACCTTGTCGGACTTCGTGGCCTTTCTGAAGGCAGAGGATTCGGCCGTTGAACGGGTGGCAGCCTACGCCGAAGGTTCGTCCAATGATCCTCGTTCTCGTTCAGTGATCCTCGTTCTCGTCCACTGACTATAGGATTTAAATGATGTCGTTTTCTGACCTCACCCGCTTCGCTTATTATCGATCATTTACGACATTATTATTGTTATTAGTATTGTTATTATTATTATTATTATTATTATTATTATTATTATTATTATTATTATTATTATTATTATTATTATTATTGTTAGTAGTAGTAGTAGTAGTAGTAGTAGTAGTAGTAGTAGTAGTAGTAGTAGTAGTAGTAGTAGTAGTAGTAGTAGTAGTAGTAGTAGTAGTAGTAGTAGTAGTAGTAGTAGTAGTAGTAGTAGTAGTAGTAGTAGTAGTAGTAGTAGTAGTAGTAGTAGTAGTAGTAGTAGTAGTAGTAGTAGTAGTAGTAGTAGTAGTAGTAGTAGTAGTAGTAGTAGTAGTAGTAGTAGTAGTAGTAGTAGTAGTAGTAGTAGTAGTAGTAGTAGTAGTAGTAGTAGTAGTAGTAGTAGTAGTAGTAGTAGTAGTAGTAGTAGTAGTAGTAGTAGTAGTAGTAGTAGTAGTAGTAGTAGTAGTAGTATCATTATTAGTGTCATTATTAGTATTATTATTATTAGTTGTTGTTATTGTAATAGTAGTAATTATTATTATAATTATTATTATTAATATTATTAGGGGCCTACTATTATTTGGCATTTATTAAGTGCCACTCTCTAATCACTAAGTATCAATCCATGGCGCTGAGCAATTGTGATTGAAGGTCTTGCTCAATGTCCAACACAAAAATCGTCTTATAGGAGAGGAGACTAGAACCCGTACTCTCTGCGTTAGACGGTGAACAGTCTAACCAATCGGTTACCGTATCCCACCATTCGTCTGGTTTTTGTACAACAAACTGCATCCACTTAAGATAAATATCCCTACTTCACTCCTATATATAGATATTCCCTTCACTGATTCAGACCCATCTCCCTCCTATGAACATTCATTTCCCCATACATTTCACTCCTACGGATAGATATTCCCTCCACTGATTCAGACCCCATCTCCCTCCTATGAACATTCATTTTCCCCATACATTTCACCCATACCCATGTAGATGTTTGACGTATCTTTCAGAAGGTGATGTGATACCAGGTCGAACGAGCTGTGAGATCTTGTTTAGGAGGAACTTCTACCTTCACATAAATAACGACAGCTACCTCGTCAGAGCTCCCGAACAACCAGGTGAGCCACCACCATCAACCACCTGACCCATCGAAACCAATCATCCATACTCTTCTGTCCGTCTCTCTGTCCGCTTCTTCCTGCCTGTCTCTCTGTACATCTGCGTGGATGTATGTTTGTCTGGATAGCTGTGTATTTGGCTGTGTACATATCTAGATACAAGTATATATCACTATTATTAGGAGAGGTTTGTAGCACCAGTATATATATATATATACAGATTACGTGTTGGATATGTATATATATATCGATTACATATGTGGATGTATAGATCAATATATAGCATATAGTTGCGCATATATAATATATAATATATATTTATATACGGGCGCTGAGCGATGGTGTAGACGAGGCGTGTATGGATATGTGTTGTTAATCAGTAAATAAAAATCCATCTCTTCCATTACCTCCATTCCATCGGTGCCTCTGGCTCATACTTCTCTTTCACATCCTCATCATCACCGGCCTTCGCCTCCTCCTTCTCTTTCTTCCCCTCCTCCTCCTCCTTCTTGCTCTTCCTCCTCTTCTGCCTCCTCCTTTTTCTTTCCTCGTCAGCCTAGTTCTCGTCTTACTCTTTCCTCCTCCTTCTTTTCCCCCTCCTCTTCCTCCTAAATCTCCTTTTACTCCTCGCCCATCTCTTCCTCCTCCTCCTCCTCCTCTTAATCCTCTTCCCCTCCCTTTCCTCCTCCTCTTCCTTCTTGTTCTTCTTTCTCCTCTTTCTCCTCCTCCTCCTCCTCCTCCTCCTCCTCCTCCTCCTCCTCCTCCTCCTGCTTTTCGCTTGAGGAGCATCGTCCGTAGCCAATAAGCATCGTACGTGTAGACAGTTGAACGAAAGGATGCAAAGGTCCGGCGCCTGCGTGGAGTTGATCTCAAGTATATATAGGGCGAAGATAATGCCAGTTCATCACACACGCACGCACAAACACTGCAGCCACACTCAAAAGCACACACACACACACAAGCACGCAAAACACATACATGCACATACAAACACATACACACAAGCACATACACACACGAACACAAGTAGCGCGTAGACACGCGAGCGCCCGATCATCCCCGCAGGGAAGGAACGGACTCCGGGAGGATGGAGATGTTCCAACATTTTGATAAGGACTGCAGCTGCAGCTGCTCTTGCTTCTGCAGCTGCAGGTGATGAGGAAGATGTCTATGATGATGTCTACGATGATGGCGATGTTGCTGCTAATGATGATAATGACGATAATGGTGATGATTACAAGAGCTGAAGGCGATGATGATGATGATGATGAGGAGGAGGAGAAGGAAGAGGAGGATGACGACGACGACGGTCATGATGATCTTGATGATGATGTGGTGAAGGCGATGATGTTGATGATGATGATGATGATGATGATGATGATGATGATGATGATGATGATGATGATGATGATGATGATGATGATGATGATGATGATGATGATGATGATGATGATGATGATGATGATGATGATGATGATGATGATGATGATGATGATGATGATGATGATGATGATGATGATGATGATGATGATGATGATGATGATGATGATGATGATGATGATGATGATGATGATGATGATGATGATGATGATGATGATGATGATGATGATGATGATGATGATGATGATGATGATGATGATGATGATGATGATGATGATGATGATGATGATGATGATGATGATGATGATGATGATGATGATGATGTTTTTGGTGGTGATTGATTTTGATCGTGGTGGTGAGCATGATGTTGGGGTGAGGGTCTTAATGGTCGTGGCCGTTTTAATGTTGAGGGGTAATTGTAATAGTTGCAAGTGATTGTTCGTAATGTACATGCTATGTACATGTAGTGTCTGCTTCCGAAATATCTCGGCACCAAATAATAGCCGCGTCAGGAAGCCAGTTCATATACCAGCGCTGCAGGCATCAAATCAATTTCACAGATTGTTTGATTGATTTTGGTGCCACGTCAAAATCTGGTGAGATGTTGCTGGTAGACCTGCTTCTAGCGTATGATACAGCTAGTTGGTTAGTTGTTGTTTAACGACACTGTGTCATAACAAAAGATGATTAGCACCGCCCTCCTCCTTTTTCCAGTCCTGGGACTGGCACTGCCAGAGTACGAGCAGTGGCGGAGTTATTCGGTTCGTATCCAACCAGTTGTAAGCGTTATCGTAAGCGAGTCGAGGAGTCAATAGTCCAGTATTGAAATGAATTTGCGAATAGGCATCGACAGTGTGCGCGCTGCACCACAACTACACGAGACGGTTCATTGGCTTGTCCCTATTTGATTAGGTAGTACGCACAACAATCCTGGTCCCTCCGACGAGGGTCGTCGAGACAAATTGACGGCTGGAGGACGGGACAGCCAGAGAGACGGCTAAGCGACGAGGGAGTGGTTAGTCACAGTCGCTGTATACTACCCATTTGTCCCGCCTTCCGAAACAGCTGTCATGTGCTGAGGTGCTTTTACAACCAAATTGGATGTCTCGAGGAAAGACGTGCGGGGAGTGCAAAGTCTTGTCTGTTCGCGTTGTTCGTTCCAGCAGCCCTGCTGTTCCTTCCCTTTCTACGGAGATGGGACACAGCAGCCGATTGTTGGATACTGTGGCTGATGGTTAGAGCGCTCGCCTTGCAATATGGGAGTACGGATTGGAACCTCCTCCCCTGAGATCGTTACTGTGTAGGGACGTTAGAATTGCATACATACCTACATGCATACATGGACACATGCACACACACATAGCACACACACATACATACATACATACATACATACATACATACATACATACATACATACATACATACATACATTACACATACATACATACATAACGCATACATATATTATGCATACTGCTGCTGACGGTAAAAGACTGTTTGTTGTCTGTTGCAATGTATATTATTATATGAAGTCAATTTCGCCGCAAATACAGAGAAGAAAAACAGTTTTGAGACTAAACAAATACAAAGAAAAGCGTCCGCAGTTCAATAGCTACCGACTACACGTCTGTCCGTCTCCAGTTACTCCTTTGTACTCCTTTCTCCTCAGAAAATAAATCCACCGTGTTGTGACTGCTTTCAGCCGCCAGAATATCGGGTTAGTCGGAGAGAAAAATCCGATATGTAACGAATTTATCGTCTGATCTGTCGGCGGATATTTGCGTAACGAACGAAGAATATGTTTCTTCGCACTCCATGAAGACCTCTGGATATACAGTCATATACTGCGATCCCTAGAGCGACGCCTTGCAGAATTGTTTCGGATGTCGTAGGCTATTGATCGTGGGTCGGTTGGATGTTCTCCTTCGAAGAAGAGCATTATACACTGTCCTTCTAAATGAGAGTCGATGAAACGTTCAGCCAATTTGAGGTTTCGAGAAATAATGTCTAAAGTTTAAACCGTCTTGTGATATTGAAGAAGATTCCTTTCCACAACTCCTTTCTTGATTCTTCTTCTTTCCCTTCCCCTCTCTGTCTGTCTGAGTGTGTCTCTCTCTCGCGGCTCCAATTCTAAACATTGTCGTAATGCAGAAGGCATCGATCGGTAATCACTACTTGGCAAAACCGCTTTCCCCCAGCCGAGTTTCGTTAGACGCCCAGAGACCAGAGGGCTACCCTTGGAGGACAAACAGTAAGAAAAGCGAAACTCCATCCCTTATACGGGCCTTACGTCCTGTCTTCCCTCTCTGGTCTCTGTGGCAATAGGACGCGGATCTTCCCTCGACATTAAAGATTTACAAGTATACGGTTGTACACCAAATTGCGGATAGCATTGGTTGAATTAAGAATATTCTTATCTCTGGACAACCCCTCTGACATGACGAGGCGCTCGTGAATAAACAGGTGTTCCGCGCTTAAGCTTGTAGTAACGTGTGAGAAGTTTGGAGATTACGATTACGGTTACGATTAGAGTGGACAGAAAAACAGGCGATGGATTCATATCAGTTCAAAGCCTTCGTTCATCTTCATCGGCCGAGAAATAACCAGAGACGAAAAACTGTTTGGTTTGAGACTCGACCAGACCTGCGTGGGTCCGTATCGCTTTCGTTTATTTTCTCTGCATGTTTTGCCAGGTGGTAACCGATGGATTTCGGTCTTTCCTATAAGGCGTGTCAAAACAACTCCAGCGAAGACTCCCATGGTTTGTAATGTAATGTAATTGCGACAATTTCTGTAGCATCGCAAGTAGCAAGCTACTTCCAGGGTGCTATACAATGTCAACTGTCAGCGCAAATGCTAAGACGTAGGGCCTACGCAGTAAATCGGGGCATATTTTAACTGTATAAAACTAGTGTGACAAATGTCCGAGTAGTCTTGGGATTTGTCCCAGTAGTTATTTAGGCTGATTTGTCCCAGGCAATGTATGTTTAAAGTATAACTAGTGGGACAAAATGTTGCAAGAGTTTTAAGATTTAGTAAAATAAGTAGTAAAATAAGAATCAGTAAAACGCAGTCAGGAAATTCCTAAAAAAG